>CM062817.1:1514226973-1514757247 GCA_031772625.1 Pinus tabuliformis
AACATGGATCAAAGAGAGATGGTGATGGATGATTGGTTGACTTATTGTGAGGAGGGATGTACTGCAAGAGAACTGAATATCAAGCATTGAAACTAAGAAAGCAGAGAAACTAGCTACACTAAAAAAACAGAACTGTTCATCAAGCTAGTCTAAATTCTGATCTAGGAAAGTGAATGTTGAACAATGCTATATGGAAAGAAAACATGGAAGGAAATTTATTGTAAAGACAGAAATGAGCTTGATGAAATAGATCTACAGCAAAGCATTAACCTTCTAACAAGCTGCAACACTATAAATCCTATGGCAAAGGCAAATCTGTGTTTTTTGTGGCAGCAATAGGGTCTTCGCCTCAGCTCATGGTCCCAAAGGGGAGAAAGGAGGCCAAGGCTCTGTTGATGGCATTTTATATCTTCTTCTATCACTGTTCAACCTGCTACAACAAACTAAAATGGAAACAACCTTTTAAATCACCAAAAGTAACCTATCCTTAACCCAGAAAGGAATCCATCTAACGACAACTCATTCATAAACTGAAACAAAACATATAAATACAAAACAAGAGGTTCTTGGGTGCTTGGATTGGGCCCTAACCCAAATGCTTCAGCCCTCTAAGGTAACTTAGTGCTAGCTCAGAAACAATCTCATCTTCATTATCAAAATAACAGTAAGATTACATGAAACTGTCTACAAAAGTAAGCTCGAAGTTGAGCAAAGCAAAGCTGCAACAAAAGTCCGAAAATTTGACTAAAATCCAACAACCTAATGAGGCCCTAGGCCTCTCTACTTATACAATTGGAGCTCCCAACAGCTCCCTCAAAATCAGGGAGGCTTGGCTCCCAAAACTTGAGATAGACAGCAGTTATACTCCACTTGCTCGGCTACCTCTTTGGTGCATTGATGTGGCTGCTTGTGCTCCGAGATTTCTGAAGGAGAATTTGAAGTAGGGAGTCATAAATGAGGGGAACACCCTCCTATAAATCCTCTCCCTTGTTTTCTTCAAATATTTGCTGCCAAATGTTCATTAAATCTTTGACTTTGTCTCCAAAATTGACCAAAAATCTGCATTAAGCACACATTAGACTTCAAGGCATAATGACCAACCCAACTCACTCTATTAGCATAAATATAATAAAAAACATGCAATAAACTAATGAGAATGGTGGATTAGGCTAAGTTAGGAGGCAAAATGAGCCCATATAATTACCCATTTATGGGGCTCATCATTACCCCCCTACTGAATGTGTTGCTCATCCTTTGAGCAACTAGTCCATCTCCTCATCTTTGATGGCCCTGATGGCCTCCCTGACATCCCATGCTTCTGATGTGAGGTCCTCTTCTTTGTCATGGAATCCTGCCTTTCTGTCCACCTCTTCCCACTGTTGTTGTTCTTCTTCCTCTTTTCCACCTTCCAATAGGCCTAACAACAGTGGGGGACTCAATTTGAGGCCAATCCAATTGGCCTTCAAACTCTGAATAGAGGCTTGTTTAGTGGCACACTCTCATTAATGCTTCTTTTCATCCTTGTTGGGGAGTGATACTCCCTAATTTGCGACTGTGTGGGAGAGTGATTCCACCTCCTCATACAAGCATGTATACAGTTTCCCCAAGTAATATTTCCAGTCCTCAAAATGTGTAATGGCCTGAGGCTACTCATTGATTACTTTCGGGAACTTGAGGATTATTTGCAATCAGCTGGTGGCACTGTGAGAGCCATGGTGTTGGGTCCCTATAATACTAGTGATTACCCCATTACTATTGTAGTTATACCCCTTATTTATATTGTTGTGCCCCTATTACCCCCATATTGTTATTTCTGTGCCCCATAGAATCCCTCTATTGTTATTTTTGTGGCTTTATATTATTATTGTTAGGTCGGCTGGATTATATTGGACTCCTTGACTCCTAGACTCCTATATATAGAAAGGAGGTTTGTCATTTGTATCATCCAAGAATTGTTCATTTATGTAATGTAAAGGAGGTTGCCCCCTCGAAGAGGCTGAATTCTAAGGCGTTGATCTATCTTTTCTATCTTTTCTTGAGCTGGTTTCATAACATTTGGTATCAGAGCTTTGGATTCTAGGGTTTCGCTGCTCCAAACAGGTCATCGTGGCATTTTCGCTATAACTTTTTTTCTGTGACGTTTCAGAAGTCGCAAAAAAAAACCCATTTGAGAAGAAATCGCGCTGAACCTTGGGGAAAAATCGTCATAATTTCTTTCTGGAGCATCGGATTGAATTTCGTAAGAAGGTACAGAAAGAGGACAGACTGTAGTTTTCTTTTATATATTTTTTTAGAGTCAAAGGTTGAAACAGTGACACGTGGCACTTCGTACAAGTTCGCTCTACTGAACTAGTCTATAATCAAGTCACTGTGGGAGATTCACATAACTCTTCCTTGGAGAATCCAATTTGGATCAGACTTGTGGCATTGGAAAGAGGACATAGAAGGCTACTACAGGTCACAATTTCAGAACTGGATGATTCGAAATTACAGAGATACATCAGATTCAATATCAGGCTTCTACAAAGTGAAAAAAGGTGTGTGTATTTTTTTTAATTTTTGCTTAAGCTTGGTTTGAAGGAATTCAAAGGGCATAGTAAAGCATTATTATCGGTAACTGATGCCCCGAGGAAAGAAAATGCAAACACCTAGTAAGGAACCTGAAAGCTCTAGCATGACTCATGAAGAAGAGGAAGAAATGCTACATGATATATCAAAATTACAAGAACAAGTGCAACAAATGTCACGCTCACAAAAGCTAACAGATGCTAAGATAAATGGCGTGGAATCTAAGATAAAGGGCATGGAAGCTAAGATGAATGGCATGGAAGCTAAAATTGATGGCATGGAGATAAGATGGAAGAATTGAAGATAAATATGAATAAGTTGCTACAAGAAATGGTCACTAATGGTGAAAGGTAGTAAAGGAAACTCATGATGAGAACAAAAGAAATGTTAATCATGATTCCATAGACTCTAATGTTGGATCGAAGACTCACCATATTCCAAAAATCGATATGAGGAAGTTTGATGGCAAGGATCCCGCCACATGGATATTACAGATGGAGCAATTCTTCGATCTCAATAATGTGCAAAACACACAAAAGGTACGTATGGCAACTTTATATTTGGAACCAAATCAGTTTGTATGGTATCAATGGCTTTGTTCTCGTAAACAATTTATCACTTGGGCAATTTTTACGGAAGAATTGATAGCACATTATGAGGATACAAAAAGCAACACTTTTTTTAGCCAATTGATAAGTCTCAAACAAAAGGGTTCAATAATGGAGCACATTGAGGAGTTCCAAAAATTGAACATAAGGGTAAAAGATATTCCAGAGGAGCATAGGATTGATGTGTTCATAGGGTCTTTAAAGGATAATATCCAACATGATGTGCGCCTTTGGGAACCTGATTCATTAGAGAAGGCATTCAGGTTAGCAAGAAAAATGGAAAGCAAAATTATGGCAACCAGGAAGCATACCACTCACAACTATAAAGACGGAAGTGTTGTTGCCCCTAGTCTTCCACAACCTACAAGGTTGACACCACAACAATTGGAAGAAAAAAGAGCAAAAGGGCTTTGTTACAATTGTGATAGCAAATACACAAAGGTCATAAGTGTGCTGAGAAGAAATTATTCTACATAGATTGTGAAGAGGAAGAAGAAAAGGAGCAAGAAAGGTCAAAAGAAGAGGATATATTCCAGGAACAAAGCCTAGATGAAGAACAAATAAATCCGACCATATCTTGTAATGCATTGGCGGGAATTACCACTCCTCAAACCATCAAGATAGAAGGACAAATCAAGAAGAAAAAGGTAATAGTGTTGATTGATTCAGGAAGCACCCACAATTTTATTCATTGTAGGGTAGCAAAAGAATTGAATTGCTTCCTATATCCAGCACCAGAGTGTCAAGTGATGATTGCAAATAGGAGGAACAATAAATTGTTCTGGAAAGTGCCATAATATCAAGCTATCCATGGGAGAATATGTATTGACTAGCCCAATGCTTTCCATTCCAATGGGAGGTGCTGATGTTGTACTAGGAGTCCAATGGCTACAATCCTTGGGTACAATAGCTTTTAATTTTCAAGAAATTTTCTATGGAAGGAAAGGAAGTTGAATTAAGGGGTATTGCAGGGAAACCAGGAAAGATAATCAGCTCTAATGGCATGACAAAGCTTCTAAAAAAGGAGCAAAGAGGTGTAATTGCACAATTATGTTCGCTAGATGTTTCCACATTGGAATCATCTATTTCTCCAGATCTCCAAAAAGTCCTGGACAATCATTCCAAGGTATTTGAGACTCCCAAAGGTCTCCCACCTATGCGTGATCATGATCATGCTATTCATCTGATTCCAGGAAGTGTTCCTCCAAACATCAGGCCGTACAGATATCCCTATGTCCAAAAAAGTGAAATTGAACGTATGGTTGCAGAAATGCTAGAGGCTGGTATAATTCAACCGAGTCAAAGTTCTTTCTCAGCTCCAGTAGTATTGGTGCACAAGAAGGATGGATCATGGCGCATGTGTCCAGATTATAGGGAGCTCAACAAGCTCACTATTAAAGATAAGTTCCCCATTCCTGTCATTGATGAATTACTGGATGAATTGCATGGATCAATTTACTTCACCAAGTTGGATCTTCGTTCGGGATATCATCAAATCAGAATGAAGATTGAAGACATTCCGAAAACGGCATTTAGAACTCATGAGGGTCATTATGAATTTTTGGTCATGCCTTTTGGCCTTACCAATGCACCTTCAACATTTCAAGGTTTGATGAATTCAATTTTCAAACCATTCCTTAGAAAATTTGTGTTAGTATTTTTTGATGATATACTAATCTACAGCAAGTCTTGGAAGGATCATGTTGAACATGTTGACAAGGTGCTACAACTATTGGAGGAGAAACAATTATATGCAAAAAGATCCAAATGTTTCTTTGGAGTCCAGGAGGTGGAATATTTGGGTCATATTGTATCTCATGAAGGAGTTAAGGTAGACCCTAGCAAAATTAAAGCCATTAAGGAATGGAAAATCCCCACATCCATAAAGCATCTGCGAGGATTTCTTGGGTTGACAGGGTATTATCGCAAGTTTGTTAAGAATTATGGGAGAATAGCAGCACCTCTAACAACATTATTGAAGAAAGATTCATTTTCATGGACTCCGGAAGCAACAAAGGCCTTTGAACATCTTAAAGAGGCAATGTGCCAAGCACCGGTCTTAGCTACACGGACTTCACAAAAACCTTTATTGTGGAATGTGATGCTTCAGGAAATGGAATTGGTGCTGTTCTAATGCAAGATGAAAGACCCATTGCTTTTGAAAGTCGTCCAATCAAGGGAAAGTTTTTAAGCAAAGCTATTTATGAGAAGGAAATGTTGGCAATACTCCATGCACTTAAGAAATGGCGACCCTACCTAATGGGAAGACACTTCAAGGTAAAAACGGATCATGATAGCCTTAAATACTTTTTAGAACAAAGATTATCCTCTGAAGAGCAACAAAAGTGGGTCACAAAGATGTTGGGTTATGACTTTGAAATCATCTACAAAAAAGGGAAGCAAAATGTGGTGGCAGATGCACTCTCAAGAAAGGATGAGGATGTGGAAGCATTGTTGTGTGCCATTTCTATTATCCAACCAGATTGGATAAACGAAGCAAGGAGGAATGGAAGAATGACGAAGAAGTGTGGGCACTTATTCGAAAGCTACAACAAGATTCCAGTACTTCTGATACATTTAGCTGGAAAAATGATTCGTTATGGTACAAAGATCGCTTATACCTCTGTAAGAATTCCCAGCTAAAACAAAAGATTCTTATGGAATTGCACACTTCTCCCTTAGGAGGGCACTCAGGATTTTTAAAAACTTACCACAGGGTTAAGAAGGAATTTTTTTTGGATGGCCTTAAATCAGATATTCAAAAGTTTGTGGCGGAATGTTTGGTTTGCCAACAAAATAAAGTTGAAACAATTAAGACACCGGGTCTATTACAACCTTTATCCATTCCAAGCCAACGTTGGGAGGAGGTTTCAATGGATTTTATCACAGGTTTACCCAAGTCTGAGGGAAAGAGTGTCATCATGGTGGTAGTTGACAGACTTACCAAGTATGCACACTTTTGTGCATTATCACATCCATTTAAAGCCAGTACAGTTTCTACTGCATTTATGGAAACAGTTCAAAAGCTACATGGAAACCCAAAGATTATTGTAAGTGACAGAGATCCCATTTTCACTGGAAATTTTTGGACAGAATTATTTTCTTGTCTTGGTACTCAGTTAGCTCATAGCTCATCTTATCATCCTCAATCTGATGGGCAAACTGAGATAGTAAACAAATGTTTGGAAGGATATCTTCGTTGCTTTGTATCTGATAAACAGACACAATGGGTCAAATGGTTGCCTCTGGCTGAATGGTGGTATAACACTTCCTTCCATACAGCAACAAAAATGACCCCATTTATGGCACTTTATGGGTATCAACCACCATCCATCACATCATATTTAAGAGAAAATTCTAAGGTTCAGGCAGTGGAACATCACATCGAACATCAACAACAAGTCCTCCAACTCTTAAAGGATAACCTCGTGTTGGCACAAAATAGAATGAAACAACAGGCAGATCAACATCGCAGTGAAAGAAGTTTTGATGTAGGTGATTGGGTATTCCTACGGCTACAACCATATAAGCAAATGTCCCTAAAGCAAGCTAAGAAGGATAATAAATTATCACCAAAGTATTATGGTCCGTACAAGGTGTTGCAAAAGATTGGTACTATGGCATACAAATTGGAGCTTCCTGCAGCTTCTCGATTGCACCCAGTTTTCCATGTTTCATGTTTAAAGAAGGTTATAGGCGACAAGCTCCCAGTTCAAACAATATTGCCAGAACTTGACGAGGAAGGAAAAATTATATTGAACCGGAAGCAGTCACAGAAACAAGAACTCGACAGCTACGAAATCGATCAATTTCAGAGTATCTTATCAAGTGGAAGAACTTATCCGCTGAAGATTCCACATGGGAGGATGAGAATTTTATGCAGAAGTATCCAGAACTACTCAAGCGTTGAGGACAACACTTTTTTGAAGGAGAGGGGCATGTTGGGTCCCTATAATACTAGTATTACCCCATTACTATTGTAGTTATACCCCTTATTTATATTGTTGTGCCCCTATTACCCCCATATTGTTATTTCTGTGCCCCATAGAATCCCTCTATTGTTATTTTTGTGGCTTTATATTATTATTGTTAGGTCGGCTGGATTATATTGTGACTCCTTAGACTCCTATATATAGAAAGGAGGTTTTGTCATTTGTATCATCCAAGAATTGTTCATTTATGTAATGTAAAGGAGGTTGCCCCCTCGAAGAGGCTGAATTCTAAGGCGTTGATCTTCTTTTCTATCTTTTCTTGAGCTGGTTTCATAACAATGGGTTTGATGGCTCAGCTCTGATCATTAAGGGTTCATTTTGCTCTTTTTCCATCAACTTTTATTTCTGTTGCCCTTTTCTCCTCATAATTCATCCATGATGCTATGGCCATCAGTTGGAAGTCCCCTAGCCTAGCATTAGGGTCCCATAGGTTCATATCAGTGAGGGCCATGTTATGCAAATAGAACTCTACTATATTTGCCTTGTCTTCTGTTGAACTTTGTTCACATAGGTCCTATCTATAATCTTGGAAAGTCATGGTGCCTCTCTGTGCCAAAGTCTTGATCTGAAATTGCAGCCATTGGTCTTTGAGGTATACTCCATATGATTTTGCTGGTGTCCTACACTGTAACGCCTCCATAGACCAGCTGGCCATGCATGCCAATTGTGTCTCCTTTTCTTACAACTGTTTTCTTAGCAACTCATTTTCTGTTTCCAAGTGAGTTCTTCTGATTGCCTCTCTATGTCTTACATCACTTAATTCCCTACCCATCTCTCTAAGTTGGTTCTCCATGTGGCCAATATCCTCTACCCCTTTGGACTTGGCAATTTGCATCCATCTATGGCTCCTTATCCTTCCTTTCTCCATCTCAAAGAAAAGTGGGACTACAAATTTCTGTGGAATGATTTCCCCCTCAGGGAGATTGTAATAAGAGCCCAAACTAGGCTGGGGGTCAGGTTCTTGGGTCTCTGTTGTTTCCTCCTTCCCCTTTGGCTGTTCTTCTACCCTTTTTTCCAGTTTTTCAGTCTCCTGTAGCTTAGTTAGGGTCTCCTGTAGCTTAGTTAGGGTCTCCTGTAGAACAGTTTGTGCTTCCTGTAGAGCTGTCTTTGAGTCCTGTAGTTGCACTCTTTCCTTCCAAGTGGAAGATCTGGGACTTCCTCTTTCATATGTGATGGGGGTTTTAGAGAGAGATTCTTCCCCTTTGACAGTGGGTGAATCTTCAATTACAATAGGCACTGTTGAAGATGGCCGTGGTTTTGCCATTTTTATCCTTGTGCTTTTTCGAGCCCTGAAGTACATTGATGTTTGCCTCTACCTCTTTTGTTTGGGTTTAACAGGGTGCTGAGGGCAGCAAGAGCAGTTGCTGCCTCCCTTTCTAGGGTCTCAGGAGACACTTCTGTCTTTTCTGCCCCTTGTTCCTCTCCTTTTGTCTTCTTTGTCTCTGCTGATTTTGTTTCCTCTTGCTCTATTTTGGTTTCTTCCTCCTCTAGTTTAGTTTCCTCCTTCTTTGTTTTGGTGTCTTCCTTCTCTGTTTTCTCCTCAGTTTCCTCCCCTTCTTCTCCTTGTTGTTCCTCCCCCTCACTTTCAGAAGGACTGTGGTCATATGTGAGGGCCTTTATATCATCTTCTCTTGTCATATTTCTGAAGATTTCCCATGCTATGGGGATTGTGAAGGTGTGGAGGGCTTCTTCCACTAATAGTTTAATTAACCCATGGTGAGCCAACTGATCTGGACCTCCTGCCTTTAACTTAATGTTGGAGTCTATAAGGGACTGCAGGAGAAAATAGGGGATGCTAAGTTTTTGGGGTGTGGGAATGCTCATGCCATATCTCAGCTCATGGAGAAGTCTAAAATGGTAGCCATAAACTATGCTATACATCCCTTCACAGGAAATATACTTGATGATTTGGTATCTAACCTCATCCCAAGGGCAAGGTATGCTTGTTCTTATAATGCCATTTTTGTCTTCTACAAAACGTTCATCTGGTTGGAAGAAGGTTTTCTTGGCAACTTGTCCCATTGGATTTTCATCTTTGCTCCAAGGTAATCCAAGGGGAAGGTTGGTAACTCTACTGATAAATTCTGGGGTGGTTTCCATGGTAAGACCTCTGAAAGTAACAGTGGCATGGGTCTTTGAGTGAGGTACTAAAGGAAGGGCAAACTCCTGAGCCACTTCTTCATCAAACCCTCGAAATTTTTCGAAAAACGACATCCAATTTGCTCTGGTGAAAATGGCTACCACCTCGGGATGTTCATGGAGCCTGACTGAATTTGTGGGTTCCTTCCTCATGAATCCCCCTATCATTTTGCTTATACCCTTTGGAACACCCCAGGTAGAGATGGAGACAAAAAAAAATTGAAGACACAGGAAACAGAGAAAAACTGTGTTTTTTTAAGAAAACAGGCATAAATGTTTTTATGGAATTCCTCTCTGCTACAGGCTTAATTCCTCCTTAAAATTGTATCATTTCTTGCACATATTAATATTCAAGGTGGGTCTATACAAAGCCTACCTCTTCAAGCCAGAATTTGAGCAAAAACCCCGTGTTTCTTCCTTAAAAACTGCTTATTGTCCCTCCTGTAGAACTGGCTGTAGGTGCTCCTATAGAACCCATTCCTGTAGAACTTGTTACTACTCCTGTAGGACTCTGATAGCAGAAGGATGGCTGAAATCAATAGAGAACGATGTTTTCGAGGCTATGGAGGTGGTATAGAGCTTGCTGCAGCTAAGTGGACGAGGACAAAATGGAAGAAAAGGTGGTGAAGGAGTTTTGAGGAGGAATACTTATGTCTTCTTTGAGATATTTTCGGTGATGGGGTGAGCTGGAAAAAAGGTACGTTGCCAGATTCAGACCGTTGGTCCCCACTGCTCTATCATCATGGCTCTTCATGACTCTTTCCCACAATCACTTCCCATCATTGCATCGGAGTTCATCGAAGTTTGTATAACCTCCACTACCTGTCCTTTGGATTTTCTGTGAGTTGACTAGGCACATGTGTGGTGGCATCTCCGGATGAGCGTAGTCAACTGGATGAGGCTGGCCACCTTTATCATTTAACCCTAACCATCTCATTCGCTTATGCATATTTTCAATTACACAAATGCAATAGAGGAGAGGGTTAGACACTTACCTACAAGTCAAATGTTCGTGTTGTGGTGCATTTTGGTTCCTTTGCTGCTGCATGCTCGTATTTCAATTGTTGCATGCCTGTATCTCCTTTGTTGTATTCTTTTTTCTCCCTGATGTGTGACTTGTTTGTTTTGTGCAGGTACCCTCTGGCTAGATCTTCTTTAGACATCCTCTTCAATCCTATGGCTGCACCTATTTCGCTGCTGTGGCTTGATTTTAAGGGGATCAGCTGCTACTAGAAATCCTACATGAGCTCATGTAGCTACCTCTCCCTTTAAAATTTTTAGTTGATTCTTGTGTTGGGAGCTATGAGGATGCTACTAGAGATGCTGATGGTGATGGAGAGGTATTTGGTAAGATGCAGGTGAGCTTTGGAGGTGCTGTTCTTTTTATTTCTTTGTTTTTTTTTCTAAAAACTGGTTTATGTGTTTTTTCTGCAGGAAGGGAAGAAATCCATGATAATGAGGTGATGCAAGTGTGGGATGGATGGCCAGGAGGGTGGATAGCTATAAGAGGGCCTACATGTTCTTCATGAAACTTCCCAGCTCCTCAAACTATTTTTAAAATCCATTTCGAGTTCTCTGTGATTTCTACAGGAGCCTCTTGTAGAACACACAGGGCCTCCTGTAGGATACACAGTGTTCGAAAAAAACACATAGTGAGGTGGAAGCAAGGTTAGAAATGATTGAGAAGAGTATGGAGGAGGTGAAATAGGCTTTGTGGCAATCTTCTCTTGCTTCCTGTGGTCCACATGTAACCTGCAATGCATTTTAAAAGTCAATTTCCTCTTCCTTTTTTCTCTGTTTTTTCTGTTTTTCTCTTCTTATTCTTCTTTTTTTTGAAAGACAACTAGGGCATCTCAAGGAGGTTTTCACCCTAATTGCCTACCCTCAGTGCCTCCAAGGGAGGTTTTCACCCATGGATCTTATTCTCTCTTTTTTTGTTTTTTTCATCACTGGGCTGCCTCTAAAGAGGTTTTCAACCCAATGATGGGACTCAAGCACCTCATGGAGGTTTTCACTTGAGCCCTTATTATTTTTTATTTTTTTTTGCTTCTTTAGTGAGTGGGTGGAGTGGAGGCTGCGACCTGCTCCACTACCAACACTGTCTTATTCAGATCTTCAATGAACTCTTGCTTGGAGAGGGGCTTCTTGTAAATTTTCAACCTATGTCCATTGACAAGCATGGGGATGGCTTCCTCATAGATGGTTCTGATAAGAACTGAACCATTGTCATTGCATTTTTCCACAGTGTAGGGTCCCAGCCATCTTGTCCTCAGCTTTCCTTTGATGTCTTTATACCTTGAGTCATAGAGCAGTGCCTAATCTCCCTCTTGGAATTACTTCTCCCTGATATTTTGATCATGCCATATTTTCCTTTGAAGCTAGACTACCTATGTATGGAGAAGGGCCTGCAATCTTTGTTCATCCAATCCATTGAGCTGGAGTAGCCTTTCCCTCTATGCATGGCTGAGGTCTAGGTCCAGCTGAGCTGCCATCCTTAGTGTATTGTATTCAAATTCTATTGACAGCAAAGCCTTCTTCCCATAGACCAGTTCATAGGGTGTGAACCTTGTGGTGGTCTTCCATGTTGTGTTGTAGGCCCAGGTGGCCTCAACTAGTCTATCCGTCCAATCTTTTCTACTGCTACTCACTACCTTGGTCAAAATTCCTTCTAAAGCTCTGTTAGTGACTCCCACCTGCCCATTGACTTGTGGATGGTAAGGGGTGGAAGTCCTGTGCTTGATTTTATGATGTGTGAGCAAGTCTTCAATCAAATTGGAAGTGAACTGACTACCTTGATCTATAACCAGTTCTCTTGGATACCCGAACTTATAGAATATGTTCTCTCTTAAAAACTCAGCTACTTTTTCCTCTGTTGTTGCCTTGATTTCTTTTGTCTCTGCCCATTTTGTCAAATAATCAGTGCACACAATGATGTATTGCCTTTATTTTGAAGGAGGGTTGATAGGACCCGCAAAGTCCATGCCCCACTTCTCAAATGGCTCAAAATTCACTTGAGGTTGCATGGGCATCTCATCCTTTGGAGTAGGTTTCCCCATCCTTTGGCACCGATCACATTGGCTGGTATATCTCTTCACATATTTATGAAGAGTGGGCCAATAGTAACCTGGTTGCAAGATTTTGAAGGCAGTCCTTTTTGCTACAAAATGGCCTCCACAAGGCCCGTCGTGATAGGTTAGGAGAATGTCAAAAACTTCCTCCTCCCTGACACATCTTCTCAAGATCTGAACTGGGCCAAGTTTGAAGAGATTTTCCCCAATCCAAGTGAAAGGGGTGCTTTTCCTCACGATATTGCTCTTCTCTTTCGAGGACAGGTGTGGTGGGAACTATGCTGAAACCAAGTAATTTGCTATATCAACAAACCATGGAGAGAGTACTGAGATAGCAAATAGGTTCTCATCTGGCATTTGATCGTCCACCATTCCTTCCTCGCCTATAGCAAATTTACTCTAGACAAAAAGTCAGCAACAACATTTTCTTTACCAGGCTTATCAACAATGGTTAAATCAAACTACTGCAGTAAAAGCAACCATCTAATAATGCATGCATTTACATCTAGTTTATTCATTAAATACCTAATTGTAGCATGATCAGTGTGTACAAAGGTTTGATAGCCTGTTACGTAATGTCTGAACTTATTTAAAGAATGAACTACAGCTAGGAGTTCCTTCTCGGTGACCATGTAGTTTAACTCTGCCTTTGACAAATTTTTACTTATAAAGTATATGGCATAAGGTAAATTTTCATCAATTTTCCCCAAGGCTGCTCCTATTGCTTTGTTCGAGAAATCTGTGTGAATGTGGAAAGGTAGGGCCCAGTTTGGGCCTCTCAAAATTGGGGTAGTCACAAGTTTTCTTTTCAAGGTATCTAGGGCTTCTTGATAGTTTTCAGTCCATATGAACTCGACATCTTTTCCCAAAAGACCAAACAACGGAGAGGCTACCCTAATGAATCTTCTGTAATATCCTGCTAAGCCTAGGAAACTTCAGACATCTCTCACCTTTTGAGGAGGTGGGACCCTTTGGATGATGGCAATTTTGTTGGGGTCCACCTGCAGTCCTTGTTGAGATATTGCATGACCTAGCATGGTCCCTTTAGTCATAAAAAATTCACATTTTTCCAGACTGAGGGACAGGTTCATTTCAATACACTTGTCCAAAACTTTCCCTAGGTTAGATAAAGCTTCTTGAAAGTTAGAACCATAAGGAGTAAAATCATCCATATATATTTCCACCGCATCATGAACCAGTTCAGAAAATATACTCAATACTGCTCTTTGGAAAGTGGCTGGAGCGTTGCACAAACCAAAAGGAAGGACCCGGTATGCAAAGGTACCCCAAGGACAAGTGAAAGTGGTCTTATCTTGGTCTTCCGGGCTGATTTGAATCTGATTGTACCCGCTAAACCCATCTAGGAAGGAGAAAAACTTTTTCCCTGCCAGACCATCTAACACTTGATCTATGAAAGGCAAATTAAAATGGTCCTTTTTAGTGGCCTTGTTCAGTTCTCGATAATCGACATAGACTCTCCATTTACCATTTTTCTTTGGTACTAGCACCAAAGGAGAGACCCATTCACTGTCAGAGATGGGGTAGATGAACCCTGCATCAAGTAGTTTTTGCAATTCTTCCTTAACAATGTCTTTAAGGGCTGGATTCATCCTCCTTTGAGGTTGCCTGACTGGTTTGAAATCCTCCTTAATGTATATATGATGAGTACATACTGAAGGGTGCACTCCCTTCATTTCCTTATAACACCAGGTGAAAGCATCTAAATGTTTTCTTAATAAGCTACACAGTTCCTTCTCCTGGGAGGTGGATAGGGATGAGTTGATTTTCAAGGTTCTTTCTGGGCCGAACTCTATATTCTTAACACAGAGAGAGGTTAGGTCGGCCACACAGAGATCAGTTAGGGGATTGTCTTGGGTTTCTTTCACTAGATCTTCTAATGGCAAAATACTGGGGGGTGGATTCTGAATTAATTTCCAATGATATCATCCTCATTTTGCGGTTTCCCCCCCATGACAGTTTCTACTACACACAGTGGTGTAGAATAGACTTCATCCTCATCCTCCTCCTCCAACTAGAGAGGTAGATCATGTTCTAGTAGGGGTTGGGCAGGAGGGTATAGGATTAGCTGCTTGGACATATGCCCGTTCTTGATGGTCATGTTCCCAGCCTGAAAACTGATGTAAGCATTGGCAGTGGCCAACCAGGGTCATCCCAGGATGAGAGGATACTCGGTGAACTTTGCCTTTGGCTGGAGAACCAAGAAATTAGTAGGGTACTCCCAAGAATCAATGGAGACCATCACATCCTCCACAATCCCTTCAGGGGTCACGATGGAGCGGTCTGCTAGCTGCAGTACTGTCATGGTCTTTCTCAAGGAGCCCTGGAGTTTGAGCTTGAGCATGGTGTCCTTTGTCATCACATTAATGGCAGCTCCCAAATCAATCAAGGTATGTGGGATCATGGTGCCATTGATGTGGACATCAACTACTGGGCTTCTAGGGTCTAGATATTTCAGACAGATTACCTGCCCCAACATCAGGTCGGACAGTTGTCCTATGACATTGATGGTTGGGGCATCTCTTTTGCGCTTGCCTGGATGCCTGAAGCACTTCTCTTTGATCATCTTATTGTATATAGGCACATCCTTTATGGCTTGGAGAAGTGGTATCTTTACACATAACTGTTTCAATTCTCCCAGAAGTTCAGTTTCTTCTGGGGTGGGTTGTGTTGTCCCGGATAGTCTCTCAAGAAAGGGTGGAATTGCTTTTGGTTCACTTTCCTCTTTATCTTCCTCAACCTCCTGAGGGGGAGGCTGGCTATCTGGGAGAACCTTCCCAAATCATAGGTTGATCTCTTGAATCTCCACAACATAGGTTGGGCATGATGGTTCCCTAGTATATACTTGCTGAGCCTGTCTGTTGTTCGGGTTCGGGTTAGGTTGAGCAGGCATTGGGGTTGCCTTGGTGGAGCGGGAGGCAATGGTTGTGGTTGAGCAGGTGGTGGAGGAAAAAGAGCGGGAGGAGAGTTGTACTGGGGCCTCCACCCCTGATGAGATGAATTCCACTGAGGTTGTGGCTGAGCATAGGATTGAAATGCATGAGCAGTTGGTTGGGAATGATATTGAGATAGATAGGACCAAGGAGGAGGTGTGGACCAGGAAGGATGAGCAGGAGGGCCCCAAGAAGGTATGGAAGTGGTTTGGTTGGGGTTGTAGTATGCCTGAGATGTCCCTTGCATTCCCTCCTGGTATGTTCTAGGTCCATGTGGTCTCCTTTGGTTCATGAAATAGAGTGGTTCAGTGGTTCCTTCGGCCCCTTGGTATACAACTTTGAGTCTGGGCAAGGAAGGGCACTTATCTGTAGAATGATCTTCTTCAAGATTGAACAAACCTCTATGGAGTTCAATGGACATTCGTTCCTAGGATGCCTTATGGTGCACCTAGGACAAAAAATGGCCAAAGCCCTCTCTGCTTCCTCTTGTTTCCTTTTGATATGAAAGGTATCCATTTGCATGGTAAGAGGCTGCAACATCTCACTATTGAAGTCTTCCAGCATGTGTCCAAGTTCACCTTTTATGGATGAACTGGATGAGGAGGTACTGGCTATGGGTTGACTCCCCCTACCTCTCTTTCTGGCTGCCCTAGAATGGTTTCTAAAGACAGTCTTTATGTCTTCATAAGGTAGTTGGTAGATGTCTCCCCCAGCTAGCAGATGGAGGGTGTCTAGAAGGTCTTCTGGAATTCCCCTGAGTAGGACCAACTTCAGTGATTCGGGGTCAAGTGTGCACCTAGCCCTTTTATAACTGAGCTGGAACCTCTCTTCATAATCTTCCAATGATTCATCACTTCCCATGGTCATTCGAAAGATTTCTTCCTTGGTGTCTTTTGACCTACAATAGTCTCAATATTTGTTATTGAAGGCTTGCTGCATCTGAGCCCAAGTTGTGATGCTATTGCCAGGTAACCCCATGAACCAGCGCAATGCTAAATCCTTGAGGGTAAAAGGGAATAGTTTCAACTTTTGTTCATCTTCTGCATAGTCATGGGTTTGACAGATAACAACAAAATCAAACAAGAAGGTGTCAGGATCTTCTATAGTCAATCCATGGAAGTGAGGTAGGGCTGAAGGGCTTATGTTTTTCATTTTAGTGTCCCCATTGGTCTCTTGGATGGGAAAGATACCCTCTACTCTTTCTCCATCCCCCCTAGAATTTTTGTTTTCAGCCATTGTCTCAGGAGGGATGTTTTCTTCTTCTTCTTCCCCTATAGGTTCTTCAAATATCTCAGTTTGTTCACCTAAAGGTTCTTCTTGATCACTGCCATTGAAGAAGAGAGAAGGGTGGCTATGTGATGTGGTGGGGGTGTTGGGTAAGAATTTTCCTGAATTATCTCTGTTCCTATGAGGCATGAAAGGAAATCTTTTTTGGTTGGTTTTTGTTTTTTTTTTTTCCTTTCTGCTTCTACCTGCAAAACCAAATGATTGAACAAACAAATTGCAACTAACTGAAATGAACTTGTTGAAATGAAATTGCAGAACTGAAAAAGGAAAGCAAATGAAATGCAGAAGGGAAATGACTAATCTACTTTTGCTGAAATGGAAATTGCAGAATTGAAATGAAAGCAAGGAAAGGGCTAATCTACTTTTCCTGGAATGGAAATTGCAGAATTGAAATGAAAGCAAGGAAACGTAGGAATTGAAAGAAGCAACTACTCTACTTTTGCTGAAATAAACTACTTAGCAGAATGTTGCAGTGGGAAATAGAAGAAAAGCAGTAATCACACAATACTCTGACGCTTCACCGGCAACGGCACCAAAAAGTGGTGAGCACCAGTATTGCAACAATAATGCTACAACTCCTAGGCTTCCTACTTTACTTTTTATCAACCTGGTAGTTTGTAACAAACTTGGAAGCGATGGTGTTGTATGCACAAGTACTAGTTCTTATTGCAGGTTGTCACTTGGTCAGCTGGCGCAAGATCACTAGGAGCTCAAGCCAACTTCTATGAATTCCAGAAGAAGCTTTATATGTGATGAAAGAAAGGAAAGCTTAACCTACAAAGGCTACTCTACTTGCAGAAAGTGAAAGAAGACTGAAATGTGAAGTAACCCTAACAAACCCTAATTAACCAACTAATCCTACTTTTGCAGAAAGAGAGAGGAAAAACCATAAAATGAATGCCATTACCTACTTAGGAAGTAAACAACATCTACTCAAGCTATTTCTAGAAGGAAATGAGAAAAAAACATCTTTTTGGATTTTTATGTATTTTTAGGTGAAATTGTCATGCATGTAATTTATTTGTTTGTGAATGTGGCAGCGATTAGGTGGTGATGGAGGGCGACTTTGGAGTTTGCAGAGGTGTAGGAAGGTGTGGAGGGGTCCTAGGAGGTCCCAGGTGGCCTTCTGGAGGCTTTCCCTACAATCGGACTTCAAAAAGACACCTATAGGAAAATCTACAAGAGGCTGCAGGGGATCTACAGGAGGTCTACAGGAGGATGCCGAGAGCTATTTTAGAGGTTTTGAAGGTGGGAAAATGGGTGGAAAGGGTAGTTGATGGCTAGGAGGATGTGTTAAGGTGTCTAAGGTTCATCAAGGAGGATTAGGGAAGAGAAAGATGGTTGGACTTGTTCAAGGAAAGAGAGGAAAGTTCATGAGAAAAGTGTAGAAAATTAAGGTAGATTTGTGAGGGACTTTGGATGACCTGTGGAACATGGATCAAATAGATATGGTGATCGATGATTGGTTGACTTATTGTGAGCAGGGATGTACTGCAAGAAAACTGAAGATCAAGCACTGAAACTAAGCAAGCAGAGAAACTAACTACACTAAAAAAACAGAACTGTTCATCAAGCTAGTCTAAATTCTGATCTAGGAGAGTAAATGTTGAAAAATGCTATATGGAAAGAAAAAATGGAAGGAAAATTATTGTAAAGACAGAAATGAGCTTGATGAAATAAATCTACAGTAAATCATTAACCTCTAACAAGCTGCAACATTAGAAATCCTATGGCAAAGGCAAATCTATGTTTTTTGTGGCAGCAATAGGGTCTTGGCCTCAGTTCATGGTCCCAAAGGGGAGAAAGGAGGCCAAGGCTCTGTTGATGGCCTTTTTGTATCTTCTTCTATCACTATTCAACCTGCTACAATAAACTGAAATAGAAACAACCTTTTAAATCATCAAAAGTAATCTATCCTTAACCAAGAAAGAAATATATCTAACAACAACTCATTCATAAATTGAAACAAAACATATAAATACAAAACAAGAGGTGCTTGGCTACTTGTATTGGGCCCTAACCCAAGAGCTTTAGCCCTCTGAGGTAACTCAGTGCTAGCTCAAGAAACAATCTCATCTTCATTATTAAAATAACAGTAAGATTACATGAAACTGTCTACAAAAGAAAGCTTGAAGTTGAGCAAAGCAAAGCTGCAACAAAAGTGTGAAAATTTGACTAACATCCAACAACCTAATGAGGCCCTAGGCCTCTCTATTTATACAACTGGAGCTCCCAACAGCTCCCTTAAAATCAGGGAGGCTTGGCTCCCAAAACTTGAGATAGACAACAGTTATACTCCACTTACTCGGCTGCCTCTTTGGTGCATTGATGTAGCTGCTTATGTTCCGAGCTTTCTGAAGGAGAATTAGAAGTAGGGAGACATAAATGAGGGGAACACCCTCCTATAAATCCTCTCCCTTGTTTTCTTCGAATATTTGCTGCCAAATGTTCATTAAATATTTGACTTTGTGTCCAAAATTGACCAAAAATTTGCATTAATTACCAACTAATTAGACTTCAACGCATAATGACCAACCCAACTCACTCTATTAGCATAAATATAATAAAAAACATGCAATAAACTAGTGAGAATGGTGGATTAAGCTAAGTTAGGAGGCAAAATGAGCCCATATAATTACCCATTTATGGGGCTCATCAAGGAGCTTCAGACTGATGTGGAGTAGCCACATGCTGAGGTTCTAGGAGTGGAGGCATCCACTCAAGTAGGGTCTTCCAGAGATGGGCGAAAGCACTCAAGGGAAGCTGACAGATTATTGTCGGATGTGAGAGAGGATGTGGGAGAACCATCTTCTCATCGCAGACAGAGTAGGTCACCTGATAGGTACACTAGATACATGGCCCTTGTTGGGGAATGTATTGAGACTGAGCCATCTTCCTTTGAGGAAGTAGTGTAACAACTGATTTGGGTTGATGCTGTGGTGGAGGAGTATGACTCCATAGTTTGAAACAATGTTTGGGATGTGGTTCTGAGATTGGAGAACAAGTCAGTTATGAGTTCCCGCTGATGGTAGTGTGGAGAAACATAAGGCAAGGTTTATTTCACGTGGTTTCTCACAGGTTAAGGGGGTTGACTATGATGAGACTTTTGCTCATGTAGCAAGGTACTCATCTATTAGATCGATGTTGGCACTATCAACACAGATGGGTTGGAAGATCCATCAGATGGATGTGAAGACTGCATTCCTCAATGGCAAGATTGAGAAGGAGGTGTACATAGAACAGCCTGAAGGCTTTGAGACCTTTGATCATGAGTCGCATGTGTGCCGACTCAAGAGAGCTTTGTACGGGCTGAAGCAAGCACCTCGTGCTTGGTACACCAAGATCGACAACTACTTCACCGGGTTAGGCTTCACAAAGAGTGAAGCGGATGTGAACCTATACCACATCATGGTGGAAGGTAAGCAGTTGATCATTGCTCTTTTTTGTTGATGATCTCATATTGACAGGTGATGATCAGTTGATCATGTCTTGTAAGGAATTCGAGATAAAAGACATGGGTCTCATGCACTACTTCCTTGGCATGGAAGTGTGACAAAAGGATGGGGAGTTGTTTGTGTCTCAGAGCAAGTATGCCAATGAGATACTCAGGAGATTCCACATGGAGAAGTGCAAGCCCACGCAGAATCCTCTAGCAAGTAACTGGAGGAAGGAGGTTGCTATTTCAAGAGAATTAGTAGAAGCTACTGTGTATAGGAATCTTGTGGGTTCACCGATGTACTTAGTGAACACACGACCAGATTTGTGCTATGCGGTGAACCAGCCGAGTCAAGCTATGGTTTGGCCTACCAAGCTATCTTGGGAGGCAACTAAGCATGTTTTGAGATACCTTAGAGGCACATCTCAGTATGGATTATGGTATAGACGGACAAAGGGAGTGAAGCTACAGGGGTTCACTGATGCAGATTGGGCAGGGAGTCCATCAGATTAGAAGAGCGCATCAGGAGGAATTTTCAACCTTGGGTTAGCAGCAGTTTCTTGGTACAACAGGAAACAGAGGCAGTTTCACTCAGCTCAACAGAGGCTGAATACATGGCTGAAAATCAGGTAGCATGTGAGGCCATCTGGATGCATAAAATTCTAGTTGGTTTGTTTGATCAGAGGATGGATCCAACTGTGATCTATTGTGATAATCAGAGTTGTATCAAACTCTCTGAGAATCCAGTATTTCATGACAGGTCCAAGCATATCGACATTCGGTATCATCATCTCAGGGACTGTGTGGTGAGGAGGATCATGTTGTTGCAGTATATTTTGACCGAGGAGAAAGATGTTGGCATTTTGACTAAGGCATTGTCAAAGTGTAAATTCAAGTTCCATCGAGACAGGATCGGGGTGGTAGATAATCCCTTTCTTGTTGAGAGGGAGTGTTGAAATGTGGCAACAAGAATATTCCAATTTTAATTTGTACTTGAATTAAAATTGAGAATTAAAATTTGAATTTAGTCTCACGAGCTGTTTGAAAAATAATTTATTAATTCATCTTGAGTCAATTAGTTGGAAAAATTCAAACATGAAGTCTTTGTGAAGTCATGCAACAGTTATCCCTTTGATTGAGGAAGTTATCCCTTAATTAAGGAGATAAGGATGAGTTGTAATTAGTTAGCTCAGTTAACTGAGTTAAGTCCAATTAAATTAGTTCCAAATTGTTGGAGGAACTAATTGTGAGTTCAGTCAGTTAATGCATGCATGCATGAAACTAGTGTACTCCAGATACCTAAATATTCTCTCATAAATAACTCATGCATGTCAGTTCAGACAAAGACCCAGTTGAGATTAAAGGCAGGGACAATGTACTATCAATTGCAAGAATTTTCCTATAAGAAAATCTCTTGCATGCAGAAGGAATTCATTCCTTGAGATTTGCACAGTTTTACAGTGTGTTGGAGCAGTGTGTGAGATCAGTGTCACACAAGGTTACAATAAGAACACCCATGGAAAATTGTGTAATAGGAGGCTTGGAAGGCAGAGGAAAGGCATATGAGCTGTCTATTCTATCTATGAGCAGCAATGAGGGATTGTACTGAGATCTGGATAGCTGTGAGAGCTAAAGCTTTGTGTAATCCTGAGATATTTCCACTTGTATGATAATACAGATAGCGGGGTTTTTAGCTGAGGCTTTCCCCAGAGTATTCTTCTGTGTTTCATGTGTATTGATTCTTCTTCTCTGTTATATGTGTTCTGTTTGATCTTGATCAAATCGATTAAGCTTCCACAAGTTTGATTGTAGAAGTAGATTAAGTATTTTGCTTTAGTATATTGCATTATCAGGTTGATCTACAGTGAGAATTTCTACACCTAGTTGTCCGGAAGTCTTTCTAAGATTCCACAATTGTATCCCTCTTGTAGTTATTAGTTCTCCACTTCCCTCTCGACTCATCCTTCTCTCCTACTTATGATCCTCTTGGTCCCTTCCCTACATCTTAAGTCTCACCAGGGATCAAATTTGAAGAGAAGGGTCACATTTCAATTTGATGGATTAATTTGATTTTAACTTTTCAATATTGGCAAGTTAAAATAAATTGTTCTTTCATATGAAAATAAAAAATAATTTAGCCCTAATGGGTAGTCAAGCTGGTTGAATCCCCCCCTTACTAATTCATTGGCTCTTTCTCATGAGGCGCAGCTTTAATTCTCCTTGGGTCCATCAGGGTCAAGCTCCCTAAGGTAGAGTTGACTGGGCAAGACTTCGACCTATCTAGGGGTGTTACACGAATAATAATAATAATAATAAATAAATAAATATTGTATTTATTTCATGCACACCTCCCATTATATCAAGTCGTGGAGACCACAAACTAAGAATCTTATTTTCATATCATAGTTCCGTGTACACTTAAACAAATATACATATATTATATTGATTCACAAATATTTACACCCATATGCTTGGTTTATATTTGAATAGGGCTTCCAATTTTATTTTATTTTAAATATGAAAAATTATGGATGGTATAGATTTAATAATGTGAGAATATTCTTAGTCGTATACATAATCCAACGGATGATATGAAGGGTTTCCCAACAATTTTTCAGTTTTAGACCTCCATTCGTCCTTTACTGACCTTACAAATTCTAAGTTACAAATGACACTTAGATATTTTGATTATTCTTGGGATTTATCGAGCATTTAATTTATATGGATGTGCTAGTACAGACTATGTAGAAATCATATGGAGGGAATTTAATAAGACCATTTACTTAAAGACTTTATAGAAATCATATGAAGGGAATTCAATTGGACCATTTGCTTATACTCTATATAGAAATTATATAGAGGGATTTCAATAAGACTATTTACTTTTTTATCTCTCGGATGCCAGACAATCAAAATATAGTATTATTTTATAGATTTCATTGCAATGTCTGATAATTAAAAAAACAAATGTTTAAAACCTCCAACAACATAGATTTTCATAAAAGAAATATAACTTACTAGATTCTTTTTCCATGAGAATTATAGGTCTAATGATTAGTGCATCATTTTTTGTCATCAACAAAAATGAATGTTTAAATTGAATACTATTTATTCAACATTGAATTTATTATAATAAAAAATCACATTTGCATTGAATCAATTTTGATCCATGGTACTCGCTATTGTGTCTTCATATTAAGTATGCATAAAGAAGACATGAAGGTACCATTCATAAATCCAAGCAAGTGGAGCAAGCAAAGTAGGCAATAAATACAAACAAGTGGAGTAAGTAGAAAGAAGATCCACAGTGGAGCCATAAAAGATTGGTAAGTACCATTAGTAAATCCCTACAACAAAAGGATGGGGAGTCGGTTTGAATTGGAATTGTTTCTCCTATGTAAGAAGCAAAAGGAATCACCACATCCAAAGACTTTGATTGTCACTTCCCACTATTGAGATGCAATTTTACTACTAAAATGTAATTTCAATAAATTGGTGATACATGTATGCATGAGCTCCATAACAATAGGATTATATTGTATAAAAATGATAACATTTCTTTTTTTGAACTATCATAATATGGAGAAAAATTGTTAACCTTTTTTTAATTGTCATGGTATATATAAAAATGAATATTATATATATATATATATATATATA
This sequence comes from Pinus tabuliformis, assembly GCA_031772625.1. NCBI lineage: Eukaryota > Viridiplantae > Streptophyta > Pinopsida > Pinales > Pinaceae > Pinus > Pinus tabuliformis. The sequence continues at coordinate 1,514,250,683 of CM062817.1, forward strand.
TATATACATATATAATGAAAAAAGAATATATTATGAAAAATTTCCCACTCTTCCTTTGAAAAAATATGAAATAATTTTCATTTAAAATTTGACATGTAATTTTTATTTTAATTTTCATTTGTATGGGAAAAAAATGTAGGCCCTTCTATGACATGCTAGAGAGTTCTTGAAGGACAATGACATCTTCAAATTTGAATCCTAATTCTCACCTGCTTGGCATACCTCATCCTATCCTATTATGTTCTTCTCATCTTCTCTGAATCCTCCTTGCTTTGTCACCCTCTCTTGCCTTTGTCACCCCTCCCTCATCCTTGGCATCCGAGCCTTTGTCCAACCCAACACATATCAAGCTTACACCTAATCCCCCTCCCCCTGAAACTGTCATTTCTCCTCCGGTTGTGCGAAACAATACCTCATCGATGAGATTGTGTCAAGAGGGACACCATTTACTACAAGGAAATAGGTGGTTTCAAGGAACACCAAAGAGCAAAAAGTTTCGCCATGCGTTTTTTGGTCCATACTTCTCCCCATATTTAGGAATTGATTACAAATACAAAATTAGAATTAATGGATGAGCACCAGTGTCTGAGAGATTATGATGTGATAGCGGAAATGGAAAATTGGGTTCCAAACACAAGTCACTCATGAGGCTGCTTCAATTACTATATGTAAATTGTGGACCTTTATTGGAATCTCAAAACCTTCATGGGCAAGGTGTTGATAGATCAGAATGAGACTCCAAAGGAAATTCTCCTCCAATTGGATGAAGTCTAGGTGCTCTTGTGATCCATGGACTACAAACTCAACAAAATTGAGGCTCACCTAAGACTATCTTCTGCATTGGGCCGCTCACAAGATGGCACCAAGGACCCTATCCTGGTTGAGGCCTTCAATTCTAACAAATCTTAATGCACTCTTGGTTAACTAGTTTTTTTAATCCTAGTTTTAGTTTCTTTAGTTTGATGATGGAAAATGTCCCTAGTGACCTAGTCTCTATAATTTATTTTGTTATCTTTTGGTACAAACTTAGCTTTAGTCTTTATTTTATTTTTTAAAAAACTATAACTCTATGTTTAGTCTGGTTTATTTAACAGCACGCCAACACATAACTATGGAATTTTTTTGTAAATCAAGGTTTGTTGTAGCTTACTCAAGGCCTGCAAGTACTGTAACAGCTGGTGATTTGTGTGGATTATTGTCTCCGTTCCCATCAGATAATTCTTCCACTTCTTCACAACTTGCACCATGGCATAGAGCTCCTTGTCATAGGTGGGGTAGTTAAGAACTTCCCCATGAAGTACTTCAGAATGGCAATATAAAGGCCTTCCTTCCCGCATCAAGACAACTCCCATAGCATACCCACTCACATATGTCTCCACATCAAAGGGTCACTGCAAGTTTGGTAATGCCAAAACTGGTGCTTGACTGATCTTCTTTGTTAGCTCCTCGAAATCCTTCTGTTAACTTTTTACCTGTTGGAAACTATTGCTAATTGTTGTTATTGCATGGAGAAATGTTGTTACAACTGAAAATGAGGCTATGAATTTCCTTAGGTACTATGTTACCCGAATGAAACTCTTGACCTCAGAAACATTAGTAGGCACTGACCATTTCATGATGGACTCCATCTTGGAAGGATATATCTTCAGCTCTCCTCCATCGATCACATACCCCATATACACCAAAGACTACTATGCAAAATAACACTTCTTGAGATTTATTAGCACCTGGTGCTTCTTCAATGTTTCCAGCACCTGCGTCAAATGTGAAATATTATCCTCCCAGGTAGCACTATATACTAGTATATCATCCAAACAAACAATAACAAATGAATCTATAAAAGTGGGTAGTACATCATTCATTAAGCTCATAAATGTAGCTAGTGCATTACATAGGCCAAATGAAATGACTAACCACTCATACAAACCTTGCCTGGTTTTGAAGGAGATATTCCAGGTATCTTTTTCTTTGACTTGAACCTAGTGATATCCAGACTTCAAGTCTAGCTTGGTGAAGTATTTTTCTTGCTACAACTGACCCAACAAATCATCTATCCTATGCATGGGGTATCTGTTCTTGAGCATGTTTTTGTTCAACGCCCTGTAATCTATACACATCTTCCAAGTCCCATTATTCTTTGGCACAATGATAATGGTGACCCACATGGTGATGTACTCGGTCAAATGACACCTTGTTCCAATAGTTGATGCAACTATTTCTTCACCTCACTTGCTTTTATAATAGACTGTCGGTGCAACCCAATATTTGGAAATGGGGAGTTTGAAAATAATTGGATCTTGTGCTCCAATTCTCTCTTAGGTGGTAACCCTTTAGGCTATCAAAACACATCCCTGTATGCCTGTAAAAACTCCTCCATTTTTTATTTATGTTTCTTAGTACACCCCTACAAGGACGCCTTGCCTCTTATTGACTCTTCTATAGACTGACTTTCTCTTAAAAATAATAAAGCATACTTCTAGCTGAAACTGGCCAGTTTCTTGGCTTGGTTGGCACTTACCAATGAAATTTTTGACTTTCTTTTGTGCGCATTGATGATTAATGATTTTCTATCCTTGATGAGCTGGTACTAGTTGGCTCTCCTCATGAATATTGCATCATGCATGTACATGTATGGAATCCCAAACATGACTCCACATACATCAAGTGGAACCACATCTAAATCTACTTCATTGATAAAATCAACACTGATAGCAAATCTAATTTTACATTGTTTTTTACCTTCAACTCTACATCCTTATTTAGTCATCCCAGTGGATATGGGTTTGGATGATCATGAACTTCCAGCCCCAACTTCTTTACCAGATCTGTTGCAAATAGATTCGTGTTAATTTATGTAACTATGGTCAAATTACACATTGGACATATCATATGGTAGAGATTATGATTTCAATGGATTCCTCTTTTCGAGAGGACCAAAATCAACGTAAATATCACCTCATTTGGACAAGCATAAGTTGGTTTTTGAATTTATAAACCCTCACATGTACATTGGGACAAGTCGACCTCACACATATGTACAATTGGATAGGTCGGCCTCAACATCAAGTGGACCCTCATGGAATCCTATAAATACAAGAGACCTCAAGCTCATTTGTACGTCATGATAAATTATTCTCCTCTTCTTTTATTTGTTTGGTTTGCACAGGTCTGACAGAGGAAGTTCAGGCAAGGTCCGAAATTACAGGTATGAGGATCACACATGTCTGAGAATTTTTTTTATTTTTTATTTTTTATTTTTATTTTTATTTTTATTTTATTTTATTTTTTATTTTAATTTATTTTTTTTATTTTAATTTATTTATTATTTATTTATTTATTTATTTTATTTTTTTTTTCGGTCACACGCATGTCACAGGATAGATTCAACTACAGTCGCATGCTCATAGTGCTTCATAGAGAGACTGGGAAGTCGTAGTCACTCGCATAATAGCTTGAAGGGAGCGACCAGACAATCATAACCACTCACATATAGTGCCTCAAGGAGTGATCGAGAAGTCACAGTCGCCCGCAAAATATCTTGATGAGTGTGACTAGGGTTCTGAGCTAGGATTTGACAGTTGACCACAGATGTTTGAAGGCTGGAAGATTTATCTTTGTTGTATAGTAATTCTGTAAGTCTACTTTTGATTTGTATGGGGTAAATCTTTACTAGATGATTATGTATTAGGCTCATTGTAATCTCTGTTGAAACATTTTATGACAATCTAATAAGAAGAATATTTGAAAGCGTTTCCCCCATAGTGGGGTTTTTCCCTAGTCTTTCACTAATCTGGTGTCTCTTGTGGTTGTGTTATTGTCTCCTTTTTCATTGCATATATTATTATATCTTCAATTACTGTTTATGGTTGGAAACATTATTAATAATTGGATGCATTGCTAAATAATGAATTGATGTGGGCTTAAGTAATTGAATTAGCATAGAAAAATATTAAAATTAACATGGTATAAGAGTTGAGGTGAAGGACAAGCCCAAAAGGAGACAAGATTTGAAGCAATCATCTTTGGAAAGTCGGAAGAGCTGATCTAGTCAAAGACAAGATGACTTCCTTCTTCAAGAGCGATGAGAAGTTGGGGACTCATCCAATTTTTCTGCATGGAAAGTTAGGTTGGAGATCATAGACGATCACAATGATGTTTTGGACTATATTCAAGGAAGAGTACCTGAGCCTACGGAGAATTCTTTTGCTGCTTCCAAAAAAAGCACAATAAAGGTGAGTTAGAAGCAAAGCAAATTATAGCTGATGGTTTACAAGATAATTTACTTGCATATGTTGGAAAATTGAGAAGGTATAAATACATGTATGATAAGATAGTCGACATGCATGAAGTCAACAATTTTAATGAAATCAACTCCTTGAAAGATCCACTCAAAGGCACCAAGATGAACAAAGGAGAGTTGATGAAATCCCACATAATGAGGATATCTCATCTTAGAGATCAATTGCAAAGAGTTGGAGAATCTATGCTTGACAGGGAATTGGTGATTGTGACTCTAAGAGGTTTCCATCCTATTTTGGAAACCTTCATTATTTCCATAAGAAACAACAATGTCCTTCCATCATTTGATGAAATTGTTGGAAAGCTTACACAAGAAGAATCAAGGATGATATCAAGAGGAAGGATTCAAAAACATGAAGAAGGAGAGCCTGCTACATATATCACTCATGAAAAAAGGAAGAAGAAAGGAAAAGGAGGTCCATCAAGAAAGCCTCCTCCTCAAAATGCAAAAAGAAAGAATGATAGAACATCGTCTCATATTGAATGCTATAATTGTCACAAGAAGGGTCATTATGCATGAGATTGTCCCGAGAAGAACAAAGGGCCACGTTACAACACTAGAAGCAATAAAAACAAATACAATAATCAAAGAAGAAAAGATGATCAAAGAAATGAATGCAATAAAAGATATGAAAGTAGAAGAAGAGATACCTCAAGTGACCATGAAGAAGATAGTCATCCTCAAAAGAAGTAAAGATTTCCCAGGTATGAAAGTAATGATTTCAATCAATCTGAATACATTCTTATTTCTGCACTTACTAGTTCTTCTCCTTTGGATCTGTGGGATAGTTGGCTGATTGATAGTTGGGCCACTCATCATTTCTCTAGATATAAGGAAGTTATCTCTAATCTAGTAGAGAGGGAGATTAAGCTAAATATTATTCTTGGAGACAACTCCACTCATCCCGTAAAATGTTTTGGGTCCGTCAAATTTCATTTGAATTCCGGGGAATTAGTTTTGTTGCATGATGTTATGTATGTACCAGGACTAATGAATAATTTGGTATCTATATCCACTTTGGAAGATAAAGGGATGAAGGTTTCCTTCATCAAGGGAAAAGTTATGGCTTGGTGTGTTGGTTCACCTATGAGAGATGCATTCACATTAGGATCAAGATTTGAAGGACTCTATAGAGTCACTAGAAGACCACTTCTAGCATTGGTTCATAATACTAATCACCTAAGCAAGTTATGGCACCGAATATTGGCTCATCTACATTATGATTCTCTTCTGAAATTAAGGAAATTGGTCTCTGGTATTCCTGATGTTCAAGCCCATCATGATGGAGTATGTCCAGGTTGTGCGAGTGGAAAGAAGACAAGGGGACCATTCCCCTCTAACGAGAACAAGACAACTGACATCCTCCATCTCATCCATTCCAATATATGTGGTCCAATGCTTGTGCAGTCTATTGGTGGCCATCTCTACTATATCACCTTCATTGATGACTTCTCTAGAAAGACATGGATATATTGTTTGAAGCACAAGGATGAAGCCTTTGAAATATTCAAAGAGTTCAAATATTTGATTGAAAATCAAACAGGGAAGAGAATCAAAGTATTCAGGTCCGACAATGGTGGGGAATACATGTCAAATGAATTCATAGCATTTTGCAAGAAATAAGGAATCAAGAAGGAAACAATTGTGCCATATACACCCAAACAAAATGGATTAGCGGAAATAAAGAACAAGTCTATATTAGAAGTTGCTCGTGCCATGCTCCATGATAAAAAGTTGCCAAAGTTCCTTTGGCGAAAAGCAATGCATACTGATGTATATGTTCAAAACAAGGTGCCTCGTCAAGCATTGGAAAATAAGACCCCGAAGAAGTGTTGACATATGTAAAGCTTGGCATTAGCCATCTCTACATCTTTGGATGCCCCATATATTTTCATGTGCCGAAGGACAAAAGGAACAAGTTAGAGGGAACTTGAAGGAAATGTACGCTTATAGAATATATATTCCGGGTCAAAGGAAGGTTGAAATTAGCAGGTATGTCACATTCAATGAAGATGCTTCTCTTGGTAAAGCAAAAGATCTTCATCCACCTCCTCCTCCTGATAAGAGGAATGATGACAGGGGTATTCTAGATGGTCCTTCCATGTCTGAGCTCGAGACTGATATTGTTGATGATCCCATGGAACCTATGGATCCCTTAGATCCTCCTCCAAGTTATCCTCCTACTAGGAAGAGACCACTTTGGCTTCATGACACTCTACAGGATGTTGAGAGACATGTTCCTGTTTGAAGATCATTTAGAGAAAGGAAGCAGCCATGCAGGTACTAGGGATATATTGCATCCATGAGCTCTATGATTCGAACGAAAGCTTCCAAATTCGACGAAGTCATAAAAGAACAAGTTTGGAAAGATGTGATGGTTGAGGAGTATGAATCAAATATGAAAAATGATGTATGGGATGTTGTGCCGAGACCAAAGGGTAAATCTGTGGTGACTTAAAAAATGGCTATTTAAGATCAAGCATGGAATCGATGGTAGCATTGAGAAATACAAGGCAAGGTTCGTGGCTCGAGGATTCTCACAGAAAGAGGGAGAGGATTATGATGTTATCTTTGCACATTTGGCTCAATACACAACCATTCGTTCAATAATAGCCCTTGCCGCAAGCCAAGGATGGATTCTTCATCAGATGGATGTAAAGACTACATTCCTCCATGACATGTTAGAAGAATAAGTGTATGTTGAGCAGCTACAAGGATTTAAAGTAGAGGATCGAAAGACACATGTTTACAGATTGAAGAACACACTGTATGGTTTAAATCAAGCACCCAACACATGGTACACCTGCATAGACAATTATTTGGTGAAGTTGGGATTCACAAGAAGCAATGTCGATCCCAACCTCTACTTCAAGGTAGTACAAGATATGCCATTGATTTTGGTTTTATATGTTAATAATCTATTCTTAATAGGTAGTGAGCCTCTGATGGTCGATTGCAAGAGGGAGCTATCCTCTGAATTTGAGATGAAGGACCTTGGACTCATGCACTACTTTCTAGGCCTTGAAGTGTGGCAAAAACCCGATGATATTTTCCTTTCACAAGGAAAATATGTTGTGAAGTTGTTAGAGAGATTTGGAATTATAGAATTCAATTCGATGGCCACACCAATGTAAATGAACTTCAAGAACTCATTTGGAGAAGCTCTAGGACTTGATCTGACGAATCCATCCAAGTATAGACAGTTCGTTTGGGGCTCTGATGTTCCTTAGTGAACACCCATCCAAACATATGCTATGCAGTGAACACACTCAGTCAATTCATGACCAAGCCTCTCTGTTGGGCCCTACTTTTGTCACCATTTTTGACACTTTATCTGTTATCTTTCATTATATCCTACTCCATTTTACTCCTTTTGACACCTCAAAACCATCCTATACTGGTCAAATTGTTTTAGTTCATAAGTGGAGGTAAGGGTCACAATTAGGTATGTTTTTACATGTCTTTGGTTAGTTCAGATAGATGCTAAACGAATTCATACTATTTTGACTTAGTTTAACTGACTTATTGCTATGATTCCTAAATATGAGGATGGAGACTTGAATGCATTGACAATTCACAGGTGATTCAACATCTAGCTCAAAATGCATTAGGAAGCCATTCGGTACCTAATTATGTACTCCATTTGGTATCTTAATCCAGAATTGGCAACAATCAAACTGATGGACATTTTGAGGTAGCTTTTCCTGTTCGTGATAATAGTAACAACACCTTCAGCCTAAATATAGTACTACAATCAGATTGTTGCGGATGTGATAGAATGAATGAGTGATTCTTAAGAATCTGACTTATCTTAATTAAGCACAGATCATACTTGCATTATTTTTCTTGATTATTTAGTGAAACTATCTTTAGGTCATGATCACTTTAAGGGGGCCAAGCACCAATGTTAGGGGTTAGCAAGCTGAAGCAAAGAGAATTGTAACTGTGAACATTATATGACTCTATTTTAATTCAATTTGGAACTGTTGTACTCATGCTTTATTAAAGACTATTAATATAAGTGATATCGTCTTTTATACTTATAAATTAACGTGTCTCTAATCTGTAAAATTATTATGGTAATCTAGCTTGTCTAAGGTCGTGGCAAGGTCCCACCATTGACCTCAACCAAGTCCGGTAATTGATTTTAGTTAGATATGAAGTGTGTGTGTGGATTAGTATAGAGTAATTGCACTCGCAATATTTGTTTTGTTGTGGTTCTTAAATATTCAGTACTTAGAAGTGTGATCAAACAACCTTTAACTCTTCTATAGATCTGAATGTTTTGCCTTTCAAACTTTCAGTTGATGTTTGATTGTCAAAGGATAGATTTCCATTTAAATTGCTTAAGTTTGTGAAAACATTTTTATAGGAATTGCTTCAATTTGTAGTCTTTTCTATTGTCAAGCATTGCTAGGATTGAATGAATATTTTTTAATTCAAATTGGATTTATAAAGGTCGAGTTTTTACATAGTCTTAAGATTGAGACAAAACCTTTTGATCTAAAATGAAATACCTTACTATTTGTGAATCAGAAGTTCCAGTGAAAGTCTCTACAACTAACGTTTAGTATTTGGGAGTTTCCGTAGGATTGTGTATGGCTTGTAGATCATTTATTTTGTTCTTCAATCAGCTTCAAATGGATTTATGAAATTAGAGAGTCGTGTGAATGAATCTTTGAGTTTAATAACATTGATGGGATTTATTTACACTTTCTAGTTTGACCCTGGGGTTAGTTCCGTGTGAAGATATTGAGTGGAACAAATTACTTGAATTGAATTTTGAAATTAGGTTATGGTGTTATTGAGTTTGTTTCCAGTAAGGATTTCAAGCATGAATTAGATGTATGATTGTTAAAGATAAATTAGTGATTGGATTGTGTATGTTGTTAGGAAGACATAATAGACTTCTTTACTTCAGTAGACTTTTAGTAAGTAATGGGATGATTTTGAATTAGGGACAAAGATTAGAAAGAACATTCGGTACTTAATTCAGTACTAATTTGAGAATAGAACATTGAACTTGGATCTGAATTGTAATATTTTTCAACTCTAAGATTATGAATTTTGGTTTGAAATTTAAAAATATAGGGAATTAAAAGAGCATATAAAAACCCTAACACTCTCCATCCCTAACACTCTCCATGCACATTGGATCGTTGGCAAACACATCTTGAGATATTTGTATGGGACGATAACACTTGGTCTAATATATTCTACCAAAGATGTTCGACTTCATGGATACATCGATGCTCATTGGGCACGAAGTGTTATCGACAGGAAGAGTACGTCTAGACATTGTTTTAGTCTTGGATCTGCCATGATATTTTGGATGAGCAGAAAGCATAAGTTTGTAGAATTGAGTACCGTTGAGGTAGAGTATATTGTCGCTATCATGGCAAGTTGTGAAGAAGTTTGGTTAAGAAAGCTCTTTGGAGAGCTATTTGAGCAAGTCCTAGATACTACAATGATATATTGCGACAACAAGAGTGGGATCAATCTGATAGAGAATCATGTATTTCATGACAATTCCAAGCACATAGATATATGATATCACTTCATTCGAGACATGGTACAGAGAGGAGTCGTTAGACTCCATCACATTTTGACATATGAGCAGATTTTAGATATTCTCACCAACGCTTTACCGAAATGGAAGTTCTTGGTCTTCAAAGAACAACTTGGACTGATGGATGTGACCCCTCTTGATAAGGGGCTGCGCTGATCGAGGACACTAAGCCAGCTCTTCCCCCCTGTTGAGCTCCCAAGGTGAGGAATTGAGATGGAGGGCTCTTGGGGTTGAGGGATCTCTGGACAATAGGGTATTACGCTCATTTATTACCTATAGGGTTGGATATGCTACTCTCTTATCTATACATAGGTTTGGATATGTGCTCCCCTATCTAGTATATGCATAGTATACCCCAGTTGGCATCATACCTAGAAGCCAAGCTTGTTGGGAATACCGCTCCCCATTTGACCAACGAGTTGAGAGTGTACTTGGGGTGTACAAACCAAGTTGATTATGATGCAGTTGTTCTACCTCATGACTCTTGAGGGTAATTGATGGGAAAATTGGCAGGCAATAGTATTGGGTTGATATTTTCTCCTCTTTGTGATTCTGGGTTGGGAATGAGCTCCATGATTTCCAGGGTTGAGATGTGCTCCCCTGTGTGTTTGGATATCATAGTGATCTATATGGGGTTGAGATATGTGACTCCCCCATGAGATAGAGGGTGGAAGCTAATGCTCCTCTATTAGAAAATCAGAGAGATGCACAAGAATGAAGTCAAATATCATTAATCAAACTGCTTGGACAACTAGTACTTTATATAGGCACACATAGACAACTTCTAGGACAATCTAGATCCAAATAATTTGGATCACCAACTCACAACACAAACTACGAAGACACAAATCATGACATATAGAATCAACACTAACTACGGGAATACAACTCATCAACTCTATCTGGACATATCATTTCTACATTATTCAAACACCCCCCCTTAATGGAGAAATGGATTTTCAACAATGCCTAGCTGTTGTCTACATATTTAAAAGTTCATCTTTCTAAGAGGCTTTGTAAAGATGTAGCAACATTTTCACTTGTATTACAATACACTAAATGAATCTCATTTGATTGTATCTTTTCTCTTACAAAATGATGTTGGACTTCAATATGTTTTGTTCTTGCATGATAAATTGGATTATTTTCCAGCTTCATGGAACTTTGGTTGTCACATTTGATGCTTGTTGGTCCTCTTTTCTTTTCTCCAACATCTTCAAGAATCCTCCTTAACCAAATAGCTTCACAAGTTGCATTGGTCAAGGCTTTGTATTCAACTTATGTGGATGACAAAGAAACAGTTGGTTGTTTCTTGCTGCTCCATGATATAACCCCCGATCCTAAATTGAATGCATATCTAGAGGTTGATCTTCTATCATCAGGATTTCTAGCCCAATCTGAATCAAAAAAACCTGCCAACTCAACATCAGATTCATCAGTATACAAAATACCAAAATAAAGTGTTCCCTTCAGATATCGAAGGACTTTCTTTGCTGCTTTCCAATGGCTTTCACAAGGCTTAGCCATAAATTGACTAAGGATGCTCACAAAATATGTTATATTTGGCCTGGTAGTGGTGAGATAGTTCAAACTTCCCACCAATTGACGATACAAAGTTCCATTCACTTCTTTAGATCCATCATCATTATACAACTTGTCATTATGTTCCAAAGGAGTAGACACTCGTTTGCATTCAAACATATGAAATCTTTCAAGGATTGTTTGTGCATATTTGCTTTGTGTGATGTTTGTCTTACCAGATGTTAGGGTCCTATAATAATAGGATTCATAATTTTCAATTGGCTATGGTTAGTCTTGTAATATTGTACATACTCTTGCTTTCTACAAAATGTTTTCCATAAGAAAAAATAAAAACTGTAAAGAGGGTATGTCCTAAAAGAAATATCAAAGGACAAAAAGAATATGAAAAGATCAAAAAAGTAAAAAAATATGAACCCAAAACAAAAACAGATCATGAAAGTGTGCAAGTCCAAGTGCCACTACTTTTTACTTTACTTTGCAAAATAATGGTTGTGTGTAGATTGTCATAAATGCCACAACCCATCATAGTCAAATAGTTTAATCTTGACTAGTTCATGTTTTAAATTTCATGTTTATAGATAGAGAATAAATATATAGCCAAACTGTTTAATCTTGGCAAATCAGTAGTTAGGTAGAGAAATAAAATGTGCTTAACAGCTTAATCTGAGCCATTGGAAGATATAAGGTTAGAATTAGATAGCTTGTTTCACAAAAGAAAAAGGAAAGAAAGGGTTTGCTAGCTTAAATGCACCCAATAAAATGAAGAAAAAATGTTAGGATAAGTAAAGGGTAAGTAGAAGAAAGGTTGCAGAAGTACAAGGTTTTTAAAGCATAAGCACACTTTTCATGCTTAACCATAAGTTTTAGTGTGCAGGAGCAGTTATGAAAGTGAAAGGATGTTCACAAGCTAATTTAATTAACTTCCCCTCATTTCATTTCACCCCCCATTACATACTTACTAATTTCCCCATTATCCCATCATTTCCTATTAAAATACCATTTTCCCTTCATTTTCACACATTTTCCTAGCAAATTACCCTCCAAAGGTCATTTCCTAACCCAAAACCCCTTTTCCCTAGTGTGAAACCCATTCCCCTTTGAAAAATCACTTTCCCCTTATTAATTTTCCTATTTTTATCTAAAAACCCATAAAACCCCTTTATCCTAAGTTTTGTTCCCCACACCCTCCCACCCCCCCACCCCACATTATTTAATTAACTCCGCCATACCATATTTCCCCAACATAAAACTTTTTAACCCACCACCCTTGGTGCGGTTAAGAAAACTCCGCTACATACAACCTCGGTCCCACTCAATTAAACCCACTCATTATACTTTTAACCCGCACCATATTCATTAATTAATTACAAATCACTTGTAATTAATCCCCGGGCCCCTCAATTCTCCGCTTGATTTCCTTTCTTGCAGCCTCACCGCACGATAACCATTATATATTTCACCCCCAAGATCTGACGGCACACATCCATATCGTGCTGACTTCCTTTCCGTTCTTTACCAGTCCGAGAGCATGCGAGATTCGTGGGTTTTCTTGGGCCCTTTCGGCTACGTGGTAGTTCCAGGCAAGCTCACGTGCTCTCAAGGAAATACCACTCGACTGCCAAAAGCGGTGCGATGACCCCCAAAACCACCTCCCCACTAAAGTCGAAACCACTCACTCTTTGTTTATGAAATTCCATGCCAAATGTGGCCATTACCCATTAAAAGGCCCAAAAGCCCCAAATTGCTCTTTTCACATGTTATTCACTACAAACTGTTGCTTAGCCATTTGTGCCACCCTGAGCCTCTGTAACCAAATTTAACTGTTGATTACCTCTCGAACACAGTCCGGACTCCGTCCACAGACATCTTAGTTCAATAAAGCCATTGATGGCCATCCCCACAGACCTATGCTTTATTAATGATTGTTTTATTTTGCAGGTGATTAGCAGAATGGGAGCTTGGATAAACAGTTTTGATACTAGTTCCAAAACCTGTTTACTCCAAGGTTCGCAAATAAATGTATTCAAAAGGCTTTATTAAGAAGGAAAAGACAATTATCACAGAGTAGAAGGAAACAATTTACACAGTAAATGTTAAAACAGAGATGAAATCATTTTCACCAGCACAACAAAAAATTATTACAAACTACTCTCCAAGAAACATTTTGTATTTTACATGTGTCTTTTAGTAAAAATCATTTTTACTAAAAACACAAAAGCATAAAAGAGTGAGTAAGATTTACAGTAAAAGGTAAAAGTAAAAGCAAGTGACAGAGCATTCATGGTAAAAGACTAAACAGAGGAGACAGATAAAGAAATACAGTTGAAAGACAAACAGATGAAAGTGTATCAGATGAAAGGTCATAAGTAAATATAACATCCAGCATGAAGACCAAACAACCAAGCAAATTAAAGGGAAAAAGAGATCAAATATCAAAGCCAACAGAACCTAAATAATAGGGACAACAAACAACAGTTCAATAGCTGTCTCTATCTTCTTGCATGAAGATATTTCTTTTTCCTAGATTAGTTCTCAATACAGTTTGAGATATTTTGTAAATTCTTTTTGTATAAATACTTCATAATTCGAAGTATTGAGTGTGGATTACTATACATTTGTAGAGTTATTTTGATCTTAAACCTAAGGGTGATTGTACCAATTTTCAAGTCAATAGACTGGAGCAAGTAATAAAAGAATTTCATTACAGGATTCATGAGATGAGCTATTTGTAGTGAAGTATCTTCTTTGTCTAATTTTGTTACTTTCTTATGTGTTTCATAAACTTAAATGTTATCCAAATTTGAATGAATTAACTGGAAATTTAACTCAGAATTTGTTTAAGTACACTCTATTTTGCACAATTAGTCATTTATATGTTTTCCTCTGATATCCGGATTTGAGAACCCTTAATTGCTCTCCCATCCTAGTTGACCTCTTTCATTCTCTTCATAATCTGACCTAGGAAACCCTTAATTGATCCCTGAATCCGATTAAAAGCCATTTCACCATCAAGCCTGTGTAGTAACTCCTCTATCTTTCCCTGTAGACATTGTTTCTAGAAATTAATCCAGTCCTGTTTGTCTGGCATTTGACCCCATATCCCAATGGTAAAGACAACCCTTTTTCATCTAAGTAAGTGATCCCACCACCCAAATTCAAATCAAAAACCCCAACACAATCATAACTAGCCTAGAATCAATTAACTAAAAAAAGTTAAATCATAAAGAGAGAGCTCTCTCTGAGATTAGGAAGGCTAGATCGTGATCTCCAAAGTTGGTTTGTGGTTACCTCTATCATTTCTTTCTTCAACAAATTCTAAATAAATTTTGGAGTAATAACATCATTGGCGACCATATTGGGGACTTGATCCTCAGTCTAATAAAACTTTAAGGAAACCTTAAATTTCATCTTAAGCCCCTTAAGTTCATTTTTTGCAGTCGTTCTTCAAAAGTTTCATAAAAACAGTTAAAAAAGTTAAAATTTTGGCTCCCAAGAAGACTCACTATACTAGGGCAAATTCATATCCAAACCCTGCTACTATAGTTGATGATCCAGACAGAATTTTAAGAAAACAAAAAAATGTAGAAACTCAGGCAAGTAGTAGCCATTTAGTCAAAGCAAGCTCACTCCCTGAGGAGTTGTAAAATTTAGAGGAAATTCCATTTGATTTGTCATTTGATCTCTCATTATTTATAACTAAATTTGAGAATGTCATTCATGAAACTGTCTTAGACCTTGTCACCTTGATTTTATTCAACTCATTAAATAAAAAAGGGTGATTATCCATCCAGATTTAGATAAATTTGTCTTGGACACTTTTGACAAGTTAGAAGTTTTAACCTCTACATTGATAAGCAATGTAGATGATGCTTACCTTCAACAATCTGTTGAACTAGCTGCCCTTACAGCTGTTGGCTTTGAAATTTCTGCACAATCTTCAATCACTATAAATACACCTTCATTTACCACCACTTCACCAATAGTATCCACCACAGTCCATTCCCCTAAACCAGTTATTCATTAGCCAAACACCTCATCCTCATCTAGTTCATCCCCATCCACTTCAAGCCCTTCCTCAAGCACCACAACTTTACCCCCTAGTCAAACCAGAATCTTAGCCATGGCAGACCAATATGCACCTCTGGTTTTACTTGCACAAATCAATGGCATGGCCCAAGATTATCAGAGCAAAAAAATTTTGTTTGATGCTACTAGTCAGTACACTACCCAACAGCATGTGAACAAGAAGACTAACTATTTTGAGTTGCATGAGATAGATGAATCAGATGTCCAAATGAGGTTGTTTTCCCAAACATTAAATGGGGATGTCAAGAAATGGTTCAAAGCTTTACCTGCCAACCATATTGCAGACTTAGCTACTTTTCATAGATTATTCATTGATAGATGGGAGAGAAAGAAAAACCCTCTGCAAATACTTTCTGAATATGAAAACATTAGAAGAGCTCCTAATGAGTCAGTTTAGGATTATTGTACTAGGTTCAATAGCATCTACAATGTAATCCCAACCAATATTAAGCCTCCACCTGACCTAGCATTAATTAAATTTCATGATGGTTTTAACACTGACATGTCATACCAGTTAAGGGAAAGAAACCCTGAAACATTGGAACAAATGCAAAGCAATGCTGTTAGTGTAGAGGCCAACCTATTAGCCAAGAAATCCATAATGAGAAATGAAAAGAGAGTTGTAATTAAAGAGGAAACTTCCATTTTTGATGGAAAGATAGATAGTTTAACAAAGAGTGTGTTATCACAAAAATCCACCCTGATAAGCTGCTGATCAGGAAGACTTTGAGTAACTATTTCAAACCAAACTTTTGGCTGAGGCTTAGCCTCCTCAACCTGAGAGGGCTCTCTCACTGGATTAAAGATTTTACTTTGAAGATTAGATGGCTAACTCTATGGAAAATTCGAACAACAATGTATAAATGGTTGAAATACCAATTAACAAACTTCCATTGGGCTATCGAGTCAAAGTGTGTTTCAGTACAACAACAAGATCAATTTCACATGGAATTCAGGGCATAGAGGGTTCTAACATAAAAGAAAAACAAAGATATAATATAGAGAACACAGCCTACAAACACATGAAGGAAGTTAGAGCATCATCAGATGAATTCTAAGTAACATGTGTATATACCACTGCAAGTAAGTATATGAAGGAAGCCATGAGGAAAATCAAACATTGAAACCCTTTCTGAATCCTGAGTAGTGAAAGCAGCTCTTTGTATTAACCTGAAAACATACAGTCATATACAATAGCACAATGTGCTTGTTTCTTTGAAAATTGCCAACCCCAAGTGCATTACATCTCTTGTCATATATAGAGTTCATTACAAGCTTGGATTCCTTCCTCCATCATGAGGGGAATTCGAATTTTCCATCAGTGACACCTATTCTAACCATAAAACAAACCTTTAAATGCATTTGACAGCTAACTAGCAGTCCTAGAGACCTAATACAACTAGGAGTGTAACTCCTTATTATGATTACAAAAACCTTATCTAAACATTTAAATGCATTCTTTGATAGCTGCAACCTCATGAAGTTGAATTTGATGAAGCCTCCCACGTTGTCACCTGACTGCTAATTACAAACCCTAGAAATGAGGGAACATGTTTCCTTGTTTTTAGGCTTAGGATCCTTGAAACTGGCACGTGGGAAAGAGCCCTTATCTTCTCACTCACGACATATTTTATGAAATTGAAGGAGGTTTTTGTAGTCCATGCTGTCTATAACAAAAACCTCTCTTGTTTTTTTAAATCACTTCTCCAGCTGTCCAGAATATGTCATTGAAAAACACGTTTCAAACAAGAAAAATCCGTTTTCTGACATTAGCGTCTCAATGAAAGCTTAGTATCTCCCAACTGAAAACAATTATGAAAAAAGTGAGATAGGTTATTGTAGCTAGAGAGTTGATGAAGAGAAACCTCCCTCATAATTCTAAAATAGGTTTTCCTGTAACCAGCAATTGATCTTGAAAAATACTGCTAAAACCAGAAGACAAAACTGCACCTACAGCAGTTTCATAGTGCAAGTTTAACCATAAATTTCTCCAAAATCCACCCTGATAAGCTGCTGATCAGGAAGACTTTGAGTAACTATTTCAAACCAAACTTTTGGCTAAGGCTTAGCCTCCTCAACCTGAGAGGGCTCTCTCACTAGATTAAAGATTTTACTTTGAAGATTAGATGGCTAACTCTATGGAAAATTTGAACAACAATGTATAAATGGTTGAAATACCAATTAACAAACTTCCATTGGGCTATGGAGTCAAAGTGTGTTTCATTACAACAGCAAGATCAATTTCACATGGAAGTCAGGGCATAGAGGGTTTTAACATAAAAGCAAAACATAGATATAATATAGAGAACACAGCCTACAAACACATGAAGGAAGTTATAACATCATCAAATGAATTCTAAGTAACATGTGTCTATACCACTGCAAGTAAGTATATGAAGGAAGCCATGAGGAAAATCAAACATTGAAACCCTTTCTGAATCCTGAGTAGTGAAAGCAGAAGTCAAGGCATTCAGAATCCAACATATGTAGAACACACCAAACATATAGAAGGCCAGTACAGTTTACGAATATATGAAGGAAATTAGAGCACTGTTAGTGATTTCTAAGTAATCACATATTCATAACACTGTAGATAATAGGAAAAGACAACACAAGACATTCATCACATTGAATTCTTTATGATTCCTGAGAAGCAAAGCCAATATTGTATTACTAAAAATAGAGTCTTTTACATAAATCCAAATATCAGAGCTTTTCTCAATAAATTTCCAACTCTAAGTACATTGCTCTTTCTCCTATATATAAAATTCTTTACAAAGCTAACCTTACTGTCAGTACTGAAGCATATCTGACTCCATAAGCCCAATGGATACTTTCTAATTGTGTTCAACCTTTTATACTTGTTCATTTTGTTTCATAGAGTTAGCCATCTTATTCATTTTCCAAATCTTTAATCTTGTGAGAGAGCCCTCTCAGGTTGAGGAGGCTAAGCCTCAACCTAAAGTAGGTTTGAAAGAGTTACTTGAAGTCTACCTGATCAACAGCCTGTCAGGGTCTGGTTTTGAGATAACATTTTAGTCTTCCTGATCAGCAGCTTATCAGGGTGAATTTTTGTGATAACATTTTCAAACCAAACTTTTGGCTAAGGCTTAGCCTCCTCAACCTGAGAGGGCTCTCTCATTGGATTAAATATTTTACTTTGAAGATTAGATGGCTAACTCTATGGAAAATTCGAATAACAATGTATAAATGGTTGCAATACCAATTAACAAACTTCCATTGGGCTATGGAGTCAAAGTGTGTTTTAGTACAACAACAAGATCAATTTCACATGGAAGTCAGGGCATAGAGGGTTTTAACATAAAAGCAAAACAAAGATATAATATAGAGAACACAACCTACAAACACATGAAGGAAGTTAGAGCATCATCAAATGAATTCTAAGTAACATGTGTCTATACCACTGCAAGTAAGTATATGAAGGAAGCCATGAGGAAAATCAAACATTGAAACCGTTTCTGAATCCTGAGTAGTGAAAGTAGCTCTTTGTATTAACCTGAAAACATACAGTCATATACAATAACACAATGTGCTTGTTTCTTTGAAAATTGCCAACCCCAAGTGTATTGCATCTCTTGTCATATATAGAGTTCATTACAAGCTTGGATTCCTTCCTCCATCATGAGGGGAATTCGAATTTTCCATCAGTGACACCTATTCTAACCATAAAACAAACCTTTAAATGCATTTGACAGCTAACTAGCAGTCCTAGAGACCTAATACAACTAGGAGTGTAACTCCTTATTATGATTACAACAACCTTATCTAAACATTTAAATGCATTCTTTGACAGCTGCAACCTCATGAAGTCGAATTTGATGAAGCCTCCCACGTTGTCACCTGACTGCTGATGACAAACCCTAGAAATTAGGGAACATGTTTCCCTATTTTTAGGCTTAGGATCCTTGAAAATGGCACGTGGGACAGAGCCCTTATCTTCTCACTCATAAAATATTTTATGAAACTGAAGGAGGTTTTTGTAGTCCATTCTGTCTAGAAAAAAAACCTCTCTTGGTTTTTTAAAAAACTTCTCCAGCTATTCAGAATCTGTCCTTGAAAAACACGTGTCAAACAGGAAAAATCCGTTTTCTGAAATTAGGGTCTCAATGAAAGCTTAGTATCTCCCAACTGAAAACAATTATGAAAAAAGTGAGATAGGTTATTGTAGCTGGAGAGTTTATGAAGAGAAACCTCCCTCATAGTTCCAAAATAAGTTTTCATGTAACTAACAACTGATCTTGAAAAAGATTGCTAAAACCAGAAGACAAAACTGCACCTACAGCAGTTTCGTAGCGCAAGTTTAACCATAAATTTCTCCCACCTCAAAACGAATTTGAAGAAACTGAAAGAGGTTTTTGTATTTAGGTATGTTAGGAATAAAAGCCTCTTTCAGTTTTCAAAATTTAGTTTTCAGCTGCTTAGGAAACCTTTTGGAAGTTGACTAGTAAAAACAGTTTTTCTGCTGAAACAGGCTGCTTGAGGGGTTTGTAGCACACTACGAAAACTCCTAGTTCAGTGATTTCGTAGTGAAAAACTAGTTTTTTACACTGTCTGTGCTACGAAAATGTGGATTTCATAGTGCAAAATGGCTAAACACATGACTTTCAAAACATGATATGAGATCCATAAAGTGTAAAACAAGGTTGTTGAGCTTTATTTGATGATGGAAATGAGACTCTAACCCTATGAATTAGAATCTAAAAACCATAACAACGAATTAACCACCATCTAACATTATGACTTAGGAACAAATGTAAAATTTAAACCTTGACACAAGCTTGACACATGGAAATAATGTGTGATGTGGGACCAGTGATGGGCAAGAACGGAGTGTTGACCCTATTTGACCATACCAACAAGACTCTTTTCTAGATCTTAGACACTAAAGAAACCATGGAAATACTAGACCAAGGCTAACACCAATCCTTTGGAATAGAACTGATTCTCTGAATTTAGAAATCATTTCTTAAGTGATAACAGAGTGTAGAGAGAATAATGGATAAATTAGAAAACATGGAAAGGAAAACTCAATGGGAGAATCAACAACCACCCCCAATAAGAAACCCCAACTTTGGGAAGAACCCTAACACTGGAAAGAATGTTATACCAAATCAACAAATTAGGCCCCCCTTCCAGGCAAACTATGCTAAGGGTTCATAGAGCCTTGAAGGAGAGGATGACACCCAGATAAACTTATTAGGAATAAAAAATGAAGATGCGGTTTTTCTCAATCAAGAAGAATATGAGTTGTGCATGCTGCAACAATTGCAGTTAGAATCTGGTGAGTCCTTTGACTTTAAATAGGGTTATGAGTCAGCTATATATGAGGTTAAAAAACAATATAGCTTAAGAAGTAAAAAGAATAATGAAGCTCCCACTAAAAGATCAATCCAGCCCCAAACTAAAAAGATAACAGAAGCTCTGGTTACCAAAGTGTTACAAATCCTCCCTAGGGGAACACTGGAGACTTCTACCCCAAAAATTGTAGATATAACCTCCATTGAAACTCAAACTAAAATAATCACTGAAATCAATCCTAACAAGGGAAATCAAAGCAAAACAACCGAAACACAGACTGAAATGCCTAGTACTAAAAAACAAGACAAAAACACACAAACTGCATTTGTTAAGGAAGATTTCATCCAAACAAACCAAGCTCAGCTCCCTTTCAACCTCAAAACTGAAATAGCAAAATTAAAAATATCAGTTCCTTTGACCTAACTAGTAAAGAATGAATCCTATAGATCATAGATAACTGAAACTTTAAACATAGGAGAGGGAGAAGATGTTGTTAATTTGAATGATGATCAACCTAAATTATTGTTTGGCCCTGAGGTGAATGGTACTCATCAGTAAGAAGGAATACCTGCTTTCTACATTAGCTTGAACATTCATGACAAAATATTACATAATGCTATGTGAGACTCAGGGGCCTCCCATAATTTGATGCCAAAAGAAATCATGGAGAGATTAAACTTAGACATTACTAGACCATATAAGGACTTGTTTTCCTTTGACTCTAACCAAGTTAAATGCCTTGGTTTGATCAAGGATTTATGTGTAACTCTAGTCCAATGCCCAACAAAGAGTATTGTGATGGACATAGTAGTTGCAGACATCCCACCCAAATATGGAATACTATTATCTCGCTCATGGGGAGCAAAATTGCAGGGATCCTTGTAGTTAGATATGTCATATTCCACCATATCTATTTTTGGCCAAAAAAGGAAACTATATAGAGAGACCTTGATGAAATACATGGTGAGTAGTGCTGAAAGACCACAAAACGTTCCCATATACTCCATGCATTCTGATATGGAATCTTTTATCTTGTACAATTCAGAACATGACAATAATCAAATCACAGCTGTAGAAGAAAACAACAAATCCCCTGATAGTGAGAACATTTTTCATGAGTCCCTATGGCATCTAGATTTTGATGGATCTGTGAATAGGTTAGGGGCTGGTGTAGGAGTATGGATCCACAATATGGAGAATAATCATTCTGAAGGACATGCATTCAGATTAAACTTCAAGTGTACAAATAACATGGCAGAGTATGAAGCTTTGATCTTAGGGTTACAAATGGTTAGAAAACTTGGAGCCAAAAGAGTTTCTATAATGGGAGACTCAGAACTAATTATTAAATAGATTAATGGTAAATACTCTGTAAATAATCCTAGACTTAGTCAATATAGGGAGACTTTCCTAGATTTGATTAAAGACCTCCTCGAAAAAAACTTTGCTTCCATTCCTAGAAAACAAAATATGCAAGCCCACAGTCTTGCCACTTTTGCTAGTGCCTGTAAATTTCCCTTCCAACCTAATCATCAGTACACTACAGAAGTGAGACATAAGCCTGTTATACCAGACAATTTGAAGTATTGAAAGATTTTCTACCAGGATTCTCAGATTTATGATTTCATGAACGCTGAAGGTGAGTTTCAGAATTGTAATGTAGATATAGACTGTACAGTAGAAAATAACATAGATAGTGACATAGTTGTAAATATTTTAGATATAGGTAAAACCACTAAATTCACTAAAGCAGAAGTAGATAACTTAGAAAATGTAGAAATAAAGGAAATAATGAATGATGATCCTGAAATTTTGAACCTTAAAAATAATTTTTTGCCTAAGGGATTAGTCCCATTAGAAGATTTGTTTGACTCGAAAGATGTAGCTAGGAAGCCGAAAATGGAACCTTTAAGAGAAAACATAGAAAAATGTAACATAGGAATTGAGGAAAAACCTAAACTCATTAAAATATCAAAAGCCTTACCTCTAGAGGAAAAGTTAAAATACATAAATCTGTTTAAAGAGTTCCAAGATGTTTTTTCTTGGAGTTATGAAGACTTGAAGTCTTATGACACCAGCATAATTCAACACAAAATACCTCTCAAAGAGGATCATAAACCTTTCAAACAGAAACTTAGGATAATTAATCTAGTTCTTATGTCATCTGTTGAGAAAGAAGTTAAAAGAATTTTTGATGCCCAAATCATAGCTCCCATTAGATATTCAAATTGGATTTCAAACTTAGTTACTACTAGGAAAAAGACTAGAGAAATCAGACTTTGTGTTGATTTCAGAAATTTAAACAAGGTCTCATTAAAAGACAACTATCCTCTACCAAAGATGGACCATATCCTTCAGAGGGTAGTAGGCTCATACAAAATTTTAACGCTCGATGGATTTTATGGATATAACCAGATCTTAGTTCAACTAGAGGACCAAGCCAAAACTACATTTACTACTCCTTGGGGTACCTTCATGTATTTGAATATGCCTTTTAGATTAATGAACTCATGAGCAACATTTCAAAGAGATATGGATATAGCTTTTGCCAAGGAGATCCATGATTTCTTAGTGGTTTACCAAGATGTCACCATAGTCTTTTCTAAATGTGATAATGAACACCTAGATCACCTGAGAAGAGTTTTCATTAAATGTAGGAAATTTAGTATTTCCTTAAATCCCAAAAAGACACTCTTTGGTCTAGAAGAAGGAAAATTGTTGGGACATATAATATCCAAAGATGGAATTAGAATAGATCCTGGTAGAATAAAGGCAATCTTGACCATCACCCATCCTGGGAACACTAAAGAGTTGCAGTCCTTTTTAGGCAAGATAAATTTTCTTAGGAGATTCATTTCAAATTTAGCAGAATTGATTAGAGAACTAAATAACATGTTAAGAAAGGACTCAGCACTTAAATGGACAATGGAAGCCAAACAGTCCTTTGAAGTCATCAAGGAAGCCCTAACCAAAACTCCAGTCCTTATAAGTCCTGATTTTCAGAAAGATTTTATAATTTTTTCTTTTGCTTCAGAACATACCATTGCAGTAGTCTTGCTGCAAAAGAATGACCAAGGATATGAACAACCAATTGCATTTTTCAGTAAATCCTTAAAAGATGCTACACTCAAATACACCATAATGGAAAAAAAAGCACTAGCTTTAGTAAAGGCTATCAAAGATTTCAGAGTCTATATTCTATATTCTCACATTATTGCTTATGTTCCAAATTCAGTAGTTAAGGACATTTTGACACAAAATGGGCCTGAAGGAAAAAGAGGCAAATGGATTGCCACTATTTTGGAATATGACATAGAAATAAAGCCCACTAAACTTATCAAAGGCCAAGGTTTAGTCAAACTCATGGCTGAATCGAACTGTCAGGCCCTAGATATTAATTTCATTGGTGCCCTTGATCATCAGGAAGAGATGGCGAATCCACAGATTAGTGAACCTTTTACAGATTCACCTTGGTATGCATAAATCATATTTTTATTACTAAACTTACAAGCTCCTCCTGGTTTAACAAGAACCAAAGCTAGATTTTTGAAAATGAAGTCATTAAGATATTGTATCATAGATAATGCTTTGTTTTAGAAAGACAATGGTGGTATTCTTTTGAATTGTTTACTGAAAGATGAAGCTGATAAAATCATGCAAGAATTTCATGCAGGGGATTGCGAAGGACACTTGTACTGGAAAACTACTGCTGACAAAATCCCAAGGTCTGGTTTCTACTAGCCCACTCTTTTTGCAGATGTTAAGAAACATGTGACCTCCTGTCATAAGTGCCAGATATTTGAGGGAAAGAGAAAGCTTTTACCCTTGCCTCTTAAACCAATCTCCACAGAAATGTCATTTCAACAATGGGGGTTATACTTCATTGGAGAAATACACCCAGCCTCCTTAGCTCAGCATAAATGGATTTTGACAGCCACTGATTACTTCACCAAATGGATAGAAGCCATCCCTTCTAGACAAGCCACATACACTATCATTATCTCATTCCTAGAAAATAATATCCTGTCAAGATTTGGATGCCCCCAAAAGCTCATTATTGATAATGCAGCTGCTTTTAAATCCAAGAAAATGGTAGACTTATGTAACAAATATCACATCACCCTTGGCCATTCCACTGCCTATTACTCTCAAGGTAATGGACTTGCAGAATCCTCTAACAAAAGCCTAGTGTTATAGCTCCAAATATCACCCTTGGTATTTGTGATGCTTGGTTTATGACCTAGGGCAACCCATCCTTCCAGACTTGGTCCAAATATTCTAAAAATAGTGTTTTATTCCCTGTACGCTACTTTGCCCTGTGATAAAAGTGTGTACACGCGGGTTAGTCAATACCCAACCTGCGTATATGTGTTAAAACACTTTAAAAAATTAAATTTCCTTAACTATGGGAGGAGTTCACAGGTTTTACCTGTTGATTACCTCCTAGTGCTCGTGGCCCAACTGTTTCCCAACTAAAAAACTAATTGGGAGAAGTATAAATAGACTTTTACGGGAAGGCCTTAAGGAGGAGAAGAGATAGAATTACTATACTAAGATTATCCCCTGATTGAGTCTGAAGTATCCTTGTGCTTCAAGCACTTCCCCAAGTTCAGGAAACCCTTGTTTCCTTGAGTGTTGATATTCTCCCACTTGCTTGAGATATCATGGTATTGGTTATGGAAAGAGGCTGTTGAAGACTAGGACTGGACGAATCTAGAGGACGGTTCCGCTTGGAGCCGGGAGAAGAAGACTTAAGTGAATTCTCTCCGTGTTGGTTATAGCTTTCTACAATAAAAAGAAACACTTTCTTGTTCCTGAGATTAACCTTGTTTATGCGTCAGATACTGTTGTAATTCATGTATGAATGCCATTTTGATGTATAACTAATAATCTTTCTTATACGATAGAAAGTTGATTTCATTAAAATGCTTTATCTATAAGTTGTTATGTATGTTCAGATTGGTTGATTTGCAGATTCGAAGATCATTAGGAGTTGCAGAGGGTCTAAACCCTGTTGGAACTACCCAAACGAAGGACATTCGAGTATGGTTTTTATCGCATAGTTTGTTTATATAAGCATGTTGCCTGAGTTGTATGAGTGTTTCTTACTGTAGTTTTCTCTTGCTATGTTGGGGTTTCAACCCAAAGCCCTAAGGTACTTATTCCCATAACACATACAAAGACTTCTTTAACTTGCATACCAGTTCTTTCTTACCCTTCACTGCAAAGCCTTCAGGTTGCTTCATGTATATCTCCTCTTCCAGATCCCTGTGAAGAAATGTTGTCTTCACATCCATCTGTTCTACCTCAAAATCAAAAGCAGCAGCAATGGATAAAAGTAATCTAATAGAAGTTACCTTGGCAACAGGAGAAAAAATATCACCAAAATCAATTCTCGGCACCTGGGAATAACCTTTTGCTACCAACTGAGCTTTGTATCTCTCCACCTTTCCTTTTGCATTTGTCTTCTTCTTAAACACCCATTTGCTGCCAATGGGTTTCCTTCCAGCCGGCAACTCCACCAGATCCAAAGCCTCATTTTGTGCAAAGATGCCATTTCATCAACCATGGCCTCTTTCCAGAGTTTTCCATCCTCTGAATCTACTGCTTCCTTCATAGTTATGGGATCATCATCAGTAATAGATAAAGCAAAATTTGAACAGAAAGTAGATGGACTATACCTTTCTGGCTACCTTCTTTCTCGAACTGATCTTCTCACACTCAGAGTTTGTGGCTCTTCATCTTCTGATTCCTCCTCTGCTGTAGAGTATGATTCTTCCTCCTTTAGCTCAAACTCTATCTTCTTAGGTTCCTTTGGTTGGACTTCATGTTTAATAATATCTTTTACCTCTCTGAACACCACATCTCAGTTGTACACAACCTTCCTTGTTACTGGGTTCCAAAGCTTATAACCTTTTAAACCTTCCTTATACCCAATAAAGATTCACTTTTCAAATTTACTATCCAACTTGGTTCGTTTCTCCTTTGGAACATGTACATATGCATCACATCCAAATACCCTCAGATGTGAAAGAGAGAGTTTCTTCCCAGTCCATACCTCTTGTTGAGTCTTATCCTCCAATGCTGATGAAGGTGATTCGTCATCGCCTCTGTCCAAAATTCTTGTCCTAACCCGAAACCACTAAGCATGCTTCTTGCCCTTTTCATCGACGTCTTGTTCATTCTTTCTGCGACTCCATTTTGCTCAAGTGTGTATGGAGTAGTCTTCTGCCATGCTATACCACACTTCTTACAGAATTCTTCAAATTCCTTATTGCAAAACTCTCCACTGTTATCTGTTCTCGGCACCTTTATCTTCTTCTCTGTATGATTTTCCACCAGAGCCTTAAATTCTTTAAACCTATAAAAGACTTCAGATTTCTCCTTAGGGAAATATATCAATGTATTCTTTGAGAAGTCATCTATAAAGGATACATAGTACACAAAATTACCCAGTGATGGAACCTTCACAGGTCCAAACACATCACTGTGCACAAGCTCTAATATCTGTTTCGCCCTCTTACCACCAGAGGGGAAACTCACTCGATTCTGCCTCCCATATGCACAATTTTCACAGAAATCAAAATCCAGAGAGCTATTACTCATACCTTCTACCATACCTTTACCATGAAGTATTCGAAGGCCCTTCTCTCCAATATGTCCAAGCCTTTGATGCCACAGCATGGTCTTCTCTCCAGAGACCACTCCACTTTCAGGAACCACTAAACTGTTGCACCCATCAACAACAGTTATACCTTGCAACTTGTACAAAGTTCCAATTCAAACTCCCCACATCAATACCAGTGCCCCCCGAACCATCTTGCAGGTATCCTTCTCGAACACTATTTTTACACCTGCATCATCCAACTTGCTTACAAAAATCAAATTTCTGGCTAATGCATGAATATGCAGAACACCCGGAAGTGTTCTAACCCTTCCACCTTGCAACTTCAACTTTACTTTCCCGCGACCAACGATTTTAGCCTTCTTGTCATTCCCCAAGAAGACATCACCACCATCATATTTCTCATACTCGTAGAACCACTCTCTATGGGGAGTGAAGTGAAAGGATGCAACTGAGTCAATAAACCATGCCTCATGATCTACATGTGTACTTGAAGAAGCCAAGTACACATCCCCACCTTCATCTAAGGTGGTTTTCGCCTCTGCACAAGGAGCATCATCATATCCCTTTCCTTTATGAGGAGCTTTAGATTTACAGTCCCTTTTGTAGTGCCCTTCCTTTCTGCATTTCCAGCACACCACCTTTACAGGCTTTCCTGGAGATTTAGATCTCCCACTCGATGACTTATTTTTGTTTCTGTTTTGGGACCATCCTCTTACAGACAAGGCATCACCATTCTGGCTCTCCATATTTTTCCGTCTCATCTCCTCCGTCAGCAAGGATGAGACTATTTCATCGAACTGCAAAGCAGTTGCATTGCTACCTATTGCAATAACCAAACTATCCCATGAATCTGGTAGAGAACAAAAAAAACTAATGCACTTATCTTCATCTAAAATTTTGATATCAACAGATGATAACTGACTTACCACAGTATTAAACGCATTCAGATGCTTTGTCACTGAGTCTCCATCTTTCATCCTTAGGTTATACAACTTTTTCCGTAGGAACAATTTATTCACCAGAGACTTAGATTGGTACGAAGTCCCTAACTTTTCCCACAAAGCCTTCGCCGTAGCTTCCCCTGATACATTCAGCAATATTGAATCTGAGACAAATAATCGTATTGTGCTCTTTGTATTCCGATCTAACTTCTTCCATTCTTCGTCAGACACTCCCATTGGTTTAGTACCCGGATCTACCGCAAGCCACTGATCTTTATCCACCAACAAATCCTCCATCTTGAGTTTCCACAACTCAAAACTCTGACCATTAAATTTCTTGATCTCTATCTTTCCACTGCTTGCCATCTTCTTTCACCACCAGAATTGATCTTGCAGATCTCCCACTGAACAGGGTCTACCATAGGCCCGAGCGAAACCCCTCAACAACAAAGGCATCCCCTTGAAGCCAAAAACAGCTCTGATACCAAATGTAGTTTTTAACCCCATATAGAAATTACCTGCATACGAATTCTAGAACACAAAAAATAAACAATGCGAGAGCATAACACATAAAACACATATACATAGAGATTTTCCCCTGGATCCCAAAACGGGACAACCAGCTTGATTTTTCATTATGTTCCTTTCAATGTTACAATACATATTTTTGCATGTCGAAGCATCCAATATCATGGACCAAAAACCATCGTGTCCAAAACCATGGACTGAAAACCATCGCGTCCAAAATCGTGTGAAAAACATGCGCAAAAACCATAGGTAGGTATGGCCAACCTAATATAGGGTCCAAAACCAAAATTTTCTAGGGCGCTGCCCTAGACTCCATAGAGTGGGTTTACATGCACCCTTCAAACCCCTGTGAATCCCCCCGCTATGCAATCGGCGCAACGAAGGGGGGGCTCCGCCCCCTTTCTAACCCCCCGGTTAACTACGTGGGCTAGTCGTGGAAAGAATATAACACAACCCAACATGGAGTGGAAGCTGTAATGCCTATGTAATACATCATGCCTAGTCTATGCATAACAGTGCTCATAGGTATGACAGATCGCAGAGCCTTGGAGGAGAGGCTCCCGCAGCTAAATGAGCTTGAAGAAGAACAATTTTTGGTTAGATTTCACTAGTAGGTCCAAAAGCAGTGCGAAAAGGCATGGCACGATCGACATATTAAGTTGCGCACCTTTAAGATGAATGATTTTGTGTTGTTGTATGATAGTAAGTTTAATAAATTTCCAAGGAAGCTCAGAATGCATTGGCTAGGGCCGTATGTTATTAAGGATATTACCGATGGAGGCATGGTACAACTGGTTAAGTTAAATGGAGATCCCTTCCTAGGAAAAGGCAGTCATTTGAAGCCATACACAGGTGGCCTGGCCATCTGACTAGCCGACAAAAGCATAGTCTTAGCGCTCCAGGTAGCTGAAAGAAAGTGCGGGACTATAAACTACCCTGCCCAAGAACTACGTGATGTCAAGACTGCGCATAGTAGCGAAGTGTCACAGGGTCCACAAAAACATGAGGATAGCTATGCTGCCATGTAGGTTTGCCAGAAAGTGACCATTACAGTCACTATTCACGATGTGATGCTTGGGTTGAGGCCAAATGGAGTGAGCGACAGGCATTTAAGGCGAACTTTATGGGCTAGATTCTTGAAAATCTACTGCCAATCTAGCATTAATGGACCGAATGTGGGGGAACAGTTGAATTCAAATTCAAAAGGTGCTATAGATCACAAATGGTTGTCCAGCAAACAACACTTGGAAATTTGAGAACTGAGTTGTTGCGCGCTCAGGTATTCATGAACTGAGACTTATTCGATATTCTAAAAGTGAATTCGTTGCTTGAGCAATTACCAAAGACACTGAGAGAACTGTGGAATCACACGATGTCAACACCCAAAGAAGCCATGGACACAGGTGTAGTGATAGCCCAGGTAGTCGCGTAGGAAATTGCAGAAGTAGAAGCCCTAGAGAGAGCCGAAATAATCGCTGAGGTCTCTAAATTATCACACACGCCGAGACTTAAGAAGGATAAGTAGACCATGATACTGGTGCACGTCTCGCCCAGACATCCACTAAGGGACAAGCTCACATTGGAGGAAAAGGGGAAGGCCATTAATTTGGAGGGCGATGAGGAGCAAGAGTTTGAAGAAATCCTAGAAATGCAGGGTGCGGACCCTCTCACCAGGCTACTTGCATATGTTCCTCCATGAAAGGGTAAATCCAAGGTGCCCAAGGATATAGATAAGAGCAAGAGCTCTCTGAAAACTCCGCTGCTCCCAGATGATATTTTTTTTGAAGGAGTGCACTTGGGACGGGTTCCTGTATTGAAATTTGAAGATTGGGACCTCGCGGACCACGTGAAGTTCCCGCATTTAGCGACCATGAACCTAATGTTCCAGAAGATAGACACACCGACTGGAATGATAGAGTTGGAGCCGCGCAAATGGCTTAGAGGTGTTGAGAAAGTAGGGTTGCTAAACCTGCTTTGGGTTCCGCATTACCACCATGCCCCAGTGACCATTTTCGTCATCAGGCAGCTGCCCTGCTTGGTGCTTGATCGATGCTTATGGTCGGAGGAGACCATCCCCATCACAAATCATCTGATTCACCAAATCACATGGCTACCTTGTGCAGGAGAGTACCCAACAAACATTTCAGGGGGAAAAAGTGATGACTTGGCCATCGCGGAGGCCATGAAAAAGAAGTTTAAGTTGGAGAAGAAGAATCGAGGGTATGCCATCTCCAGCATCAACAACCCTGCAGTTAAGGTCACAACACAGATATTAGCAGGGAAGGTGATGCGGAAGTGCCACGCAGATGAGGTGCCCGCGCCAGTGGTTGCATTAGCAGCGCAATGTGCAGAAGGGGTCCAGTTCAACTAGGCAAACTATCTATGCGGTGAGTTCCTTGGGAACTACTGCGAGGCATAGAAGCAAGGAAAAACATTTCATTACACATGGCTCCTATTGTCAATAGTACTGGTGGCATGGGAGTTGCCCGAAGATAGCCAGTTCCCTACGGTCACGCAGGACCTTCCAGAGGCAGCGAAGTACGCTTTGCTGTGGGAAAACAAGGACGCACAGAGGATAAGGGAGAGCAATATATTTTGGGTACTCAAGGAGATGAACATCACGATGGGGATCAATCACAAGCCGTGGTTATCGCCCACTGTCTACAACAGTCTGTAGAGATGTGTGGAGTTCAAAGCATACTTCCACCATGTCTTCATCAGGGCACAAAAGGACCCTATGAAGACATGGCAAGAGTCACCGTATTTGGCAACTAACGATGTGATATTTGTAGTCCTTGAGTCTTGGCCGCCAGAGTGGTGCGCTTCGGCTAGCTCCATGGTGGAAGTAGAGAAGTTTTCCACGCAGTGGAAGAAGGAAGAGACAAAACTGCGGATGGCATAGCTGGTGGAAAAGCACAAGAAAGAAGAAGTAGCGGCTAAGGCCCAAGCGGCGCGTGATGCTGCGCAGTAGCAATAAAAACAACAGAAGAAGAGGAGTAAGGACATAAGTCACCTTCGCCCGAATGGGAGACAAACACAGAATAAGGTGGCGTGGACCTACAAACAATGTCCACCCAGCTCAAATGTCCATGCCACAAGAGCAGGTGAGGCCGCGAAAGAAGGCAAAGGCCTCAAAGACTTCATTCGACCCAATCACCCTCATTGAGGGGGATCTACATGATATCGGAGAAACGGCGAGGGATGTCACTGCGGATGCCCTCCAGTATTTTGAGGAGCAACACCAATTGGTATTGGGGGCTCTCCAGACATAGATACAGGAGTTACAGGTGCGCACTCCATAGGCTGGCACAGTGTCCACCAACCTCGCAGTCGGCACTTCAGCAGCCGAGGAAATGTTGTGCGCCAGGGTGACCAACACAATAGTGCTACCAGATGGAGCACTCATGACAGAGAACGAGGCCGACAGGCCTATGGTCAGCATCTTGAAAAGGGTTGGATTAAACATAGTTGCACTCCCTTGGGAGACGCTCTATCTTTTGCAGGATGGAGTCACCATAGAACTTCAGGCCAGGGAGAGTCGCACTATACAAGTAAGGAGCAAGCAATGCATCAACATTGAGCAATTGAGCCTGCAGCGCAACGAGGCCATGGAGCAGAAAAAATAGATAGTTTAGGTTGTGGAGGAAGCCTACCAAATGGTCCCAGAGTTGGCCATCCAAGCAGAGGAACCAGTGTAGGCACGCGTCCGAAAGTTAGCGATAGGTGTGCACGACGCAAGAGTAGAAATGGCCAGGGTTCAGCTAGAGCTAAATTTGCAGATCACAGAACTGTAGTTGAATGCTTAGCCTTCAACTCCGCTGGAGGTCATAGAACAACACACCACCGTGGTCACAACAGAAATGGTGGCGATTGACAGTGCAGTGACAGACTGCATAAAGCTGTTCGAATAGTCATTCGAGGTCCTCACCACCCTACAAGAGGACCTGAACATAGAGCACCTAGAGGTAGAGGCACACGAGCTGCAGTAGAGATACGATGAGGTAAAAGGGATTGCACAGACGGTTGCCCTTACATAGAGGCTTGCAAGGATGCAGCAGGCAAAGGTGCTCAAGGAGCAGGTTGATGCTGCTCGACATAAAGAGGCAGTTTTGAAAGTGCGCCTACAGCCATGGATCGATGAGGCGTATACAATTACTACATCCATTAAAGAAAATATCGCGCATCTGCAAGCAACTCAGGAAAGGATTCAGGGCAGCAGTTCAATGACAATGATCACCAAACAACACATAGAGGAAGTTTAGCAGGCAACAACTCAGTGCGCTGTCGAACTTGCAGCAATCCAATCAGAGTTGGGAGGTCTTCGCGCTAAGATATCTGCACCTACAGAGTGACTCGAGGGAAAGTCACGATGTTTGTGTTGGGGGCTTGTTGGGCATGGGATCCCCAAAAGGTAGTTTTTGGGGCTTAGAGCCCAGATTTTGGTCCAAGTTTGTAATTCCAATGTAAAGACTCCGCATTTTGTAGGCGTGGAGCACGTAGTTATTAAAGAGTCATAGGGTTGTCCACCCTTATTTTGATAATGTAATGTCAGTTGTAAAAGATCTACCCATGGTTCGCAGGCCATGGGATTGTATAAATAGAGTGAGCTCTTAGTAGTTAAGGCAACTAATCTAATAATCGAATGATGAAGAATTGAGTCATAGTTGTGGAGAAAAATCTAGTTTTAGGTCGTAGTATAGGAAGAGGCTCTGCAGGTGAGTGCACAGAGGCTTAGTAGTCTGTAGTTGAGTGCGCGGACCCTTGCAACTGAGTGTGCAGGGCGAGTTGAGTCTGTAATCATCCGGAAGTATTAATAAAGAGAAGTTTCTATCAATTCTGCATCTTTATTTCTTGTTTTATGCATATGTTATATTGGGTATGAATTTCACCTCTAATTCTTATATGATGCGCGAATGTGTATAATTGTATTGGCTAAGTGAACGCAAGTTAGAATATCTATTTACACGAAGATAATTAAGATCTATCGATAAGGTAAGTAAGATACTTAGTCTAATTTGGGAATTAGTGCAGTTCACTGCCTTAGCAGCACGAAAGCTGATTGTAATAGATCATGAAGGTACTGAAGGTTAGAATAGAGCACAAAGCAACCTATGCGAAGGCAGGTATAGTTGGACTAAATCGACATCACATCCATCTTAAGGGTGTGGAAACTTGGTTCTAGCATCCCCCCATACTGCTTCGGCTGAGACTCGAGTCTGCGCTCTGCGGGCTGATGCCGAAAGGGCCAGTAGTGTAGGGATTTGTTTGGCTAAATAACTTTAAACTTGGGTCAAGCCCCCACAAGCCAACATATAGTATTTACCACAAATCCAACATTGAAACAATTCCCTACTGTCACCTTTATTCTACTACTCTCCAGGATGAGACCCATGTCCTTTCTCAGCTGCATTAAATTTCTTATACGGTGCTGCATTTTCTTTCTCATATGCATCCTGATATATTCCTCACTTCTTAGTCCATTTTCCTTTAGTATTTTCATTACCTTTCTAGTCACGCTTGAACTTAGGATTACGCTTTGACTGCTCATAAGAATGCTTCAATTTCCTGATGGCTTTCTCCAATGATTGAGTCTCATCAAACTCAATCTGGTCTCTGAATGCTACTGGAAACCCACTAATGAACCTTTGAATCTTCATTTTATCATCCTTGAGATAAGGCACATACCTCAACAAATCCAGAAATTTGGTTTTATATTCTTCATTTATCATCAAAACCATCATGAGCTCATAGAATTCCTTAACCTTTCCATCATAATACCTATCAGATAACTACTTTCTTTTGAAAATTATTTCAAACACATCCCATATCATCTTTTCTTCTCTAATTTCTTTGACACTATTAGTATCTTCCCACCATATGTATTCTTTTCCTTTGAGGCTAAAGGTGGTTATCTTGGCTTTCATGTTCTATGAGTATTCATGCATTCTAAAGAACTTACTCACTCCAAGAAACCATGTTTCTACATCTTTTGGTTTCTTCATCTCTCCATCAAAATTAGGAGTCTTGGCTTTCTTGAAGTTGACTAGAAAGTACTCACTCCTCCTATGATGCTTGCACCGATGGCGATGATGTCTCCTGGAAGAAGAACTAGAATAAAACCCACACATACCATTCCTCTTGTCAGATGTATCCAATAATTCACCATTGTTCATCGTATCCTCCCTGTCTAACTTGTGTCTCCTCTGAGACCTACTAACATCTACCCTATTAGTATTCTCCTCCTATCTGTATCCATGACTAATCCCCATCTATCCTTATTTCTGCAACTCTAAAAGGCTATGCAAAATCACTGCATTGACTTAGACTTGCTTTTCTTGAGCCCTTGCAAGTATTTACTATGCCTCAATAAACTTGTTATTATCTGCCTTGCAACTTGTAATCTCTACCCCCAAACTCCTCAATGTATCTGCTATATCAGGGGAATACTCTTCTCCTTGCCGCTCAACTGAATTTTCCCATTCCTTGGAATTCACATTACGCCTATAAGGGGAGTTATGTACACTGTAGTCCACCATCATGCTTTTCATCTTTGGCCTTGTTTTTCCCGCAATATGCCATTGTTAGCTAAGTAACAACATAATCAAAATCATACCTCAAGGTATCTCAGGGGAGGCTATTGCATCTGCATAGTCCAATTTAGATTAACGCGATACAATATCACAAACACACCAGCTCATACATGAATATCATGACCATAACCATAACAATGCATGCATA
Source organism: Pinus tabuliformis (assembly GCA_031772625.1). Taxonomy (NCBI): domain Eukaryota; kingdom Viridiplantae; phylum Streptophyta; class Pinopsida; order Pinales; family Pinaceae; genus Pinus; species Pinus tabuliformis. Next base: position 1,514,286,334 of record CM062817.1, read on the forward strand.
GTAAACACATAAACAATGGACATGCATGCATACAATAAAATTTACCCTAAGGCCTAATGTTGCAACCTCTCTTTGATACCACCTTATAACACATCCTCCCACATTTACCCGCATTTACAAGCTCTCTAGGGTAAACATGAGATGAGTGTTAGTATGACATGACCCAACCTCCAAGTTCTAGTTATGGAAGTGGGGCCTACAAAATGGAAACTTACTGATGCCTCTCAAGAACACCATATCATCCAAAATTAATCCAACAACCTTTGGTGATCAGACCCTAAGCTAGAATTTATTTTCACAAGATTTACATCCCAATCGCACCCTTAACACACTGTGCATGTGGTTGAAGGCTCCAAATGCACCCATGAACCCTTCATGTGGTTATGACCAAAATCTGTCAGTTTTGTGCCAGCAGTTGCAAGAGTTGTGCCTCTTTTTCAGGGCTAGCCTTCACGCCACTGCCAATAAATGCCCATAACTCTCCAGAATGCAATCTAATATAATAACAAGTCTATGCAATGAATAATAAATCTATAGCTTGCTTAAGATAGGTCAAACACATGATAAACATTTCATCAAACACGTGATAAACATAGTAGCTATAGGTCATGAATGCATATCTGATCATAAACTTCTCAACTTCACTAGTGAAACATTAATAAGGTCCAATGCCCTCTTAAGTAGCTGCAACAATCACTTGTTAGCCCATGCATTCATTAACCATTCAATAACTTATTGAATCATGAACAAGATCCATAGTAAGAGTACATCATATAACCATGCATATAACTAGAATAGAATCCATGAAAAATCAACCATAACATACTAATCAATACATGTATTCATCAATCAGAATAAGGAAATAACTCATATTAACATATCAAAATTCCAATCAAGTCAAGGACTTCCATGTACAACCCAACCATAGATTGGGTTGAACAAATTATTTCTTTCAACCAATCCCCCTCGTGCCATATTCCAAGCATGAATGTGGGATCTCATGGGAATCTATAGATTAAACCACTTCCACCCTAAAGCTACCATGATCTCACCTAAACCAGTCCAGAGATCCCAAACCTAAAACAAGCTTAGATGCCTTAGAATTTCTTCACTATACCCTGAGGAATTTTCATGTCTCCACCTATTTCTTGAGGGCTTCCAGGAGAAAACCATCTCTACCCCTAAAGCTTGGGACTTTCCTAAGACCACCTCAACTAGATCCAAAATATTTCGACAATCTAAATCTTAGCCAAGAATAAATCCCATCACACCTTCGCTATCCAGGAAATAGCAAGGCAAGGCTAAAATCATTGTCAATCTAAGCAAAACCCATTCCAATGACAATAAATCAACCAAATAATCAAATTCATGTACCATGCATTCACATCCCAACAAGGAAATTACACATGCAACCTGTTACCTACAAAATCTTCCTATTGTAGTTGTTGATCCAACTTTCTCCTTGTGTTCCTTTGCATTCTTTTACTTTCCCTTTTCTTCCATTTGATTGTCCTTTTCTTTCCTTTTCTTGTTTGTTTTCTCTCTCCTCTTGGAGCTCTCTCTCTGAAATTGATCCAAAGAAAAAAATTGACAAAAGTTGTGAATTGTTTCTTTGATGCCTTTTTATCATTGATCTCTAGTCTCTTCCATTGCTTTTTCCCTTTTCTTTCATTTTCCTTCATTTTCTCTCTAATTTCCTTTTTCATGCATATTTGTGTCTCTTCTTTCTCCTATTTTCCTTTATTTCTCATAATTAAATGACATTTATTGCCGCTTTGCCAATGTCTTTTCCAATTTCCATAGCCATTAATAAACCACAAGTGATGTCCACTATAATGTTTATCCCTCCATTTAGCTTGGAATACGTGTCCCATGACCTTGGTTTTATTTTATTTACATGGAAAATCAACCTGGGGATGTTACACAGATAGTCTAATGAAATTTTATTAGCACTTGATTTTATTGGTAGTTGTTTACTCAAGAGTATGGAGTGCAACTATGATGGTGTTTAGAGACTCAAGACCAATCCAAAAATTCAAACTACATGAATCATTCAATTCATTTTAATTCGATGAAATGTATATAAGGTAAGGGTAGGGAACTTGTTTTCCTTTTTGCAAGTGAGAAGAAAGCCCCACACACTTTTATTAACCACTCAATACATGCAAAATATTCAAATGAAACCTATTCACTAACTAATTCATTCACTCCAAAACACTAATGCAAAAGAACCTTTATAGCACTCAAATACTTCAAACTAAGGCTTTGAAATATAAAGATGAAAAATATTTCTTATCAAGGAATACAAACAACACACACAAACAAAAAAAAGAAAGTTTGGATTCGTAACACAATGCAAGTAGCCAAAGGACCAATCCTAGAATGTTTTTACGAAGGAAAATAAACAAAAAACGTAAGAAGGAAACAAGACTTAACACTCAAAAAGTTTGGAATTTATTTGAGACTTTTAAAATTAGAATAGAAACAAATGCTAACCAAACACTAGATCAAGCTCAGTATCTAAAAACCTAATGGATCAAAAATCACCAAGCAAAGCAATCAAATATTGGAAAAAGAACTTTAACAAGGAAAAGCAAAGTGAAAGAATCAAGAATATATCTTTAAAAAGAGGGACTTTGGATTATACATGAAATATATATAACCCTTCCGCAGCCAGGAAGAAAAGATACAAGTTATAAACAAAAACACTTAGATAAGATCACACCCAAAAAAGACCTCCAACTGTCACCATCACAAAATGCAATTTTCCTTTTTCCTCTTTATATCATGAAAATAATAATGAAAAAATCCATCAAAAAATAACTTCCTAAGAGACTCTTTAAAAATAATAGACTTATTAGGTTTCATAGGTAAAAGCCTAGAATTTTTTTTTGGGTGTTTTTTACACTCAATAACTCTTTTTGTATGCACCCAACAGGGTCTATCGCCCCTTATATGAGAACAAGGTTATGGGTTTGCCCCGTGGTTGATAAAAGGGAGTGGCGAGGATAATACATTGCCTTTAAATGCACAAAGACAAAACAATGAGGTTCTATTAGAGCTCTTTTAAGGTAAAGACTCAAATATGAGTCAAAATTTGTGGATATGGTATATAACACACCCATAAGAGAGAGCAATCAAATAGAGAAATGCTCACGGGCATATAGAATCAAGAAATACTCAAAGAGAAGGAGAAACACTAGGGATTTCTTCCCTAGTATGGTTGCTAATTCTTTTTGCACAAATTTTCACTCTATAGTAATGGAAATTGTCTTGTAGATCTTGCCTCAGGATCTACGAGACTGTAGATGGATGAATAACTAAAGTTTCCCTAAGATCTACATGCACACAATCCCTTCATAAAAGAGAATAGAGAAAGGAAGGATTAAACCTAGTCATCATCAAATCTCAGTGTAGATTGTGGATTTGGTCAAACAGTCAAAGACCTTGCTCTTAACCTAGAGATCTCACTCTAATTCCTAAATCCTATCACCTACACACATTCACAAACATAGAAAGATGATATTTGCCTCTAATAGAATATGAGTTAATGTACATAATAAAATATAATCACAACATATATATAAACATAACAATCACTTACACAATGATATGTTACAGAGGGAAACAACTTAGTAATCTATATAAATTAATTGTATAATAAGTACAATGTACCTTAGTATCAGGGCGATCCTCTATGATTCCTTGATCTTCATCCTTCCTTGAATAATACACTCAAATTGGGCTCATATATGTAGCAGGGATAGGTCTCTTAGTAGCAATTATTTTGCATAACAATGCAATATACTAACTTTATATTTATGCTTCCACCCTTGAGAGGGTAATTTTTCCTAAATATGGGAGGATGCATCTAGACACTTAGAGCCAAGAGAAGTTAGGCTCGATGGCATATCAATTGGGTGGATACAAGTCATGAAAATACTTTATGGAATGTGAACCAAGCAATTACAAGTCATCCACAAGTTTCATGCTCAATTATGAGCTTTTCCCACTTCACTATGAAGTTTCTCCATAATTATGATTTTTTCTCAATTATGAAATAATTATTAGTTCATAGTTATGAAATTGTGACAAAATAATTATGAGAAATTACTCAATTATGTAATTTCCCCCCTATAACATCTAATTATTTTTTTGTAATACCTATGGTGGTAAATACAAATGTAACATCTACCTCCATCTAGAGACCATGAACATCAAATTAAATTAATACTTGGAAGTGCTCCTTCTAATTCCATTTTTGTGGTCATCGATAGACTCACAACATATGCACAATTTTATGGAATTCAAATTACATACATAGCAATCCTAGTAGCATAGGTGTCCATGAAGGAAATTTATAGACTTCATGTTCTTCCTAAGGTAATAGTAGGTGACAGGGATCCAAAATTCATAGGGAATTTTTGGAAATAATTATGGAGGATGAGTGGAACAACACTAGCAATGAGTTCATCATATCATATACAAACAAATGGTCAAACAAAAATAGTAAACAAATGTTTGGAGCATTATCTATAATGTAATTATTTAGATAAGCAATATCTGTGAATGAAGTGGCTTCCTCTTACAAAATGATGGTATAATACTACTTATCGTACATGTACTAATATGGCCCCATTTGAGGATCCTTATGGATATTTGGATCCTAGTATCTCAATTGTCCAAATTACAAGCGATAATCACATATGGAGAAGACTAAATAAGTTTTGACAATTCTTGAGGAAATCCTTCTAATGGCACAAAACAAGATGAATCAACAAGAAGATCAACATCGAAGTGAAAGGAAATTTGAGGGAGGTTATTGTGTATTTTTGAGGCGACAACCTTATAAGCAATCAACACTCAAGAAAAAGAAGAATAAGAAATTAGCTCCAAAATTTTATAGTCCTTACAATATTTTTCATAGGATTTGACAAGTGGTGTATGGGTTAGGTTTGCATTCTTCTCACATTCACAAGGTTTTCCATGTATCTTTCCTAAAAAAGTTTGTGGTACAAACTATGCCAATGCAAATAGTGTTGAAAAATGCAGTGAGAAATTCTCAATTTGATTTTGCCTTGATTAAATTGAGAAATTCGAATTTCCACATCAGTAGAAAACTTGGATGCAGTTAACTTGTGTGACATGGCTTGTGTCACCCAATTTACTCATTAAATTTGAATTGGAGGATTTAGAGTTCAGTTAATCATGTGTTATTGCTAATTTGTAGCAATCAAGGGCAGTTATTTCAAGTTCTTTTTAGTTAAACTGGTTCCAAATGTTGGAGGAACTAGTGGAAGGTCAGTTGTGTAGTGGGATTTCAGTCTAACTCAGTGATAATCCAGTTAACCGATCAATCACCCCAAAGTAGCTAGTGCAAGCAAAGAATTCGAGTTCCCTGGTCGTAGTGGAGATTCGAAGGTAGTGTAGCATCAGTTGCAGACTAGTCTTGAATGTACATGTATTGCATGTAGTCCGATGATCAACCTTGGGAACTTCATAATCCATTTTGGAGAAATTCCTAAATAATAGGGACCTAATTTCTCAAGGAATTGTGCAAGGAAATAGGGGCTCCAACAGAGGCATAAATTGACTAAGTCTAGATCAAAGCTTCTCAGTGAGAAGAGAGAGAGGTTATTCACTTGTAGGTTGTGCTCAGTTGAGAAAATAAATTGTAATACATCTCTATTCATCATATTAATGAAAGCAGGAAAGGGGTTTTTAGCAGATTGCTTTCCCCTCAAAAAATACTATGTGCATGTGTGTTATTTCTTATCGCATATCTGAGATTTTTGCTCTAAATTGTGAATTAAATTCCACATAGCAATAGAGTAGGTTTGTGTCTTGTTATTTTGATTAAAACTTCATGAGAAGTTGCAAATCTACATCATAATTTCTACAAATAGAACTTTTGAAATTAAATGAATAAAGAGTTTATTATTGAACTAGAAAATGTTAAGTATCAACATTCTATATCTCTTTGAAATGGAGCCATTATGGAGTACCTACTACTTGGGAAAATAAGCAATTCATGAAGAACACCATCAACTGGAAGCTTTGAGGGAAATTTGTTATGGCCCTTGGGCCCTCTATTAAGGCGCTAATAAGCATTCATTTTTAATTTAATTGTTATATTAGGAAGTTGGATAGAACCTTTCATGGTCTTATTTTAATATAATTGTACCCCTTGCATCCTATACACACACACACACACACACACACACACACTAATGAGACCTATTTGTACGATCATCAAATATTGTCTTGTACATTATGTTCATTGTAAATGGAGGGTTCACCTAAAACAGAACTATAATTATTGATTTCTTATCATTTTAAAGGTGTAAGGTTCATAACATGTATTATTTTAGCAAAGGTCTTGTAGGACCCAAGCCATGGTATTCACATGTAAAAAAATTATCCTTGGAAGTAGTCCACACTATTTAGAAACTTTGATGTGTGATAGTGATTACAAATACTATTCTAGTGTGAAATGTCTTCACCAAAAAATAATTGGGTGAAATTGTTCCAAGTGGATTATGATTTTGCAAGAATTTCAATTCGAATTTTCATCTTCCAAATTGAATAATTCTCCAACTTTGATGTGCTTATACTAGGGTTTCTTTGAGATAATGAGAACCATATCTAAATTGATTCCTTACCAAATGAGCACTTCACATCATTGCCTTAAATGAACCTTTGTAGAGATAGATACTAATATATCTCAAAACCCAATGATTCGCTGCTAACCTGTCTTTCAATGAGCATCAACACATTCACTGTCATGTGAAAATCTACCTCATTATTATTGAAACTCTATATTATTGAGGGATTGATCTAAGTTTTGCATTAATTCCTAATCCATGAGGAGACTAAGAAGGTACTTAATGGTTGTCACAATGACACTTTTACTTTAGAAGCAACTTAGAAGTTTTTATGCATAGGATAGAGTCAACATTCCATTTTTATATATTATGTTGAAGTAGTCAAGAAGTACAACTGCCCTTAGGTATCTACAAAAAATATTTGTCTTGTATATATCATTTATACCCTTTCACCATCATTGGCCCCTTTTTCACATGGTGGATTGATTTTACAACATGTAATCCAACCTTCGAAAAAAGATTATAAATATGTTATTATGTGCATAGATTACTTTACTAAGTGGATAGAAGCCATGGTTACCTTGAAAATGATGGTGAGGCAAAAATGTTGTTAATTTTTTATTCATGTCATAACTATTTTTGTTTTTCCTAAAGAGATTATTAGTTATCATGGTACCCATTTTCAAAATTGGACGGGGATGAAATTGGTATCCAAACTAGATTTCTAACAAGAACACTCACCCCCTACTATTCTTGGGTGAATGGGTAAGTAGAAGGCATCAAAAAAAATTTAAAACCATACTCCAAATGTCAATTCAAAGAAGTAAATAAAATTGGAATTTAATGTTGTTTCTAGGTCTTGGGGAATACTAAACCTTAGTCAAGAATGCTACTTGATTCATACAATTTCTAATCTTGCATGGAATGGAAGCAATTATATCTTTCGAACATGAAATCCCTCATTGAAACTATCCATTGATCTTCTGTCTAAAATTATTTCTAAAGATGAACACCTTTTTTCCTTAGAATATCTTGATGAGTATATAAAGATGTAGCAACTAAAAATGAGGCACGTAAAAATTATATTTAGAATTAATAAGATAAATATATTCATCCTCGATTCTTATTCAAAGGAGACATGATGCTTGTTTATGACCAAGATTAAGAGGCTTTGGGGTAGGCAAATTTGAAGCCATGTGGTGTGGTCCTTACATAGTGAGGAATGTACTAAATGAATGGGCTTATGATTTATGATATTATGTTGGGACTGTATCAGATGAGCTCTGTAATAGGCTCTATCTTAAAATGTATTATGCCTAGGAAAATATGCCTATGTGATACCCTTGTATAAGTTACAAATGAGCAATTTGAATTTTTTTTTGGGTATAATTACCTTGGTTTTAAATCTTCACTTAGCCTACTTTTTTCTTGATTGGAAGATGTTTCTAATCACAACCTTATATGTGGGATTCATGGATGGTTCTAACCGTTGCACTCAAAATCTTAGTTCAATAGCTTGGGTGATTTATTCTCCCATGGTCTAGTTCATGAACATGAGGAGTTTTCCTTAAGCCTATGACCAATAATAATGTCAAGCATAATGCAAACATTAAACTTCTTTCATATGTAATTATGTTTGGAATGTGGTGTATGGTTGTTCACGTTAAATTCCTAGTGTTGCAATTGAATAATTTTATTTTTTCAAATTCATATGATTCTTTGTCAGTATTTAAGAGTGAGACTTCTTGAGTGTTATTTTAAAATGATTACATATGCTCATATGAGTCATATCATGAGAAGACTTACTAATGTAACTAGTTAATTAGATAATTATGTTTAATATTAGCATTTGTCACATAAAATAAAATAAAATCATGCATGCATATAATCACGAAATAAACACAATCATGTCAATTGTACACACAAAAGTAAATTCATAATACCACATGTATATAGAAATATATTTTGTTCCATCAAATCCAGAAATTATGTTGTGTTATATACAAAATTAGGCTATGCAACCTCTAATAATCACGATTTAGTCGTATGACCACTTATATAAAAATATATATACTATGAAGAATACTCCTTAAGGTTGGGTATTTCATAGGTCTATGGTAGCATAATAAGGAAATGGCAAGGCTCCATAGAAGTGATATTTCTACCATGTGTCTCTAGAATCTCTCAGGAAGATCCTCCACTTGATTCATGGGCATTCTCATGTAGAAACCCTCTAGGTGGCATTAGATGTTTTGGAGTGCTTTGGTAGCCTTAGCAACTTCAACTCCTCTAGCTAGATCATATTTTCATTGGTTACTCAAGATACCATCTAGTCTCTCTCAAACCTACATCTTTATCACCAAAATATTTGTTATTAAGATGGAATTTATAAAAATACTGTGAATTTAAAAATAATAGAAATTAAATATGACAAAATATAAAAATTCATAAGATACTTTTCAAAAACTAAAATATTCTTACCTATATTGCCTCATTGGGCCCCATGAGGTAGACTTAAATCCATACTGTCATGACCAACATAAGGATATTCATCTATGGTGATAATTTGGTAGGACCACCAATCAAGGAATCTTACATTGAAAGCATTGGTAACCACTGCTCCTAGCTTATACATCATGCAATTCCATCAAGTCGTATTAAGCTCTCTCATCTCACTCATTAGAATTAAAATGTGGGGGTGTATACCTAGGGATTTGTCAAGGAAAAAGGAACATAAGATATTTGTGTACCTACAGTCTTTCTTCCTACCTAATTTGTAGTCAATAAGTTGGGATTTCACAATGATGGGCCAAAGAATGTTGCACTCCTGAGCTCACAAATTTAAATGTCAACCAAGGGTTTATAGAAGCTTGAGAGATGTTAAGCATTATATGTGTAGGCCTGACACATGCATCATCTATAGGAAGATACTATGTCCATCCAAGGACCACTTAAGTTTATTTGGTGGTAGAAAGAAATATAAAAACTATTCAATAATATTGAATTGGAAAAATAAAATTCAATTTCAAGGAAAGTTGTAAATTGCTTGAAATAAAGTACTACAAAATATAATGCAAAGGATCAAGCAACCTAGTCACTAATTCTCACTTATTCTCTCATTGGAAATCTAGCATACAAATAAATCTACAAGAATTAGAATGTAAGGCTACAAATCCAAGTGAGCCAATACATGATGATAGTTCCAAAAAAAAATAAGTGATGTCATTATGAAAGTAAAGTTGTGGTTATCTAAGTCAATATAAAGAAATAAAGAGAAAACCCTACTAGGAAATTATTATACTACAAAAAAAAAAAAAGATTAATCCCCTTTGAGGTGAAATAAAGTAATTCATGTTCCAAACATATTCTGTCAAATGTTGGAGAAAAATTATAAGTCAATTAAAATAGTGTTAGAAGTACTGCTATAGAAATAGGAGCATTCTTATCAGAATTTTATCACTACAAGAAATCATACATGATTAAAAAATTGCTATAGAAAAGACATAATGCCCTACTAAACATGTGGCCAATGGAATCTACCAAATGATAATAATGAGGAAGTACTTACACTATGAAATGAAGCAAATATACTTTGAAATGATATTATAGAATTAAGATTGTTGCTACATGAAACAAATTGTGGGTAAACGAATCATGTATAATCCCAATTTATAAAAAATAGGAGTAAAGAGTGTTGAAAGTAGAGTAAATCAAAGTAAAATAGGTCCTTATAGTAATGTTGGGTGGGCCATACCCAAGGTTATCACAACTAAACTATAAACAATTAATAACAACAAACATGAAAATGGAACTCTTCCATTAACATGTCACATAAAAATAGAAATACGAGTTAAACAAGCTAAGAATATTTGAATAATCATCATAATAGCCTATAAATGACCACAAATATGGAACAAATAATCCAAGGATATCCCTTCAGATGATTTTGTAATAAGAGATTGCATAAACTAGTCCTTCAATCATTCCTTAATTGAGAGGGCTATATCTCCTAGATCCATAAAATCAACATCCCTAGTTCTAGTAATTCTATCTCTTGGAAAATTACAACTCATGGATTAGTCATTTGAGTGGGTGAGATATATAGGGTTAAATACCTTTTATCCCATGGAAGAGGTGAGGAGATGAAATCCCCCTTTATATGTAAGGCATGATGGAGTAGAAGTCCTTTGTGATTTAACATACTTAGATTTTGTTAGGTCCCTATAATATTAGTGTAGCCCCTATATTGTTATTGTGAGCCTCATAGAATCCCACTATTGTTATTTTTGTGCCCTTACATTATTATTGTTATGTAGGCCTTAATTATATTTTGATCCTTTAGACTCCTATATATACCAAGGAGGACTTTTCATTTGAACCATCCAAGAATTGTTCATTTATGTGATGTAAAGGGAGGTTTCCCCCTTAAAGTGGCTTATTATATAGTCATTGATCTATATTTTGTTATGTTTCTATGCTATTTTTTATATGGAGACATAAATTTTGGTATCAAAGCTCTTGATCCTAGGGTTTTGCTGCATCAAATGGGTCATCGTGACATTTTCGCTATAACTTTTTTCCTATGAAGCTTCAGACCGTGAAATTTATACCACATGAAGGAGAAACATTTATGAACATATTTTTACAATTTCAAACCTTGGTTCACTATATTTTCGGAGATATAGTCTAAGAATATTATGGTTTCTACATGCTCCAGAATTCAGTCTCAAACAAGTGTTCTGAGGAAAATCATCATAACTTCCTCTTCTAGCATTAGATTTGAATTTTGTAAAAAGTGACTGAAATTTCATAGATTTTAGTTTCTTGGGTTTGAGTTTTAGGGCCAAAGGTTAAAACAGTCACATGCGGCATCCCATACAAGTGCGATCTACTGAACCAGTCCATAATCAGGCAATCGTGGGAGAATTGACACAACTTTATCTTGAAGAATCCCATATCATTCTAAATTGTGGGTTGGAAAGAAGAAGTAGAGGGATACTACATGATGCAATTTTGGACCTTGGAAAGATGAAATCACAAAGATACAATAATTTCAAGTTTAGCCTTATCAACAAGCTCTAAATCAAGCTCTAAAAGGTGTGTCATTTTTAGATTTACATAAATTTTGTTTGAAAAAACAATTTGAAGTGATTCAAAGAGCATAGTGAATCATACATATAATTAAGTCGTACTAAGATTCCTCCCAAAAAAAAAATGCTACACCCATTAATCCTTCAGAAATCTATGCTACGACGCATGAAGAAGAGGAAGAAATGCAACATGATATATCAAAATTATGGGAACAAGTGAAACAATTGTCGATCTCACAAAGGGAAACCAAAAATGAATTGGGAACATAAAATGTTAAGATGGATCATTTAGAAGCAAAAATAAAAGCATACATGGAAGGTTTGAAGGAAGGTTTGACAAGGTAGAAGAAAGGTTTCCTAGTGGTGACAAGGTATTCGTTAAACCCATGATGAGAACAAAAGGAATGTGAATCATGATTTTAGAGACTCTAACTCTAGGTTGAAGACCAACCATATTCCAAAGATAGATATGAGGAATTTCTATGGCAAGGATATGGTAACATGGATATTAAAAATGAAGTAATTCTTTGATCTACAAGATGTGAAACACACACAAAAGGTATACATTCCATCTTTATATTTATAACCCAATAAGTTTGTATGGTTTCAATGGATTTGTTCTCATAAATCACTTGTCACTTGGACAATTTTTATGGAGAAATTGATAGGACATTATGAGGATGCAAAGACAAATACCTTCTTTAACCAATCAAACAAAAAGGTTCAATTAGGGAGCACATTGAGGACTTCCAAAGATTTAATATCAAGGTAAATGATATTTGAGAGGAGAATTTAACTGATGTATTCATAGGGACTTTAAAGGAGAACATCCAACATAAGGTTCATATTTTGGAACCTAATGTTAATTTTTCATATTCTTCTATGTTGTATAAATTACTTTAGCCTAATTTACTTCTTCATTAACAATGCATCCAATTATTAGCAATGTAACCAATCATAAACGTTAATTGAAGATAGAATAATATATGCAATGACAAATAAGACAACAACACAACCATAAGAGACAACAGATTGGTCCAAGACCAGGGAAGAACCCTTTCAAATCTTCTTCTTGAATAGATCATCATAAAAAAATTCAGTAGAGAGTATAATGAGCCCAATACATAAATTTGCAGTGGATATTTACATAAGATATCTATATAACTATAGAACAACAGAAAGAAACCCTTGATTCATTAGAACACTAAAGCCAACTAAAGACAACTGTCAAACCCTAGATTAGAATCTAGGACGCTCTCAAAAAGCTTGGCTGTGTGCATCAGAAATTCCCTGGATGCTCGCTCAGTCACTGGTGGGGGTGTCTATGTCTGCTCCGATGCTCTCAGGAATACTGTATGTGTGCGTCCGGGGTCTAACTTACTCAGATCCACTTCAAACACTTAGACACTCTCTTCCATTTATTGTGCGTGTATCCAGGACTACTTGGACGCTCCCTTGACTACTCTATGTGAGCGTCCGAGGACTAATACTGTCTGATATACCTATGAAACCATGGACACTCCCTTCAAGCCTCTGTGCGAGCATCTGGGACTGATCAAACACACCTTGGACCACTTTGTGTGTGCATCCGGGACCAACACCTACATATTTGCTTATGAAACCCTGGACGCTCCCTTAGGATTTTGTGACAGCATATAAGGCTTCTTGGATGCTCTCAGAGCCACCGCGTGTTAGCGTCTGGGGAAAAAATACCCAGTTACATGCATGCGTCTGTGAAATAGAAAACCCTAGATCCATGCGAGCTTCACCCCTATGATTTTGGACTCTTGCACGAACTTCATCTATCAGACCTGTGCGAACCAAGACAAATGAGAAGAGTAGAATATGGCTTGATACATGTGTAGAAATGAGCTTAAGTTTGGTTCTATCTATAGGATTTCATGAGGGTCCACTTGGGGTTGAGGCTGACCTAACCAATTTCACATGTGCTTAGGGCCGACCCATTCCATTATACATGAATGAATAAAATAATTCAAAAATCAACTTCCACTTGTCCAAATGGGGTGATCTTTAGCTCGATTTTGGTACTCTCAAAAAGAGGAATTTAATGAAAACATCATCTCGGTCATCTGAGTTATACAATGTGGAATTTTACCTTAGTTGAAAAAATTAACACTCCCTCTCAACTAGGAAGAATTCCACCTAATTTGTTAGTTGATCATCACATCATCCTATCATGTTTTGGTTGTCTCTACTTAACTTTATCTCCTAAAAATTTCTCGAATGTAAAAGAAGAAGAAACATGGAGAAATAACTTCCATCCATACTGAGCAATAGGATAAATTTATCATACATGGGAGCACATCTTTGACCCTGGAATCTCATCGGGGAGCTCATTCTCAACCCGAAATCTCAAAAGGGGAGAAATTCTCAACCCAATCCTATTGCCTACTAATATTCCCATCCATGACCCTCAATTTTCATGTGGTATAACACCTGCATCATAATAAACTTGGGATGTACAACCCTAGCACACTCTCAACCCGTTGGCTAAACAAGGAGTGATATTCCTAACAAGCCTTGCTTGAGGGTTTAATACCAACTAGGGTATACTCTGCATAAACCAAATAGGGGAGTAGCATCTCCAATCCTATGAAGATAGGGGAGAAACATCTCCAACCCTATGGGTAAGAGATATGGGAGTATCCTATTGTCTAGAGATCCCTCAACCCCAGGATCCCTCTATCTCAATTCCTCACCCTGGGAGCTCAAATAGGGTAGGAAGAGTTGGATCAGTGTCCTCAATCAGCACTACCCCTTATCTCGAGGGGCCACATCCATTAGTCCAAGTTTCTCTCTGAAGACTAAGAACTTTCCTTTTGCCAATGCCTTGGTGAGAATATTTGCAATCTACTCATCTGTCTATATGCGATGGAGTCTAACATTTCCTCTCTGCACCATGTCTCGAATAAAGTGATATCTAATCTCAATTTTCTTGGACTTGTCATGAAACACAAGATTCTATGCCAAACGAAACCCACTCTTTTTGTCACGATATATCATTGTAGTGTCTAGGACCTACTCAAATAGCTCTCCAAATAACTTCCTCAACCAAACTATTTTGCAGCTAACCATGCTAGCAATAATGTATTCTACTTCAACAGTGATCAATGCTACAAACTTTTGTTTCATGCTCATCTAGAAAATCATGGAACATCCAAGGATAAAGTAGCATCCATATGTACTCTTTATGTCGATAACATTTCCTAACCAGTCAACATCAGTGTATTCGTGAAGTTGAACATCTCCGATAGAACATCTTAGGCCAATTATGATTGACCCATGCAAATATCTCAATACGTGTCTGGAAACGACCCAATATGCATGGAGGGGCTCGGTCGTGAATTGAATCAATATGTTTACTGAATATCATATATCTAGATGGGTGTTCATTAGGAACATCATAGCCCCAATTATTTGTCTATTCTCGGATGGATTTGCCAAATCAGGTCCTACAACTTCTACACATAATTTCATGAAGTTCATTTCCATCGGTGTACATGGATTTGCATTCAATCATTTCCAAATATTTCCAACAACTTCACAACATATTTTCCCTATGAAAGGAAAATATCACTAGGCCTTTGCCATACCTCAAGGCCTAGAAAATAGTGCATGAGTCCAAGGTCTTTCATCTCGAATTCAAAGGCTAGCTCCCTCTTACATTTGATCATCAGAGGTTCACTACCTGTCAAGATTAGATTGTCCACATATAAAACCAAAATAAATTGCATACCTTGGACTACCTTGAAGTAAAGGTTGGGGTCGACATTGCTTCTTGTGAATCCCAGCTTCATTAAGTAACTGTTAATGCATGCATACCAAGCTTGGGGAGCTTGCTTCAAACCATACAATGCCTTCTTCAAATTGCAAACATGCGTTCTTGGATCTTCCACTTCAAATACTTGTGGTTGTTCAACATATACTTATTCTTGTAACATGCCATGAAGGAAAGAAATCTTTACGTCCATCTAATGAAGAGTGCATACTTTACTAGAAGCAAGGGAAACTATCAAACATATGGTTGTGTATCGAGCCACATGAGAAAATATTTCATCATAATGTTCTCCCTCTTTCTTAGATAATCCTCAAGCTACGAAACTTGATTTGTATTTCTCAATGCTACCATCAATTCCATGTTTGATCTTAAATAACCACTTTGAAGTCAAAACATAATTCCTATTCGGTCTTGGCACAACATCCCATACATCATTTTTCACAATTTATTCATATTCCTCGGCCATAACATCCTTCCAAACTTTTTCTTTTACAACTTCTTCGAATGAGGACGATTTAGCTTGAATCATAGTGCTCATGGCTACAACATATCCCTCATACCCGCATGGTTGCTTCCTTTCTCTAAATGATCTATGAATAGGAACATTTCTTTCAACATTATGTAGAGTATCGTGGAGTCAAAGTGGTCTCTTCCTAGTAAGAGGATCACTTGGAGGAGGATCTAACGAATCCATGGGATCCATGGGATCATCATCAATATCAGACTCGGGCATGGAAGGACCATCTAGAATATCCCATTCATCATTCTCCTTCTTAGGAGGAGGAGGCCGAGGAAGGTCTCTCGCTTTTCCAAGAGTTGTATCTTCATCGAATATTATGTCCCTGCTAATTTTGACCTTCCTTTGACCAAGCATATATATTATATAAGCCTTATAATTTTCACAATAACCCACAAATGCACATTTTCTTCCTATAGCTTCCAACTTGTTCCTTTCGTCCTTTGGTACATGAAAATATATGGGACATCCAAATACACGAAGATGTACAATATTGAGCTTGACACTTGTGAATATTTTTTCGGGGATCTTGTTTTCTAATGCTTGATGAGGCACCCTATTTTGAACATTTACAACAACAGATGTGGCTTCTTCCCAAAGGAACTTTGGCATGTTTTGATCATGGAGCATGGCACGGGAAACTTCTAATATAGAACTATTCTTCATTTCACCTAAACCATTTTGTTTAGGAGTGAAAGGTACAATTGTTTCCTTCTTGATCCCTTCTTTCTTGTAAAATGTTATGAAATATTTTGACATGTATTCCCCTCCATTGTCAGACCTGAATAATTTGATTCTCTTTCCTATTTGATTTTCGATCAAGGCTTTGAATTCCTTGAAAATTTCAAAGGCTTCATCCTTGTGCTTATTCTAGTATGTCTATGGCTTTCTTGAAAAGTTGTCAATGAAGGTGATGTAGTAGATATGACCACCAATAGAATGCAATAGGCATTGGACCACATATATCAGAATGAATGAGATGAAGGATGTCATTTTTCTTATTCTTAGTAGAGAGGAATGGTTCCCTTGTTTTATTTCCACTTTCACAACTTGGACAAACTCCATCATGATGAGATTGAACATAAGGAATACCTGAGACTAGTTTCTTCAATTTCGAAAGAGCATCATAATGTAGATGAGCCAGTTTGCGATGCCACAACTCGCCCAAATGATTAGTATTATGAGCCAATGCTAGAAGTATCCTTTCGGTGACTCTATAGAGTCCTTCAAATCTTGATCCTAATGTGAATGTATCTCTCATAGGTGAATCAACAGACAAAGTAAAAAAAATTCCTTTCATAAAGGCAACCCTCATCCCTTTATCTTCCAATGCAGATATAGATATAGAGTTCTTCATTAATCCCTACACATAAATAACATCATGCAACATAATTGATTCCCCAGAATTGAACTAAAATTTGACGGACCCAAAGCCTTTCACAGGATCAGTGGAGTTGTCTCCAAGAATGATCTTCAACTTAGTCTCCCTCTCTACCATATTAGAGAGGACTTCCTTGTATCTAGAGAAATGATGAGTGGCCCCACTATCAACCAACCAACTATCGCGCAAATCTGGTGGAGAAGAACTAGTAAGGGTAGAGATAAGAATGTATTGATATTTATTTACAACATTACTTTCATACCTGGGAGCTCTTGAATTTCTTTAAGGAGGATGATCTTCTTCATGGTCGCTTGAGGAATCTCTTCTTCTTTCATATCTTTTATCGCGATTATTCCTTTGATTGTACTTTCTTCTTTTATTATTGTTGTTGCTTCTGGTGTTGTAACATGTCCTTTTTCTCTTCTCGGGACATTCTCATGCATAATGACCTTTCTTGTGGTAATTGTAGCATTCAATATGAGAAAACGATCTTTCATTCCTTCCTTTTTCATTTTGAGAAGGAGACTTCACTGATGGACCTCTTTTTCCCTTCTTCTTTTGTCATGAATGATATATGAAACGACCTCTCCCTCTTCATGCTTTTGAATCCTTCCTCTTGCTAACATCCTTGATTCTTATTGAGTAAGATTCCCAACAATTTCATCAAATGATGGAAGGACATTGTAGTTGGTGATTGTAGTAATGAAGGTTTCCCAAATAGTAGGGAAACCTCCAAGAGTCACAACTACTAATTCCCTGGAAGGCACATTTTATCCAACTCTCCGCAATTGATCTCTAAGGCAAGAGATCCTCATAATGTAGGATTGAACAACTTTTAGTTTGTTCATCTTGGTTTCCTTGAGTTGATATTTAAAGGTAATGATCTCATTCAAGTTATTGATTTCATACATGTCGGCTATCTTGTCATACATGTATTTAGAATTTCTTAACCTCCCAACATATGCAAGTAAATTATCTTGTAAACCATAAGCTATAATTTGATTTGATTTGGACTCACCTTTCTTGTACCTATTATTTAGGGAAGCAGAAGCATTTTCTAGAAGCTTGGGAATCCTTCCTTAAATGTATTCCAGCACATCATTGTTGTTAGCTATGATCTCCAACCTGACTTTCCATGCAATAAAGTTTGTTGCATCACCCAAATTTTCATGCTCCTTGAAGGTATATGAAGACATCTTAACCTTGGCGAGGAAATATTCTTTCTAATAATAAGGGCTTCAATTCTTGTATTCTTTTGGGCTTGTCCTTCACCTCAACTTCAATTCCATGTTAATTTTTCATATTCTTCTATGTTGTATCAGTTACTTTATCCCAATTTACTTCTTCATTAACAATGCAAGCAATGTAACCAATCATAAACTGTAAATGAAGATAGAAAAATATATGCAATGACAAAGAAGACAAGAGCACAACCATAAGAGACAACGGATTGGTCCAAGAATAGGGAAGAACCCCACAAGGGGTAAACCCTTTCAAATATTCTTGAATAGATCATCATAACAAGTTTTCAGCAGAGATTACAATGAGTGTAATACATAATTTGCAGCGGATATTTACAGAACAAATCTACAGAACAATAGAGAGGAACCCTTGATCCATCAGATCACTGAAGCCAACTGGAGAAACCTGTCAAACCCTAGATCAAAATATGGGACGCACTCAGAAAGAGTGATTGCATGTGTCCAAAACTCCCTAGACGCTCCCTCCACCACTATGTCGGGGTGTCTGTGTCTTCTCGGACGCTCCCAGGAAGACTGTATGTGTGCATCCAGGGTCTAACTTACTCAGATCTGCTTCAAACCCATAAATGCTCTCTTCTAGTTACTATGTGTGTCCGGGACTACCTGGAATCTCCATTGACTACTTTGTGTGAGTGTCTACAGTCTAATACTGTCTGATTTTCCTCTAAAACCTTGGATGCTCTCTTCAGGCCTTTGTGCGAGTGTCTAGGATTGCTCGGACACACCCTGGACCACTCTCTGCATGCATCTGGGTACCAACACCTACAGATCTGCTTCTAAAACCTTGGACACTCTCTTAGGCTTCAGTGCCAACGTCTAAAGCTTCATGGATGCTCTTAGAGACATTGTGTTCTAGCATCCAAGGATGAAAATACCCAGTTACATGCCAGTGTCTGAGAAACAAAAAACCCTAGATTCGTAGAAGATGATTTGATCAATGTGTAGAAATGAGCTTGAGGTCACTTCTATTTATAGGCTTTCATGAGGGTCAACTTGGGGTTGAGGACAACCTAACCAATTTCACATGTGCTTAGGGCCAACCCATGCTATAATACATGAATGAATAAAATAATTCAAAATCAACTTCTGCTTGTCCAAATGGGGGTGATCTTTAGGTCGATTTTGGAAAAGAGGAATTTAATGCAAACATAATCTCGGTAATATAAACTATCCAAGGTGGAATTTTACCCTATTTGAAAAAATTAACACTCCCTCTCAATTAGGAATAATTCCACCTACCAATATCTGTCAGTTGATCATCGCATTATCCTGTCATGTTGTCGTCATGCTTTGGATGTCTCTACTCAACTCTATCTGCTGAAAATTTCTCAGATCTAAAACAAGAAGAATCGGGGAGCAATAACTTCCACCCATACCTAACAATAAGATAACTTTATCATATAGGGGAGCACATATTTAACCCTAGAATCTCATCGGGGAGCTCATTCTCAACCTGAAATCTCAAAATGGGAGCAAGTCTTAATCCAATCCTATTGCCTACCGATCTTCCCATCAATGACCCTCGATGGTCATGTGGTAGAACTTATGCATCATAATCAACTTGGGTTGTACACCCCAAGTACACTCTCAACCCATTGGTTGAACGGGGAGCAATATTCCCAACAAGCCTTGCTCGAGGGTATGATGCCAATTGGGGTATATTTTGCATAGACCAAATAAAGGAGCCACATCTCCACTCTATAAAGATAGGGGATCTGCATCTCCGCCCTGTGAAGATAGGGGAGCAACATATTGAACCCTATGGGTAACAAATAGGGGAGTACCCTATTGTCTAGAGACCCCTTAACCCCATGAGCCCTTTATCTCAATTCCTCTCCTTAGGAGCTCAAACAGGGTAGGAAGAGTTGGCTCAATGTCCTCTATCAACACTTCCCCTTGTCCCAAGGGACCACGTCCATTAGTCCAGCTACTCTCTGAAGACCAAGAACTTTCCTTTTAGTATTGCCTTGGTGAGAATATTTGCAATCTTCTCATCTATTCATCTGTGATGGAGTCTAATAGCTCCTATCCACACCATGTCTCGAATAAAGTGATATCAAATCTCAATGTGATTGGACTTGTCATGAAATACAAGATTCTTTTCCAAACAGATCCTACTCTTGTTGTCACAATATATCACGGTAGTTTCTAGGACCTACACAAATAACTCTCTAAAGAGCTTCCTCAACCAAACTACTTCGCAGTTAGCCATGCTAGCAGCAATGTATTCTACTTTGGTAGTGCTCAATGCTACAAACTTTCATTTCCTGCTCATCCAGGATATCATGGCAGATCTAAGGCTAAAGAAACATCCAAATGTACTCTTTCTATCATTAACATTTCCTACCGAGTCAGCATTAGTGTATCTGTGAAGTTGAACATCTCCGTAGAATATACCAAACCAAGAGTGATCGACCCATCCAAATATCTCAATATGTGTTTAGCAATGATACAATGTGCATCGAGGGGCTCAATCATGAATTGACTCAATGTGTTTACTGCATAGCTATATCTGGATGGGTGTTCACTAGGAAGATTAGGGCCCCAATTAGTTGTTTATAATTGGATGGATTTTCGAAATTAGGTCCTGCAGCTTCTGCACATAATTCCTTGAAGTTCATTTCCATCGCTGTGGCCATGGATTTGCATTCAGCCATTCCAAATCTTTCCAACAAATTCACAACATATTTTCCCTATTGTTATCGGGAAATCTAGTGTCTATGCAGAGCTGCTAGTCCCACTAAGGCTGGTAGCTACCTTAGAAACAAACAAACTAAAACCACTTTCGTTTTCCTTTATGAGAAGTAGATAAGAGGGGAAAGAAGGAGACCAACCTCTGTCTTGCGCTTGGTTCCTTGCTTGATTCCTCTCCCTTCTGATAGATCTTTGCCACTCGCTTCCTTGTCTACCCAGCTTCAAAGAGCACCTGTAGAATCAAAGCAGCATAATACTATCCAAGAACATAGATCTACTATCATAAACAATATAGGACCAGATATATATTGACCACACAAATGCATATATCATCAATCATACAAGAATGTGGAGGGAAACTTGAATAGCTTTATTAATAATCAAGAATAGAAAAGAGGATTACAACTAATTGTTCTGACCCAGCATCATCCTCTCAGCAAGAAAGCCCTTCTTCACCTCATGAAAAGCTTAGATCACCCAACACTATGATGTTACACCAAGAAACCAGCAGCACTTCCTTACAAGATACAAAATTCCAGCCTCTGGATCTCTGGGATGAGGGATCCATATATAGATGTTTGCAAGGGGGGTGAATCAACTTTTGAGATTTGATTAGTGTCCTCTCTCTGATAGTTCTTGATTCCACTTGGAGATTGAGGATCTCTTACTCATCCCTGGGCGAATGCAGAGAGGCAAGTGTCACAGGAGAAGTTTCTGGAAGATTCCATGATCCTCCACCTTGTAGATTGACCCTGCCATTTGTCCATTTTCTCCCATCGCACCCCATAGAAGGGCTTTTCAGTATGCATCGCACCTCCCGTGTGTATTTAGGTGGGATGCAACGCACTTTGACCATGGAGCAGGTGAGATGGTCCAGTTTTGACCAGTTCTAAGTAGTTTTTCATGGAGAACTTCTGGGAGAAGATGTAATCAGTTGACCTTGTTCTTTTAGAGGTTGGAACAACACTTTTAGGGACTTAAGAGCCCTTGGTTTATGGACATTTATGATTGGGGTTGCAGTGCCCAAAAATGTCTATAACAGTTGCCCCCTAAAGCATGAGGTCGTTAACCTATTGATGTCGGGTGAAATGCTTTATCATGAGGATCTGAAGTTTTTTCGTGCTGGAAGGCGACCTGTAATAAGATACAATACAATAAATTATCTTCATAACATTTACATGATCTAGCTGAGGCAGGCATTCCCATGCTCAGCTTTATAAATTCATTTTTATGTACATAAGATAGACAATCATTTGAGTGCATACTGATGATTCTGGTAGAGCCATCATCCCTTAGATTGGATGATTATCTGTGCAGCAATGATGTACATTTGATGTCTTTATTTTCCTGAATATATATCACAGCCCGAATGGATGAAACTAGATCTGGGGTCTTCAATATCGTTCGATCTTCACTCAAAGTACAAGTCGATCCATGTGAGAGATGTTCTGGAGTCGAACATGGAAAGACATCGCTTGATTACTAGTCAATGATGTAAGCTGTTAACAGGTGCGAGAGGAATCACCGATAATGATGATGACCCCCAAGGTACTACAGTACAATTTACGTGGTGTGAATAAGGGACTTGGCGTCGAACACCATGCAAAATCTTTCGGTCGAAGGCCATTGATGTAAACCTGTCGCCAGAAGTGAGAAACTTGCCATTGAGGCATGCGAGCTTCAAAGTACTGAAAGGGTTGTTCCTAG
Organism: Pinus tabuliformis; assembly: GCA_031772625.1. Lineage (NCBI taxonomy): Eukaryota > Viridiplantae > Streptophyta > Pinopsida > Pinales > Pinaceae > Pinus > Pinus tabuliformis. Next base: position 1,514,309,389 of record CM062817.1, read on the forward strand.
ATCGACTTCCTGGATAATGAGCTGATGTCGACAAGAAGTGATCCGTCATAGGAGGGCCTTAGTGAATCCCACATCAATGACACATAATGGAGCAAATGATTTTAATGGAGGTGAAAACGATCTGATGATATAAAGTTCATGGTGGCGGTCATGAAAGGATGGAGTGTAAATGTATTGCAGTGGATGAGACACAGGTGAATTCTCTGAGCGACTTCTCTTGAACATATCGGCGACACTGACATTATGGATTGGTAGCATTAACCCCAAATATGGATGGTGTGATGGACCCATGGTGATATGACCAGTGAACGGAACAACCCAACCCGACTCGGATGCGGAGTGAAAGTGTCATGTTCAAGAGCGACTTGCTACCAATAAAGTTTCTTCAAGTTTTCTTCCCAATTTTTCCCCATCCATTGCTGACCAGTACCTCTTTATTTTTGTCAAGCTTGAGGAGGATAACATATGCTTGTTCTATAATTTTCCCTTCGGGCAAACCCATCGCTATGTTTTAACGAGCCTAGCGATAGTGAAACTCGTTCTTGTCTGTATGGACAAGTTTGTCGCTATTGAGTTTTAACGAGTTTAACAACAAAGATAACTCGGTCCTTTTCAATTTTAGAGAGTCTGAAAAAGGGACGTAAAGAAAACTCCAATAATCCTTTTTCGTCATATAATCCCTTGAGTCCGAAACATTATAAAACAATACAAAAGGGATGAATTTTCGGTACTTTTAACGAGCTGAACAAAACAAGCGCTCGATATTTTTGTGTAATAATCCCTCAAGTCCAAAAAGATTAAAATCTAAAGGAGGGATAGCACTTCCAGTCACTTTAACGAGCTGGAGAGGCCAATTGCTCGGCAATCTTTTCATATTTTACGAGTCAGATGAAAAGAGATTAAAGGAGACTCGTTTTTCAAGGAACGAGTGATAAATTCGGGTAGTAGCTGATTCCAGGTAAGGTTTCGAATTTTCCAATCATGTCAGTGTCACAAGGATGGCTAACAGGATCACTCTTCGCAGCTGTTCCTCAAAAAGGGTAAACAATCAAATGGAGGTGAATGATCGGCCAATACAGAAAGGAGGTGATGATGAGAACACGACCAAGGCTTCAGAGGCTGATGATAATACATTCACGATGGTTATTTACCGGAAAATGGTTCATTTTTTAATGAGCTTAAACTCTGGGGGAACATTTGCTCATTGCTTATGTTTATTTTTTAACGAGCTTGAATTCCGCATTAAAACTGCTCGATATAATGGTCATTGATTACCTTGATTTTACCATTGACAACTTTGTTCCTTCAAAGGTTGTATTGCCTGCTCAATTGCTTCATCAAACTAGTTAGAAACGCACAATATATGTTTGAAAAATGAGTTAAAACACTAATATTTTACTTGAATTACGTGAAAAGTAATTTAAAAGTGCTTTTTACCTCTCATTTTACCATTTTTTTTGAACTTTGGTTTGTTGGAGCTTTGGAGGTGCTTTCCCCCTTGATTTTCACCAGCTGATTCTGGGAGATTCTATGGGCGATTCTTGGCACCGTCTGGACCAGGTAGGAGCTAAACCTGAGCTCTTCAATTTCATCTTTTCCTTTTTGAATTCTGAGCATGTTTTCTGGTTTTTCTGAGCCTCTGGGGTTTGAAAAACTCGCCTTGGCTCTATCGCACCTCTTCTATATCGAAAGGTGCGATGCATGCTGGCTTGGCCATTGGCCAGTCAGCATGCATCCCACCTAGAACACTGTTGGGGGTGTGATGGGCGCAAAGAGGGAAATTTATGCACAGTTTTTCATGGAAATTGTTTCCTATTTTTCACCAAATCAGGATCCTGACTCTTCTCTTGTTTGTTTCAGAGATTCATTGGAGCAAAATGCCTGTTACATGGCGAGAACGTGAGCATGAAGAAGAGGACATGCTTACTTTACATGATTTGGTTACGGTAAATGCATTGCGGAACTGTGGCCTGTTCAAGTTTTTCCACATCTCCAGCATGAGGCAACAAATCAACTTGTTGCAATATTTTCTCGATGCATGGGATCCTAACACCCAGGTGTTCCAGATTAGGGGCAAGTCCATCCCCTTGACTGTCGTGGACATCTATTTTTTGACCGACTTATCGAGGCGGGGTGCCCCTATCTCATTATTAGGTTCGGCCCGTGGGGGTGAATCTGTGAGAGATTACATTCGCAGGTATTGCAGAGAGGGATCTCAACCGAGTAAGGATGGCAAGATCAATATCCGAGATGTCACTGACAGGCCCCTGAGGACCATTCTGTTTACTTTTGCTAGACTGGCTAGTAGTGCGGCACTTCACGTGGCCAACAGGTCTTATATGCAGTATGCCTTGGAATGCCTTGAACCAAAGGTGTTCAACTGGTGTGATGCAGTACTCTCTGTGATGAAAGAACAACTGACCAAGGTGAAAAACGGAAGATTGAAGAACTTTTGATATGGTTCTATCTTGATAGCTTTCGCCTTGGAAAAGAACCCGCTGATGCAGCCGCAGTATGTTTCACTTGGTTTACCTCCACCGACTAAGCCACGGATGCAGAGATGGGTCGACCTTATGGCCAGATATCCTAGTCAGTCCCAGGTTTCCTTTTCTGATACCTTTTTTGAGTGGTTCAACTGTCAGGAGATGGTTTTTTCCGAGTATCCATATGCCGGTATGGATTTCCGGGGTGACCCAGATTTGGTACTGCCGGCTGGCGAGCAGTGGGGTGTCATCAGTAAATTCTTTGACCATATCTCTGTTTATCGTTTCTCTTTATAATGTTCTTGTGCTTTCTTCTATCAGGACTAATCAAAACTCATGTGCTCATGCAGATGTTGGACCAGTCCGGCTAGTAGTACGCCTGAGAGTGCCAGCTGCTGCTCCAGCCGGAGAGGCTGTGGGAAGGGCTATCCTTCGCGACCTTGATGTGGCCGATACTCTTTCAGCATTGCAGGATCTGGTCGAAGGCCTCACTCTTGGTATTTCGGATGTGAGGACTGACGAGCTGCCCCTGAGGTTGCAGCGACATACTACCGGTGTGCCGAGTCGATGGACTAGGATTTTATGCATGATTGCACAGGCGGTGACTTGTTATCACCAGCATCATTAGACTAGGGTTCCCCCTAGCATTTTGAGTTTTGGGTCATTTGACCAATTTTGTCTTGGTTACAGAACATTATGTGTAAACCATAAACAATTATATATATATTTTTGATTTTCAGAGTTTTATTTTGGTTAAGTTACATGATCCTGATGCAAATACTGATGAAATGCTTCTTTTTATAAATGTTGCAAATGTCTATCTAACACATAATTTTCCAATGAATCTGTTAATGTGTTTAAGTTTCTGGAAATATGCTGATATTGAATAAAATCAAACTGCCTTTCCAAAATCTTGACCCTTAGGAACATGCGATAGATAGCTGGATTTCGAACGGAGTAGATACCAGTGAGTTGTAGTATGACGAGCTGTGAGTCTAGCCTGACGACAAGTCAGCTTATGCCATGTGTGATGGCATTAGAGAGAAGTTCTATTAACGCGCTATATTCAACGATGTTATTTGTTGACCGACCAATACATACGCCTCTGAAACTTACTAACTCGCCGTTTGGATAAAAAATGGCCCAGGCCGCAGAAGATAGGTTCCGTGAACTACGACTCGCTCCATCGGCATATCCAACAAAATATTCCAATAGGTTTGACATCTGTGACAAATGTAAAAAGTGGATTACTTGACCAAAACAATTACTCTTAGCGAAAACAAAAATGTAACAAAAGCATATGGGTTACCACACTGAATCATGCGTAGTAATGCTTAAGGTATAACGTGTTACGGGGTTGTGCCAGTGGAATCCCGTCATAATCCATTAACTCGTAGGCTCCTTTTGCTAATACACGCTTAACAATATAGGGGCCCATCCACAAAGACTTGAACTTTCCTGCTCCCAATTTATTGGATTCCTAGTCGTAAAGTAAGACCAAGTCACCTTCTGAGAAGACACGGGGTTTGACATTCTTGTTGAACTGCACCTTGACTCGTTTCTTATGGGCTTCGTTAGCCAAAGCGGCATCACGACGGGTTTCATCCAATTGGATTAGTTCCAAGAAATGAGCCTCCTCTTCTGAAGTTCCGGGGAGAAGGTCGACTACGAGTTTGAGGGACGAGATTTCACACTGAACTAGTAAGATTGCTTCTAGGCCATACACCAGTTGAAAAGGTGTAAACCCGGTTGCATTCCTTACGGATGTTCGGTATGCCCACAAGGCTGAGTATATGATCAGGTGCCAACTCCTTTTGTGGACTCCAATCATCCTTTGCAGCATCCGCTTCAGGACTTTGTTGATTGCTTCAACTTGTCCATTGGCCTGCGGGTAATATGGAGTAGAGCTGTCGTGGGACAACCCCAATTTGGCAGCCAATTCGACCATCATGTGATTGCGAAAATGCGATCCATGATCTATGACTATAGCCTGTGGAATGCCGAATCTGGTGACTACATGATTGAAAAAGAAAAGGGCAGCTGTTTCACCAGTGTTATCTAATGTAGGCATCGCCTCGGCCCATTTGGTAAAATAGTCTACTGCGACTATGATATACCCATGCCCCCCGGTCGAGGTGGGGTTACATGTCATGAAATCAATGCCCCATTTGGTGAATGGCCCAACAACAACTATCAGTTGCAGGGGTGCGTGTGGTTTTCTGGTTTTGCTATCAAAAATTTGACATGCATGGCAACTTCTGACTGCGGTTATGCAATATTTGAACATCGTTGGCCAGAAGTATCCTGCTCGTAGAAATTTTTGTGCCATAGCGTAACCAGATTGATGCCCCCCACACGCGCCTGAATGGCAATAATTCAGGACTTTTTCGGCCTCCTCATGGGTGAGGCACCTCCTCAGAACTGTATCGACACCACGATGATAAAGTGTATCACCGACGATCATGTAGTCTTTTGATTGGTATCGAATACGTTTTTGTTCCGAGCGAGAGATATTAGACCTATATTTTTGGGTTTGGAGATAGATGATTATATCTCCATACCACAGATTGCTTGAAGATATCAGAAACAAAGATTCATCCACGATGGTCCCTTCGGATGTTTCATCGTTGGACGACGATGGGAGATTGCATAGTAATTCCGCGAAAACCAGGGATTTCTTTGATTTGGATTTTACAAATTCCAGATCAAACTCTTGAAGAATTGCTATCCATTTTGAATATTTGCCCCCCAGCAACTGTCGCGACAATATATAAGTCATGGGGTTGCAATCTAACAAAATGGTAGTTTTTCGAAAGAGGACATAGTGCTGAAATCGCTGTATCACTTGAACAGCTGTGAGAGCCAGCTTTTCAACATAGGAATACTTGCTTTCTGTATCATTTAATTTTCTACTCAAATAATATATGGGATGTTCAATTCCATTGTCTTCTTGAACTAAAACCATTGCGATGGTTGTATCCGCTGCAGCCAGATACAGGTTAAAGTCTTTTTGATAATCAGGAGCGTACATTAATGATGCTTTCATTAGGGATTCTTTTAAAGCATCAAAGGAAGCTTGCACGACCTGATCCCAGACGAAGGGTACTTCTTTTTTCAATAGTCATGTATAACCTTTAGCAAGTTCGGCGTAATTTGGAATGAACCTCCTCTTAAAGTTTGCTTTCCCTTGGAGTTTCTGAATCTGAAGCAAATTTGAAGGTGGAGGCAAATTTATGATTGCCTGAACCTTACATGGGTCGAGACGAATCCTGTCCTTTGAGACTACAAAGCCAAGCAAACGACTAGAACTGACACAGAACACACATTTGTGTGGATTGAGTCGTATCTTGTAGTGTCGACAACGTAGAAATATCGCTCTCAAATGCTGCAGATGATCGGTCCGCTTTTGCGAATGAGCCGGAAGGTCGTTGAGATATGGTTGAACGATGTTTTTGATGTCATGGAAGGCATAATTCATTGCCCTCTGAAATGTTGCCCCTGTGTTCTTTAAACCAAAGGGTAATTTGCGATATGCAAATGTGCCCCACAGACATGTAAATGCAGTGTTTGATTGGTCCTGTGGACGGATATTTATTTGATTATACCCGGAGAATCCATCCATAAATGAAAAGATTTCACATCCGGTGCATTCATCAATTATCTGGTCAATAAAGGGTGTAGGGTATTTGTCTTTCGGACAAGCTTGATTTACATCCCTATAATCAACGCACACTCTAATCGTTCCTTGTTTTTTCATCACAGGAACAATGTTTGATACCCAATCGGTTAGAGGAACCGGGTAAATAAAATCAGCATGGAGAAGTTTTTCAACTTCTGCCTTGATGGTAGCGGCTTTCTTGGGGTGCACCTGCCGTAGCCGTTGTCGTATTCGTTTGACATCTGGATACATATTTATTTCGTGTTCAACTATACTTGAGTCAATGCCTGGCATTTCATCATATGACCAAGCAAAAACATCTCTAAATTTGCGAAAAAGAGTGTTATATATTTCCAGTTCTGAAGGAGAACAACATTTGCCGACATAAATATTCTCTATAACATCTGTTTTAGTCGAGATATTTATGGCGATAGTCTCTTCAATATTGGACAAGTTTTGCTCGGAATCCACCGTGTTTACAGTATTTGATAGGAAATCAAAAACTAAAGGATGATGAAGGTCATCAGGAGTATCTTCTTGACAATCCGGAAGATGGGAACGATGGTGGTAATCTTCCCATGGCGCCTCTTCAATTATCATTGACTGAACAATTCCTTCATCGGTGTTATGCACTTGCGACCAAGGATCTGAAGGGATGCCATATTCCTTAGACCTATCTATCCAAATGCTTGATGAGCGTTGATTTGGTTTTGCCTCCCATGTCAAAAACATTGATTGCTACAATATTTCTATTGGGCTTGGAGGCAATACCTGCAGATGATCCATGTTAATATCATTTTTTGAGATCTTTTGAATGGAAGATATCATATTGCAGGTTCCTACCGTCGCCACTTCCGCCAGATTGATTGGAGGTGGGAGAGAAAAAGTTCCCATTAATATAGGGTCTTTTAGTAGGCCTACTCTGATATTTTGAAGCGAATGGGGGCTTCCATGGATCATCGGAATGCTTCCCGTAACTTGGGAACTATTTGGGAGAAATGTTTGTTGGTCGATGATTGTAATTCCTCCTTGAAAAGGAAATGCAATCTTCCTAAAGTAGGTCGACACAACCGCAACCATAGCATATATCCAGGGCCTTCCCAGTAGGATGTTGTAATCGAGGTTTCTGTCGATTACCTCAACATCTATTTCTACTATTTTCCTCCCCAGTTCAACTTGCAAGTTACTTAGAATCCCATATGGGGTATATGCTCATCCATCAAATGCTTTTAATGTCGTCGAAGATCGCGACAAGGTTGGACATCCTAAAGTTTTCCAGCAACTCATTGACATAATACATGTAGATGCCCCCTCATCAATAATTGTTCGATGAACAGTTTTGTTGAGGGCTTTCACTTGAATGAGGAAAGCTAGTTGAGCTGGTAACTGAGGATCATATCCTTTGTGATTAAAGGACACAAGATTAGAATCCTTTGGGTCAATCCCACCTATTGTTGATAATAAAGCCTGCTTTTGGGAGGGGCAATTTTGTAGTACCTCAAGTGTTGACATAGCGGATGGCGATTGGGCCAGATCTTCCACTATATTATAATGCTGTGCTGCTCTGGCACGAGGATTAAATGTCGACTTGTGTACTACTCCCTTTGGCGGTTTTATTGTTAGCTCTGGAATGATGGGTGGCGCAACTTCTGTCGAAGTTGTTGTCGAACTACTAGGTTGATCTTTATCCTTGTTGTTCGACAGCTGTGGATTCCCATAATCTTTATTCCTTGTCGTTATCAAAGCATCATTTTGTTGTTTTGAAACCGACAACATCAGCACTTGGGACGGGGAAGCATTGTCACTAGCAACCAGATTTGTTCCTGGATTTGGAAACGGATCAGTCAATACCGCTGAGGTTTTTGAATTCTTGAAGAATTTTCTAAGCTCAGCTTTATATGGACAATCTCTTGTCCAATGATCCTCATCACATATAAGACATGGACGATTTGGTTTCTTATCTCCAGAAGGGTTTGCAGAAGATTTTTCAGGTGATGATTCCTCCTATTTCTTCTTCTTCCCTTTGTTTTTCTTCTTGCCTCCTGGTTGCTTGGTTTCTTTGCCTTTATCAGTTGAGACGACATTTACTTCTGAGGCGAGAATTTCTTATTTTGCATTTTGACTAGAAATCTTACGGGCATTTTTAGATGTAGCCTTTTTTGATTTTGTGTTTGTTGTACCAATCACACCATCGCCAGCATGAGAGTCATTGTTCGATTTAGGAGGAGGAGGAACGAAAAATTCCGGTCTGGGAGCGTCAGGGATTTTATCGTAGAGCATGCCAGACTGAGTATAAATCAAGTCTAAATATTGCGCACGAGCAATAACTTGCTCTTCAGTGATGACTCCTCCCTTACCCACATCTTTTGTAATGGAAGGTAATAATGACTTAATAAACCATTCAGCTAAAATCTGATCAGGAACATACGTTTTTACCATTCTACGACGACGTCGCCACTCATGAATATGATCGGATATGTGAGTGGCCGTCGTTTGCTTGAAATTGGTAAGAAGTTTGGTCCCCGTTTCATACCTTATGGGTAACTGAAAATGGGTTAAAAAATGTTGTGGCTAGGGCACTGAAGTTATCAAACGAAGCTCTAGGTAATTCGATATACCATTTTGCTGCCAGACTAGTTAACGTCCTCTGAAAAAGGCGAAGCCTAATCGAATCATCGTTTAGGGTGTTTGATGAACACCACAGATGAAAGGTCATCACACGATTCAACGGGTCTTCACTCGGATTTCCATTAAATTTAGGAATATCTGACGGAAGTTTATGCGAAATCGCTGGCCACCAAGGGGCGTAAGCAATTAGATCGTTCGTTAGCCGATTTAGATCCGGTAACTCTAAAGTTGCCACGAAGGGTAACTATTGATTCAGGTTTGGTGAAGCATACCCAGGATAAGATGGGATTGCCTGAGCAGTTGGTATTTGCATACCAGCATAATGCATTTGATGCTGGTAACTTTGGTAAGGTTGATGGGCATAACCATTATAGAATGGTTGATTTTGATCGTTTTGAATATATGGCTGCCCGTTATTTGCAAAGATTTGTTGCTCCGATCCTGGGTATACTTGTTGGAATTGCGGTTGTTGATATTGCCCCAGCCACGATTGTGAAGCCATGTGTTGTTGTCCAATACTGGCCGTTTGACCAAGATGAGGGGTAATTGTACCCGTTTGGGCCTGTGTCATTCCACTAGTTGGTGATTGTGGTTGAGTTGCAGGGACAAGAGGCTGTTGCATTACAACCTGAGAAACCTGAGGTTGGCATACAACAGGCAACGCTTGTACTTGCGACACCGTCACAATAGCTGGCGTAGTTGGTATATTTGACATAGGTAAACATTGTTGCATTGAGTATACAACTCTTGGTTGTTGAGGCAGTATTGGCACCCAACCGCTAGATGTAATTCCAGCATAACCTGAATTTTGTTGTGAACTCTCGTATGGTTGTCCTCCCGGAGGAGACAATGAAAGGGTATATTGCCCCCCATACGGCGGTAATCTGGTACTCAAAGGAATTGTTTTCCCTTGAGGACCGGACTGCCCAAATTGACACCGTGAGGGATCAATTTGCTGAGACTCAACATAAGAGTCCCTGGATATTATTCCGGATGAACAAACGGGAATGGACCATACTATCGAAATAGCCCCTGAGTGGGCCCCATCTAGCGATTGAGAGCTAGTTGGGACAGATGGTATGCCGGCGAACATTGTTGGAGTGACAACAGGAAGTTTTGCCGTTGCTGTGTCGGATGACACAATCCTAGATGTCGATGGTTGTTCAGACATTTCTAGTCTATCCAAAAGATTGCCTAGCAATTGTACAGGAGCTTCCGATAACGGTAGACTAATTTCTGTTGAAGAAGGATATAGGGGGAATACCACCTTCCGAATCAGCTGTAGATGGAGTTGGTTCAATAATACAAGTGTTTACCTTCACACTAGGATCAGCTCTACTGTCCTTTGGTGGCTGCGGAACTTCTTCTGTAAAGGCAAGGATACCAGAAATGTTTGGAGTAACCGGAGTCTCCGATGGTGTTGGAACACTTGTTCTAACTTTACCAGGGGATTTGGAACCGGTTAAACGAGTTCGCTTTGTCCGTAACAGTTCTGATTCTGGAGACAAAGATGGTTGACTCATAAGCCTCCGCGAATGACGGGGTTTCAATTGACTTTCTTCCATGATTGCGGATTACTCGATCAACTAAAAATCAAGGGGAAATATGTTTCCGAATTAAATGAATTTTAGACGCTTTGACACAACTTGTTTTTTCAATTTTTAAGAGTCGAGAAAAAACAAAAGATGACTCTAGTCGCCTTCGATTTTTAATGAGCCTGAAGTGACAAGTGCTCAGATGGACCTTTTCCTTTAAGGAGTCTGAAAAGGAACGAGAGAGACTACTCTGGACATCTAGATAGAGGGATTACCAAACCAATCGCAAAACTGTAGAATACTTTTTACGGTACGGCAGTCAATCTTCCCGAATGCTGTGTTCAGTGCATTGCGATCGATAGGGCGGCAGACACGGCTTCCTATGGATAAAGGATAAAGCCTATTGTGGTCTCCCAATATATACTCGACGGTACGTGGGAGCACAAGCCTGTACTGGCACTTATCGTCTCAAAGTGGAGGAATCACCCAACCAGCGATGAAAACAATAGTGACCAGGCTTAACGACGCCGGAATACGTCTCTAGCCTAGACTTCTAAATGTTGTGCGTTAGGTTCCAAAGCATTTTTAGATTCATTAAATTTATTTTACAGTTGATCTTGCTTAAGAAATTTGCCTTTCAGGTTCACCGCGTGATGTAGATATACAATTCCTAAAATGCAATCTAAGATGATAAACAATCTTTTAATCTTCTTTTTTGCAATGAAAATCCTAGCTACTAAGGAAAGAGAGACGATATTCTTTCAACATAGAGCAGAGAGCACACATTATATGCACTGTCCTAAATCAAACCAACAAACAGTTTAAATGCAAATGCACATGCATGTATTTGTTTTCAGCCTTCTTAATGTGTGAATGATAAAAAGAAAGCTAAGCGCAAATCTGAATTATTTTTCAAAGCGACATTACTAACAAGTTTCTTTTCAAGACAAAATGAAGACAATGACGACACTTTGCGATTTGGAATTGAAAACTTGCTTTCGACACTTGAAAAACTACTAATTCAAATCAAATACAAGAGTAACAGTGTAATCGACTATCAAGAACAATCAGATTCTCTTCTATGACTGAAAACGACACTTGCGACACTTTCAAATCAAGAAACGACAGTTCAATTACGCTACTTTTTTGTAAAGAGAACTGAAAATGGATCACAATGCATAAAAAAATTTACAGTTCATTGCACTATGGAGGCGGAATAATGGCAAGGAAGGGGGTTTCAACAGAGGTATACTGACTACAGACAACAAAACTCCTTAATAGAGCTGAAAAGAGTGAACACAGAAACCAAAATCTAAGAGCAGAAGAGGTCTTGTCTGATCAGCGCACCTGTAACATAGGGAAAGTGAGATGCAACACACCTACTACACACGGGAAGTGCGATGCATCCAGCTTCCAAAGAAGAGACAGTGCGATGGTCCAGGGATGAGACTTCCACTGGGTTCCGGGTCACAATTTGCAGCTTAGTTCAGGGATTTAGGCGGAGCAAGCGGTAATCAGTAAATAAATCACAGGGGTAGATCTAAGGAGGTTACTAGAGCCACCACAAGGGCAATTAGAGAGTTTGTAAATCGATTGTTCAATTCATAAACAAAACCTGGAGATAGACTGAAGCATCATTGATCTACTTTGCACTTGCATAGAAAATGCAGTTCGAAGGCTAGTTGGCTTGACTTCAGGCTCCGTCTGTAAGTTTATAAAGTAAACAAATATAGACAAACAAACAATCTATTCGCTCCCCAGCGGAGTCGCCATTTTGTTATCGAGAAATCTAGTGTTTATGCAGAGCTGCTAGTCCCACTAAGGCTGGTAGCTACCTTAGAAACAAACAAACTAAAACCACTTTCGTTTTCCTTTATGAGAAGTAGATAAGAGGGGAAAGAAGGAGACCAACCTCTGTCTTGCGCTTGGTTCCTTGCTTGATTCCTCTCCCTTCTGATAGATCTTTGCCACTCGCTTCCTCGTCTACCCAGCTTCAAAGAGCACCTGTAGAATCAAAGCAACATAACACTATCCAAGAACATAGATCTACTATCATAAACAATATAGGACCAGATATATATTGACCACACAAATGCATATATCATCAATCATACAAGAATGTGGAGGAAAACTTGAATAGCTTTATTAATAATCAAGAATAGCAAAGAGGATTACAACCAATTGTTCTGACCCAGCATCATCCTCTCAGCAAGAAAGCCCTTCTTCACCTCATGAAAAGCTTAGATCACCCAACACTATGATGTTACACCAAGAAACCAGTAGCACTTCCTTACAAGATACAAAATTCTAGCCTCTGGATCTCTGCGATGAGGGATCCATATATAGATGTTTGCAAGGGGGTGAGTCATCTTTTGAGATTTGATTAGTGTCCTCTCTCTGATAGTTCTTGATTCCACTTGGAGATTGATGATCTCTTACTCATCCCTGGGCGAATGCAGAGAGGCAAGTGTCATGAGAGAAGTTTCTGGAAGATTCCATGATCCTCCACCTTGCAGATTGACCCTGCCATTTGTCCACTCTCGCCCATCGCACCCCATAGAAGGGATTTTCAGTATGCATCACACCTCCCGTGTGTATTTAGGTGGGATGCAACGCACTTTGACCATGGAGCAGGTGAGATGGTCCAGTTTTGACCAGTTCTGAGTAGTTTTTCATGGAGAACTTCTGGGAGAAGATGTAATCAGTTGACCTTGTTCTTTTAGAGGTTGGAACAACACTTTTAGGGACTTAAGAGCCCTTGGTTTATGGACATTTATGATTGGGGTTGCAGTGCCCAAAAATGTCTATAACACCTATGAAAGGAAAATATCGCTGGGTCTTTTCCATACTTCAAGGCCTATAAAATAGTGCATGAGTCCAAGGTCTTTCATCTAAAATTTAGAGGCTAGATCCCCCTTACATTCACTCATTGGAGGCTCACTACTTGTCAAGAATAGATCATCAACAAATAAAACCAAAATCAATGGCATATCTTGGAATACCTTGAAGTAAAGGTTGGGTTCGACATTGCTTCTTGTGAATCCCAGCTTCATTAAGTAAATGTCAATGCATGCATACCAAGCTCGAGGAGCTTGCTTCAAACCATACAATGTCTTCTTCAACTTGCAAACATGCGGGTCTTCAATCTTCCACTTCAAATCCTTGTTGTTGTTCAACATATAATTCTTCCCGTAACATGCCATGAAGGAAAGTGGTATTTACATCCATTTGATGAAGAGTCCATTCTTGACTAGCAACAAGGGAAACTATTGAACGGATGGTTGTGTATCGATCCATAGGAGAAAATATGTCATCATAATCTTCTCCCTATTTCTGAGAGAATCCTCAAGCTACAAACCTTTCTTTTTATTTCTCAATGCTGCCATCAATTCCATGTTTGATCTTGAATAACCACTTTGAAGTCACAATAGACTTCCCATTCAGTCCTGGCACAACATCCCATACATCATTTTTCACAATCGATTCATAGTCCTCGGCCATAACATCCTTCCAAACTTGTTCTTTTACAAATTCTTCGAATGATAACGGTTCGGTTTGAATCATAGTGTTCATGGCTACAACTTATCCTTGATATATGGGTGATTCCTTTCTCTAAATGATCTATGAATGAGAACATTTCTTTTAGCATTCTGTAGAGTATCACGGAGCCAAAGTGGTCTCTTCCTAGTAGGAGGATCACCTAGAGGAAGATCTAATGGATCCATGGGATCCATGGCATCATCATCAATATCTTATTTGCGCACAGAAGGAAAATCTAGAGTATACCAGTCATCATACTCCGTCTTGGGAGGAGGAGGCTGAAGAAGGTCTTTTGCTTTTCCAAGAGCTGCATATTCATCAAATGTTTTGTCCCTGCTAATTTCAACCTTCTCATGACTAGTAATATATATTCTATAAGCCTTATAATTTTCACAATAACCCACAAATGTACCTTTTCTTCCTATAGCTTCCAACTTGTTCCTTTTGTCCTTCGGTACATGAAAATATTTGGGGCATCCAAATACACGAAGATCGCCAATATCTGGCTTAACAACTATGAATATTTCTTTAGGGGTCTTGTTTTCTAATGCTTGATGAGGCACCCTATTTTGAACATATACAACAATAGATTTGGCTTCTTCCTAAAGGAACTTTGACACCTCTTAATCATGGAGCATGGCATGGACAACTTTTAATATAGACATGTTCTTCTTTTCAGATAAACCATTATGTTCAAGAGTATATGGTACACTTGTTTCCTTCATGATCCCTTCCTTCTTGAAAAATACTATGAATTCGTTTGACATGTATTCCCCTCCATTGTTAGAACTGAATACTTTGATTCTCTTTATTGTTTTATTTTAGATCAAGGATTTGAATTCGTTGAACATTTCAAAGGCTTCATCCTTTTGCTTAAGGTAGTATATCCATGTCTTTCTTGAGAAGTCTTCAATGAAGGTGATGTAGTAGATATGACCACCAATAGAATGCACATGCATTGGACCACATATATCTGAATGAATGAGATGGAGGTGTCATTTGTCTTTTTTTCACTAGAGGGGAATGGTCCCCTTGTTTTCTTTCCACTTGCACAACTTGGAAAAAATCCATCATGATGAGATTGAACATCGGGAATACCTGAGACTAGTTTCTTCAATTTAGGAAGAGCATCATAATGTAGATGAGCCAGTCTATGGTGCCACAACTCGCTAAGATGATTGGTATTATGAACCAATTCTAGAAGTGGCCTTCCAGTGACTCTATAGAGTCCTTCAAATATCAATCCTAATGTGAATGCATCTCTCATAGGTGAATCAACAGACCAAGTCAAAATTTTTCCTTTGATGAAGGAGACCCTCATCCCTTTATCTTCCAATGCGGGTATAGATACCAATTTCTTCATTAATCCTGGAACATACATAACATCATGTAGTATAACTGATGCCCCAGAATTAAACTGAAATTTGACGGACCCAAATCCTTTCACGGGATGAGTGGAGTTGTCTTCAAGAATGATCTTCAACTTAGTCTACCTCTCTACTAGATTATAGAGGACTTCCTTGTATCCAGAGAAATGATGAGTAGCCCCACTATCAACCAACCAACTATCTAACGAATCTGATGGAGAAGAACTAGTAAGGGTAGAAATAAGAATGTATTCAGATTTATTTATAACATTACTTTCATACTTGGGAGATCTTGACTTATTTTGAGGAGGATAATATTCTTCATGACCACTTCAGGAATATCTTCTTCTTCTTTCATATCTTCTATCGTGATTATTGCTTTGATTGTATTTTCTTCTTTTATGATTGTTGTTGCTTCTAGTGTTGTAACGTGGCCTTTTTCTCTTCTCGGGACAATCTCGTGCATAATTATATTTATTGTGGAAATTGTAGCTATTAATATGAGATAATGATCTGTCATTCATTCCTTTTTCATTTTGAGAATGAGGCTCCCTTGATGGACCTCTTTTTCCCTTCGTCTTTTTGTAATGAGTGATATATGTAGCGGGATCTTCCTATTCATGCTTTTGAATCCTTCCTCTTGCTATCATCCTTGATTCTTCTTGAGTAAGCTTCCCAACAATTTCATCAAATGAAGGAAGGACATTGTTGTTGCTAATTGTAGTAATGAAGGTCCAAATAGGAGGGAGACCTCTAAGAGTCACAAATACTAGTTCCCTGTCAGGCACATTTTCTCCAACTCTATGCAATTGATCTCTAAGGCGAGAGATCCTCGTAATGTAGGATTGAACAACTTATCCTTTTTTTATCTTGGTTTCCTTGAGTTTATATGTCAAGGTGATGATCTCATTCAAGTTATTGATTTCATACATGCCGACTATCTTGTCATACATGTCTTTAGACTTTCTTAAATTCCTAGCATATGCAAGTAAATTATCGTGTAAACCATCAACTATAATTTTCTTTGCTTTGGATTAACCTTTCTTGTACCTGTTCTTGAGGGAAGCAGAAGCATTTTCTGGAGGCTCAGGCATCCTTTCTTGAATGTATTCGAGCACATCATTGTTTCTAGCCATGATCTCCAACCTGACTTTCCATGCAACAAATTTTGATGCATCACCCAAATTTTCATGTTCCTTGAATGTAGAGGAAGGCATCTTGACCTTTCATAGGAATCGTCTTTCGGATATTAAGGGATTCAATTCTTGTCTTCATTTGGGCTTGTCCTTCACCTAAGCTTTTATTCCGTGTAAATTTTTCAGATTTCTCTATGTTGTAACATTTAATTTAGCCCAATTTACTTCTTAATTAACAATGAATCCAATTATTAGCAATGTAACCAATCATAAACTGTAAATGAAGATAGAACAATATATGCAATGACAAAGAAGACAACAACACAACCATAAGAGACAGAAGATTGGTCCAAGACAAGGAGAAATCCCACAAGGGGGAAACCCTTTCAAATATTCTTCTTTAATAGATCGTCATAAAAAGTTTTCATCAGAGAGTACAATGAGCACAATACATAAATTTGCAACAGAGATTTACAAAATAGATCTATATTTCTACAGATCTATAAAACATCAGAGAGAAAACCTTGATCCATCAGATCATTGAAGCCAACTAAAGACAACTGTCAAACCTTAGATTATAATTCAGGACACTTTTAGAAAGACTGACTGTGTGGATCTGAAACTCCCTCCCTCAGCCACTGTGTGGTGGCATCTGTGTCTACCTGGATGCTCTTAGGACGACTGTATGCATGCGTCTGAGGTCAGATCTACTTCAAATCCTTATACGCTCTCTTCTAGTTACTGTGCGTGCATCCAAGACTACCTGGATGCTCCCTTGAATACTATGTGTGAGCATATGGGGACTAATAATATCCCGATCTACATCTAAAATCTTGGATGATCCCTTCAGGCCTCTGTGCGAGCGTCTGGGATTGCTAAGACACACCCTGGAGCACTATGTTCGTGCATCTAGGGACCAACACCTACAAATATTCTTCTGAAACACAGGATGCTCCCTTAGGCTTTTATGCCAGCGTCTAAGGCTTCCTAGATGCTCTCAAAGCCACTGTGTGATAGAGTACGGGGAAGAAATTACCCAGTTATGTGCTAGAGTCTGAGAAACATAAAACCCTAGATCTGTGCGAGCTTCACCCTTGTGATTTTAGACCCTTGCACAAACTTTATTGATCAGACCTGTGCAACCCAAGACAAAAGAGAAGAATAGAAGATGGCTTGATCAATATGTAGAAATGAGCTTGAGATTGCTTCTATTTAAATGATTTAATGATTTTCCACTTAGGGTTGAGGTCGACCTAACCAATTTCACATGTTCTTAGGGCCAACCCATTCCATAATACATGAACGAATAAAATAATTCAAAAATCAACTTTTGCTTGTCCAAATGGGGTGATCTTTAGGTCGATTTTGGTCCTCTCAAAAAGCATAATTTAATGCAAACATCATCAAGTCATATGAGATGTCCAAGGTGGAATTTGAGCCTAGTTTAAAAAATTTACACTCCCTCTCAACTAGGAAGAATTCCACATGACAATATCTGTGAGTTGATCATCACATCATCCTGTCATGTTGTCATCATTCTTTGGTTGTCTATGCTCAACTCTATTTGCTAAAAATTTCTCGAATCTAAAAGAAGAAGAATCAGGGAGAAATAGATTCCACCCATACTGATAAATAGGATAACTTTATCATACATGGGAGCACATCTTCGACCCTGGAATCTCATTAGGGAGCTCATTCTCAACCCGAAATCTCAAAAGGGGAGAAAGTCTTAACCCAATCCTATTGCCTATCGATCTTCCCATCAATGACCCTCAATGGTCATGTGGTAGAATATTTGCATCATAATCAACTTGGGTTGTACACCCCAAGTACACTCCCAACTCGTTGGCCAAACAAGGAGTGGTATTCCCAACAAGCCTTGCTTAAGGGTATGATTCCAACTAGAGTATACTCTTCATAGACCAGATAGTGGAGAAGCATCTATGACCCTATGAAGATAGGGGAGAAACATCTCCAACCCTGTGGTTAACTGATAGGGGAGTACCCTATTGGCTAGAGATCCATCAACCCCAAGAGCCCTTTATCTCAATTCCTTAGCCTGGGTGCTCAAATAGGGTAGGAAGAGTTGGCTCAATGTCCTCGATCAGTGTTGCCCCTTGTCTAGAGGGGCCACATCCATCAATCCAAACTGCTCTCTAAAGACCAAGAAGTTTCCTTTTGGTCATACCTTGGTGAGAATATCTGCAATCTGCTCATCTATTTGCTCTCTGAACCATGTCTCGAATAAAGTGATATCGAAACTCAATGTGCTTGGACTTGTCATGAAAAAAAGGATTCTCTACCAAATGGATCCCACTCTTGTTGTCACAATATATCACTATAGTGTCTTGGACCTACTCAAATAACTCTACAAAGAGATTCCTCAGCCAAACTGTTTCGCAGCTAGCCATGCTAGCAACATGTAATCTACTTTGGTAGTGCTCAATTCTACATAATTTTGTTTCCTGCTCATCCAGGATTTCATGGCAAATCCAAGGCTAAAGAAGCATCTAGATGTACTCTTTCTATCGATAACATTTCTTGCCTAGTCATCATCAGTGTATCCGTGAAGTTGAACATCTCCGACAGAATATCTCAGACCAAGTGCGATCGACCCATGCAAATATCTCAGTACGTGTTTGGCAATGATCCAATGTGCATGGAGGGGCTCGGTCATGAATTGGATCAATGTGTTTACTGCATAGCTTATATATGGACGGGTGTTCACTAGGAGCATCAGATCCCTCATTAGTTTTCTATACTCAGATGGATTTGCCAAATCGGGTCTTGTAGCTTCTCCACATAGTTTTTTGAAGTTCATTTACATTGGTGTAGGCATGGATTTGCATTTAGTCATTACAAATCTTTCAAACATCTTCACAACATATTTTACCTATGAAAGGAAAATCTCATCGGGCCTTTGTCATACCTGAAGGACTAGAAAATAGTGCATGAGTCCAAGGTCTTTCATCTCGAATTCAGAGGCTAGATCCCTCTTACGTTCAATCATCATAGTCTCACTACCTATCAAGAATAAATCGTCAACATATAAAACCAAAATCAATGGCGTACCTTGGACTACCATGAAGTAAAGGTTGGGGTCAATATTGTTTATTGTGAATCCCAACTTCATTAAGTAACTGATAATGCGTGCATACCAAGTTTGGGGAGCTTGCTTCAAACCATACAATGACTTCTTCAACCTGCAATCATGCGTTCTTCGACCTTCCACTTCAAATCCTTGTGGTTGTTCAACATATACTTCTTCCTGTAACATTCCATGAAGGAAAGCGGTCTTTACATACATCTGATGAAGATTCCATCCTTAACTAGGAGCAAGGGAAACTATAGAATGAATGGTTGTGTATCGAGCCACAAGAGAAAATATGTTATCATAATCTTCTCCCTCTTTCTGAGAGAATCCTTGAGCTATGAACATTTATTTGTAATTTTTAATGCTACCATCATTTCCATGTTTCATCTTGAATAGCCACTTTGAAGTCACTACAGACTTCCCATTTGATCTTGGCACAACATCACATACATCATTTTTCACGATCAATTCATATTCCTTGGCCATAGTATCCTTCCAAACTTGTTATTTTACAACTTCTTTGAATGAGGACAGTTCGACTTGAATCAAAGTGCTCATGGCTACAACATATCCCTAATACCTTAATGGTTTCTTCCTTCCTCTAAATGATCTACAAATGGGAACATTTCTTTCAACATTTTGTAGAGTATCACAAAGCCAAAGCGATCTCTTCCTAGTAAGAGGATCACTTGGAGGAGGATCTAATGGATCCATGGGCTCCATGGGATCATCATAGATATTGAACTTGGGCATGGAAGGAACATCTAGAATATCCCATTCATCATTCTCCTTATTGGGAGGAGGAGGTGGAGGAATGTCTCTCGCTTTTCTAAGAGTT
The DNA here is from genome assembly GCA_031772625.1 of Pinus tabuliformis. NCBI lineage: Eukaryota > Viridiplantae > Streptophyta > Pinopsida > Pinales > Pinaceae > Pinus > Pinus tabuliformis. Next base: position 1,514,329,668 of record CM062817.1, read on the forward strand.
GCATCTTAATCGAATGTTACATCCTTGCTAATTTCGACCTTCCTTTGACCACGAATATATATTCTATAAGCCTTAGAATTTTCACAATGACCCAAAAATGTACATTTCCTTCTTGTAGCTTCCAACCTGTTCCTTTTGTCCTTCGGTACATGAAAATATACGAGGCATCCAAATACATGAATATCGCCAATATCGAGCTTCACACCTGTGAATATTTCTTTGGGGGTCTTGTTTTCTAATGCTTGATGAGGCACCCTATTTTGAACATATACAACAACAGATGTGGCTTCTTCCCAAAGGAACTTTAGCACCTTTTGATCATGGAGCATGGCACAGGAAACTTCTAATATAGACCCGTTCTTCCTTTCAACTAAACCATTATGTTCAGGAGTATATGGTATAATTGTTTCCTTCTTGATTCCTTCTTTCTTGCAAAATGCTATGAATTCGTTTGACATGTATTCCCCTCCATTGTTGGACCTTAATACTTGGATTCTCTTTCCTGTTTTATTTTCAATCAAGGCTTTGAATTCATTGAACATTTCAAAGGGTTCATCCTTGTTCTTGAGGTACAATATCCATGTCTTTCTTAAGAAGTTGTCAATGAAGGTGATGTAGTAGATATGACCACCAATATAATGCATAGGAATTAGACCACATAGATCGGAATGAATGAGATGGAGGATGTCATTTGTCTTGTTCTCACTAGATAGTAATGGTCCCCTTGTTTTCTTTCCACTTGCACAACCTGGACAAACTCCATCATGATGAGCTTGAACATCTGGAATACCTGAGACTTGTTTCATTAATTTCGGAAAATCATCATAGTGTAGATGAGCCAGTCTGTGGTGCCACAACTCACACAGATGATTGGTATTATGAACTAATGTGAGAAGTGGCCTGCCAGTGACTATATAGAGTCCTTCAAATCTCGATCCTAATGTGAATGCATCTCTCATAGGTGAATCAGTAGACCAAGTCAAAAAATTTCCTTTGATGAATGAAATCCTCATCCCTTTATCTTCCAATGCAGATATAGATACCAAGTTCTTGATTAATATCGGCACATACATAACATCATGAAACGAAACTGTTTCCCCAGAATTCAATTGAAATTTGACGGACCCAAATCCTTTCACTTGATGAGTGGATTTGTCTCCAAGAATGATCTTCAATTTAGTCTCCCTCTCTACCAGATTAGAAAGGACTTCCTTGTATCTAGAGAAATGATGAGTGGCCTCACTATCAACCAACCAACTATCCCGCGAATCCGATGGAGAAGAACTAGTAAGGGAAAAAATAAGAATCTATTTAAATTTATTTACAACATTACTTTCATACTTGGGAGCTCTTGACTTCTTTTGAGGAGGATGATCTTCTTCACTGTCACTCGAGGAATCTCTTCTTATTCTTTCATATCTTCTATCATGATTATTCCTTTGATTGTCTTTTCTTCTTTTGTTATTGTTGTTTCTTCTGGTGTTGTAACGTGGCCCTTTTCACTTCGCGGGATAGTCTCATGCATAATGAACTTTCACGTGGAAATTGTAGCATTCAATATGAGATAGCAACTTGTCATTCCTTCCTTTTTCATTTTGAGAAGGAGGCTTCCTTGATGGACCTCTTTTTCCCTCTTCCTTTTCTCATGAGTGATATATGCAGTGGAATCTCCCTCTTCATGCTTTTGAATCCCTCCTCTTGCTATCATCCTTGATTCTTCTTGAGTAAGCTTCCCAACCATTTCATCAAATGACGGAAGGACATTGTTGTTGTTGATTGTAGTAATGAAGGTTTCCCAAATCGGAGGGAGACATCTAAGAGTCACAACTACTAGTTCCCTATCAGACACATTTTCTCCAACTCTTTGCAATTGATCTCTAAGAAGAGAGATCCACATAATGTAGGATTGAACAACATTTCCTTTGTTCATATTGGTTTCCTTGGGTTGATATTTCAAGGCGTTGATCTCATTCAAGTTATTGATTTCATACATGCTGGCTATCTTGTCATACATGTCTTTAGACTTTCTTAAATTCCCAACATATGCAAGTAAATGATATTGTAAACCATCAACTATAAATTTTTTTATTTGGACTCACCTTTCTTGTACATATTCTTGAGGGAAGCGGAAGCATTTTATGGAGGCTCGGGCATCCTTCCTTGAATGTATTCTAGCACATCGTTTTGGTTAGTTATGATCTCCAACCCGGTTTTCCATGCAACAAAGTTTGATACATCACCCAACTTTTCATGCTTCTTGAAGGTAGAGGAAGAATTATTGACCTTGGATAGGAAATCTTCTTTCTGATAATGAGGGCTTCAATGCTTATCTTCTTTTGGGTTTTTCCTTCACCTCAACTTTAATTCCATGCTAATTTTTCAGATTTTTCTATGTTGTATCAATTAATTTAGCCCAATTTACTTCTTCATTAACAACGCATCCAATTGTGCTTGATTTTAGACTTTTATGATCCATACTGATTTTGATAAATTCTTTCAGATTAATCACATCATGAGTTTTTGGTCGACGTTTCAAACTTTCCTTTGATTAATGCTTCCAATTATTAGCAATATAACCAATCGTGAACTTTAACTGAAGATAGAACAATATATGCAATGAAAAATAAGACAACGTCATATTAATCTACAAATGGTCTTGGAAAGATCATGTTCAACATGTTGATAGGGTGCTCAAAGTATTGGAGAGGCAATTGTATGCAAAACCCTTCAAATATTTCTTTGGGGTACATGCAGTAGAATATTTTGGTCATCTTGTATCTCATGAGGGTGTAAAGGTAGACCCTAACAAAATTAAATCCATAAAGGAATGGTAAATTCCCACAAGCGTAAGGAATATTCAAGGATTTCTTGAGTTGACAAGGAATTTACACAAGTTTGTTAAGAATTATGGGAAAATAGCAGCACCTCTAACAACATTACTAAAGAAAGATGCATATTTTTGGACTCTAGAAGCAACTAAGTCCTTTGAACATCTTCAATGGGAAATGTGCCAAGCTTTGGTATTAGCTACACCCGGCTTCACAAAAACCTTAATTGTGGAATGTGATGCCTTAAGAAATGACATTGGTGTTGTTTTAATTCAATAACGAAGACCAAATACATTTTAAAGTCATTAATCAAAGGAAAGTATTTATACGAACCTATTTATGAGAAGGAAAAGTTGGAAATACTACATGCCCTAAAGAATTGGCGTCCTTACATAATGGGAAGGAACTTCAAGGTAAAAACATATCATGATAGTATTAAATACTTCTTGGAACAAATATTATCTTCATAAAAGCAAAAAAAATGGGTCACAAAGATGTTGGGTTATGACTTTGAAATCATCTACAAGAAAAGGAAGAAAAATGTTGTTGCAGATGCACTCTCAAGAAGGAATATGGACGTGGAGGCATTTCTTTGTGCCATTTCTATTATCCAACCTAATTCGACAAGTGAAGCAAGGGATGAACGGAAGAATGATGAATAAGTGTGGAAAATCATACAAAAGTTGCAACATTATCCTAGTGCACCTGCTATATTTATTTGGAAAAATGATTCGTTGTGGTACAAATATCGCTTACCTCTATTTAAGAGCTCCCAAATCAAACAAAAGTTTCTTTTGGATTTGCACACCTCTCCTATTGGAGGGCACTTAAAATTTTTAAAAACTTACCACAAGGTCAAGATTTTTTTTTTTGGGATGGCCTCAAATTTAATATTCAGAATTTTGTGGATGAATGCTTGTTTTCCCAACAAAATAAATTTAAGACAATTAAGACCCCAGGTCTTTTACAACCATTATCCATTACAAGTCAATGTACGGAGGAGGTCCCAATGGATTTTATCACAGGTCTACCCAAGTTCAAACGAAAGAGTGTCACCATGGTGGTAGTTGATAGACTTACCAAGTATGCACACTTTTGTGCATTGTCTCATCCTTTCAAAGCCAACAAAGTCACTCTTGAATTTATGGAAATAGTTCAAAATCTACATGGAAAGCCAAAGATTATTGTAAGTGATAGAGATCCCTTTTTCACTGGAAACTTTTGGATAGAATTATTTTATTTTCTTGGTACTCAATTGATCTGAACTTAAACAGGAACGCAACAACTTACAGATATAATCATAAACACAGATATGCAGCAGAAAAAACACTTCATTTCATTAATAGAAAAATATGAACCATGCTTACAAACATAATGTAAATAAGATAGCTTGGGCGATGGTAGCTTATCTCTGAGAAGAGATGTGGCGGTTACATGCCTCTGAACTGTGTTACAATGAGGCTCAAGGGCCTATTTATTATTGCAAAACATGAGAAAACCATAAAAACCAAAACCCTAACCCTGAGAGATGTAACACCAAGAGTTTGTGGGCCCCATTGGCGTTAGTTGGGCAGCCAACTTCCCGGGGTTGTAACTTGGTCATATTATCTCTGTTTGGCGCGTACGATACTTTGTTGGAAAGTTCTCTCCGAGTACTACAGGTTTCGCTGCAGGCCCCTACCTATGGATATGGGCTTGCCGCAAACCACTAAAAAACACCGTTTAGGGGGTTGAAACTGCTCCGGAAGTTCACGACCTGAAAAACTACTAAAAAATAGTAAATGCTGAAATGAACAAGGAAACAAATGAAACTAACTGGGGAGTCTAGGTGGAATAGGTGGGTGTCCACCAATATACACCTGGATCATTGCCCCCCCCCTTAGGAAGCAATGGTCCCCATTGCGTGCAAAGCCTCCATGAGGTGAGGAAATTTCTGTTGAACCTGGTCCTTGGTGAACCACTTTCCCGGGTGAAGGAGTTGTCCTGCTTTGACAACTCGATATAGTTGTATCCTCTGTTGGCAAGTTTTGTTGATCTGTGTGTCCATGATCTGATAAGTTGTGTCTTGTTCCATGCATTCCGAGTTGAGCTCTGTTGGTGTGATCTGTTCTATAATGTCAGATGTGTCTAACAATGGTGGAAAGTATGGCTGAAGGTAATCTACATTGAACACTGGGTGCAGACCAAGGAACGATGGGACGCTGAGCTTGAAGGCATTGTCACCAACAACCTTTGTGATGGTGTATGGCCCATATCAGAGCAGACGAAGCTTGCAGTGGGGTCCAACAAGGCACTCCTTCTGCAAATGTAGCCAAACTTTGTCACCCACGTGGAACTTGTGTGACACTCGATGTTGATCATGGCACTGCTTGTACTTAGCATTGGCTATGTCCAATATATCATGGACCTGTTGGTGAATGTGTTGAATGCACTCAATGAAGCTGTTAGCCATTTCAGCTTCAAACTGAATGTGAACTGAATCTACCTGAGTGGCTGCAAATGGTATGGCCACATTAATGGGGCATAATGGTTGAAATCCCAGCCCTACCTGAAAGGGGTTATGGACTGTTGAGTTGTGGAGAGCTCTATTGTAGTTTGTTGGACATAGGGGAGGCTTTCATACCATGTGCGTGGATGCTTCGAGTTGTACATGTGTAGAATGCGTACGATCATCCTATTGACAACCTCTATTTTGCCATGAGTTTGGGGATGGAAATTCATGGACTTAGTAAGTTTTGTATCCAACATCGACCAGAGACTTAACGAAAATGAATTCAAGAATCCGTTGTCCTGATCTGAGACAATGGACCATGGGATCACAAAGTGTACCCACACTTTCTCAAAGAAGAGCTTAGCAGTGGCCTCTGTTGTGGTACTTTTCTTACAGGCCACCATGATGACCATCTTAGAGAATCGGTCAAAAGCCATGGAAATGAAATCATTGTCGTGCTTGGTAGAATTAAGGGCTGACATGTAATCCATGGAGACAAATTGCCAAGGTCAGCGAGTAGTAGCTAGAGGAGTATACAGACCTTGATTCTTAATTGTTGGTTTGGCAATGATGCAGGATATAATGTACTTCCCAACGTCCTGATGAAGTTTTGGACAATAAAAACACTTCTGCAATACCACCATTGTTTTCTCTACTTCGAAATGTCTAGCGACCCGACTGTAGTGTGCCTACCAAACATCTTGGCACGCTCATTTGAAGGAACACATATGTGTCCCAAGTGGCATAACAGTGCATCCTGAAGGTGAGAATTTGTAACTTGCTTCCCTTTCAGGAGTGTCTAGTATATGCTGCCGAATTCTGGATCTCTCTTGTAAAGATGTGTCCACATCGATGTCTCGTGCCCACAGGAGTCAAGCATAGTCATCAACGCCATGACCGTGGTTGGCTAAGGCAATCAATAACACTATTGGCATTTCCCTTCTTATACTTAATGTTCAAATGGAACTGTTGCAAATAGGTGGACCATTTATGATGGTGATCGTTCTGCAACTTCCCTTGTGTCTATATTATCTGTAGAGGTCAGTGGTCTGTGTGGATCACTGTTTCCTTCCCCAGAATGTAGTGCTTCCACTGATGGAAAGCCTGCACAATGGAATAAATGTCTTTGTTGTAAGTGGGGTACTTTTGGACTGTGTCTGAAAGTGTTTCACTGTGGTAAGCCACTGGATTCCCACGCTGAGTAAGAATCACACCAATAGCATAGTCGGATGCATCTATCTCAATCTCAAATGGTTGTTGCAGGTCTGGCAATGTGAGCACTGGTGCATAATAGAGGTGATTCTTGAACTTAGAGAATGATTGTTGTTGGGTTACTAAAAGAACTTTTATTTCGCTCCACACAAACCTACGATAGAAATTGGAAAGACCCAAAAAGCTGTGGAGCTCTGTTAGAGTGGTTGGGTCTGGCCAATCCCGAATGACTTGTATCTTGGATGGGTCCACATGTACACCTTGCTCATCAAGATGTACCCCAGATATTGAACCCGGGTCAGGCCAAAGATGCATTTCTCCAAGTTAGCATGCAGTTTGTGTTGGCGCAGGGTTTGAAGAACCTGTCGAATATGGTGGAGGTGCTCTTCCCAACTCTGAATGAAGATCAATATGTCATCTAAAAACACCACCATGAATGCATTGGTGAAGGGTCACAATATGTCACCCATCAGTCTCATGAAGTTTGCAGGGGTGTTCGTCAATCCGAACAACATAATAAACCATTCGAAAAGGCCCTCCTTGGATTTGAAGGCAGTCTTCCACACATCGGAGGGTTCAATAGGCACCTGGTGATAACCTAACTTCAAGTCAATCTTGCTGAAATATTTGGCCCCCTTGAGCTGGTCTAGAAGGTCATCAATCCACAAGATTGGGTACCTATTCTAGACAGTGATCTTGTTCAGCACCCGATAGTCAATACAGAGCCTCCAAGTCCCATCCTTCTTCTGTACCAATACAATCAGGCTCCCACAAGGTGATGAGCTTGGCCTGATGTGCCCTTTCTACAATAGTTCTTGAATCTGCCTCTTGATCTCATCATTCTCCATAATAGAGCATCGATAGATCGGTCCATTGGGTAGTGGCGCACCCGGGGTCAGATCGATGGAGTGCTTGACCTGACAGTGCAAAGGTACCCCTGTGGGTGAGGCAAAAATATCCATGTACTGCTCCATTACCTTGTACATCTGTTGTTGTTGTGCAGGGGAGCCCTGCCTGGAAGTCGTGGCCACAACCTTCTTCTTTCCCCGGGGGTGAATCATAAGGAAAAAAAATTTCCTAGTCCGAGAAATGATCTTACTGCATTGCTTTGTAGTGATCAAAGAGATGGTGGTAGGCAAGGCTACCTCCGGTATCTTGTACAACTTATTAGCCAAAGTAGTAATCACAAAGCAAGATCTAGACTCATATACAACATGTTGCTTCCACAAGTATGGTTGTACTAATAATACATCACAAACTTCAAGAGAAGAAACGTCACACAATACCTCATCCATGAAGGTCTTGATGCTATGGGGAAGGCGACACTGCTGGTCGACACGAAGATCTTATCCTTGGTGAAGCCACCCGATTATGTACGGATATGGATGTGATATAGTCTTTAGGCCCAACTGCTTCAAGAACTCTACTGAAACAAGGTTCTTTTGGCTCCCCCTATCGACAATTAATTGCAACAGAGAACCCTTCAGCCACATATGTGAGTCGAAGAGGAGTTCCCCCTCCTCTGGATCTTCAAGCTCAATCTTCTAGATCTTGGTGGTGGCCACGGTGGCACTGGGATCCACATTAACGATTTTCTTCCCTTTTTCAATTCCCTTAACAGGTTCTGATTCAAAGTCAGACCCTACGTCTGATTCAGAAGCCTTCAAATCGGCCACTAGTGACTTCTTGGCCCGACACTCACTTGTATTGTGAGTGGAGATCTTATGGAAATCGCACCATTTTCATGTGTCCTTCTTAGTATTCGAGGTGTTTTTTTTTTCTTGTGGCTTCGGTGGGTTTTCCTGGGTAGTTGTTGTTGGGAAAAGTATCCATTCGGAATGCCCCTATCCCACTCGAAGGTGTGATAGTGCCTTAGCAACAAACAAGGTAAACTAATTGAGTATTCTTCTTTATGAAATGTAAATGAGGAAGAAGGATGTAACTAACCTGTGTCTTCCGCTAGTTTGTCGATCCAAATCACTCCTCTCTTCAATAGCTCCCAACTTCTTGCTCCTTCACTGGCCCAGCTTCACCGAATTCCTGCAAGATCACAAGAGAGAGAAACTACACAAAGATACAGATATACATTCATAAAAAGCTAAAGATCAGATTAAGCTAAACATGTAAGCATAACAAAACATCATTGGTACACAGCATGTAGGAGAAACTCAAATAGTTTATTGATAGAATAAGAAAGTCCAAGAGGAGATACAACCAAGTGAGTTCCGATCCAGCATCTACCTCCCAGCAAAGGAATCCCTTGCTCTCCTCCAACAAAGCATAAATCACCCAATGTACTAATCTCAATCTCAAACCAACAACAATTCTTTGCAAAGTACAAAAATCCAGCCTCCTGAACCTCTGGGTGAGAGATCCATATATAGATGTAAGTAGAGAGGATGAGTCAGCTTATGTTTTGACTTGTGGCTTCTCTCTGTCAGTTCTTGCTTCCACTTGGAGGTTGAGAGCCTCTTACTCATCACTAGTCGAATTCATTGAGGCAAGTGTCATTGGAGAAGATTCTGGAAGCTTCCAGGGTCTTTCCACCTCGTTGAATGAGTTTGCCATTTGTCATTTCCCGCTCAGCGCACCCTGGTAGTGCTTCCACCTGCGTTGCAGTGCACCTAGCCAGTGTAGCCTCTGCATTTCAACGCAGGCAGCTAGTGGAGCCTCTGAATTGATCCTGAATTGGCTATTTCTGAGTGGTTTTTGGTGGAGAACTTCTGGGAGAAGCTATCATTGGTTGACCTTGTTCCTTTAGGAGCTGTAACAACATCTTTAGGGACTTTGGATCCCTTGAATTATGGACATTTCATGCTTATAGCTGCAAGGCACAAAAATGTCTATAACAGTTGCCCCCTAAAGTATGAGGCCGTTTATCGGGTGAAATGCTTTATTAGGAGGATCTGAAGTTCATTCAATGCTGGGAGGAGACCTGTAATAAGATACAATACAATACATTATTTTTCATACTGTTTTCATGATCTAGCTGAGGCGGGCATCCCCATGCTCAGCTTTATAAATTCATTTTTATGTACATAGGACAGACAATTGTCTGATGATAGACTGATGATCCTGCTGAAATCATCATCCTTTGGTAGGATGATTGTCTGTGCTGCAATGCTGTACATGTCAATGTCTTTATTTTTCCTGAATATATATCGCAGCCCGGATGGATGAAACTAGATCCGGGGTCTTCAAACTCGTTCGATCTTCACTCTAAGTACAAGTCGATCCATGTGAGAAATGTTCTGAAGTCGAACATGGAAAGACATCGCTTGATTACCAGTCAATGATGTAAACTGTTAACAAGCGCGAGAGGAATCACTGATAATGATAATGACCCTCAAGGTACTGCAGTACAATTCACGTGGTGTGAATAAAGGACTTGGCGTCGAACACCACACAAAATCTTTCGGTCGAAGGTCATTGACGTATACCTGTCGCCGAAAGTGAGAAACTTGCCATTGAGGCATGCAAGCTTCAAAGTACTGAAGGGGGTGTCCCTAGATCAACTTCTTGGATAATGAGCTGATGTTGACAAGAAGCGATCCGTCAAAGGAGGGCCTTAATGTATCCCACATCAGTGACACGGAACGGAGCAAATGATTTTTATGGAGGTGAAAACGATCTGATGATATATGGTTCAGGGTGGCGGTCATGAAAGAATGAAGGATAATGTATGGTAGTGGACGGAACATGGTTGACTTCTCTGGATGAATTCTCTTGAACATATCGACGACACTTATGTGATGGATTGGTAGCATTTACCCCAAAGATGGATGGTATGGCGAGACCATGGTGATGTGACCGGTGAATGAAACAACCCAACCTGACTCAGGCATGGAGTGGAAGTGTCATGTTCAAGAGCGACTTGCTACCAATAAAGTTCTTTGAATTTCTTCCCAATTTTTCCCCAGTCATTGCTGACCAGTACCTCTTTATTTTTGTCAAGCTTGAGGAGGATAACATATGCTTGTTCTATAATTTGCGCTTCGGGCAAACCCATCGCTATGTTTTAACGAGCCTAGCGATAGTGAAACTCGTTCTCGTCTAAAGACAAGTTTGTCGCTATTTAATGTTTTTAATGAGTCTAACGACAAAGATAACTCGGTCCTTTTCATTTTTAGAGAGTCTGAAAAGGTACGTAAAGTCAACTCCGAAAGTCCTTTTTCATCATCTAATCCCTTAAGTCCGAAAAAGTATAAAACAATACAGAAGGGATGAATTTTCGATAGTTTTAACGAGCCAAACAAAACAAGCGCTCGATATTTTTGTGCAATAATCCCTCAGGTCCAAAAAGATTAAAATCTAATGGAGGGATAGCACTTCCGGTCGCTTTAACGAGCTGGAAGGCCAAAACTCGGCAATCTTTTCATATTTTACGAGTCAGATGAAAAGAGCTTAAAGAAGACCCGTCTTTTGAGGAACGAGTGATAAAACGGGTAGCAACTGATTCCAGGTAAGGGTTGGAATTTTCCAATCACGGCAGTGTCACAAGGATGGCTAGTGAAATCACTCTTCGCAGCTGTTCCTCAAAATGGGTAAACAATCAATATGGAGATGAATGATCGGCCAATGGAAAAGTGGAGGTGACGGTGCAAACACGACCAAGGCTTTAGTGGCTGATAATGTTACATTCACGGTGGTTATTTACCGGAGGGTAGTTCATTTTTTAACGAGCTTAAACGCGGAAAAACACTGCTCGGTCTTATGTTTATTTTTTAACGAGCATGAACTATGTGCTAAAACTGCTCGATTAATCCAGTCATATGATAAGAATGTCTCATGTAAGATGCCATTTTTTATGGAGCTTGCGCCTTACAAAGCTTTGCCCCGCATCCTTTTGTTATGCAAGTTCGGGAACGACTAATACTACGAGTTTAAAGGGTTAGACCTACGGGTTTAAAGGGAGGACCTAAAAATTTAAAAAATAAATAGCTGCCCCTTGCTTGCACTCCAAAAGGTTTGTATGCCCCCAGGTATAAAGTACGATTTCAAGGTTACCTCTCAATTTGCAGATAAAACATTTGTTCTACCAGGAAAGGCCTACCTCTTTCAGGTTACCAAAGATTGTCTCATTTGCGCAGCAAACAAAACACTTCTTCGGCGATGTCTACCGAGATAGACAAAGGTGAATGACAACGAGCGCCAAACACATAACTTTGACAAAAGAATCTTATTCTAGAATAACCCCTCTTCCAAGACGAACGGGGTACAAACTAGTCATATTCTTCCACGGAAACCTACCTTATACCCAAAGTTTTCCTGCCGAAGCAGACCAGGACGCATGCCCCCTGAGTTCCAGTCATATCCTTCCGAATTACTCGCGCTCATCGGGGGGACGGACCGTGGGTTGAGACATTTCTTGTGTGAAGAGACCGTTTAGGGATGGTATATGACTATTTGCGATGCGTGATCCAGGAAATGAAAGTTGGTCCACGAGCTTGACCACTCTTCCTTCGTGCGGAAAACACATTACTCTAAAGAGTGAGGAGACGATGGCTCCCATGCAATATATATAGTCTCGTCCAAGGAGTAGGTTATAATCCAAGGGTCCTTGAACGACCATCACGTTCATTTGAACGGTCTTCCCTTTCAATGTGATAGGCACATTGGGGAGGATCCCTAAAGGTCGACTGGTTCCTTTATCAAAGCCTGTCAGATTTCTCATTTCAGGCAAAAGCGCTGGCAAACCAAGCGCTTTCCAAGCAATAGAGGAAAGGATACTCACAGATGCCCCCTCACCAATGATGGTGCCAACCATGACCATTCTGTATATTTGGACGATAATTCTGAATGGTATGCTTGCTGGCAAACGGGGTCCGCCTAGTTGGTTCCAGTCGAAGGAGACAACTAGGTTGCTTGGTGGTGGGACCGAGTAGACGGCCGGGTATCGCTCTGGCAAACTTCCTTCCTGCGATAAAGGAATGGGGGAATTGCCCCCGTGCTCGTCGGAGTCTGTGTTGATGAAGAGAATTTGGATGGTGTCATCTTTATCCTCTTCAGTGACTGTATCATTCGAAGATAAATCCTCTGAAGGCAAGACCGGGTTAACTGCCGCCTCGACCTTTTGACTTTCATCAGGTATGGATTCAGCTGGTTCATCTTCAATGACCGGCGCTTCAGCTGACCACTTGAGCGGGCCAGCTGGATTTTCAACTAACGAAGGACTCGGCAAGAGTTTTTTATATCCAGGAGGAAGTCGTAACGGTGAAACCGGACGATCATCCAAAACTCTTTTCGCTTCGTCTAAGAAGGGACAACGGTGGATGGCGTGGTTGCCTTCGCACAGTCTACAGGGAGATCTAGTTCTCCCTTTTTGTCCAAGGACTTCACTTTCGCTAGTTGACGGTATGCATTCAACATGGCTATCAGAGGTTGATGCCACCGGATTGTGCAAACGGGGAGACCAGTCCCTTAGTATCCGAGGGATGCAGGGACAATCTCTGTGGAAGTGGTCTCCCTTGCATATGACACATGGCGATTTAGGCCTAGTCAGTGCTGTGTGTGGATTTTTGTCAGACGACACTTGTTTGCCCCCAGTCGCTTTTGGCTCCTTCTTCTTCTTCTCTTTCTTCTTCTTTTCCTTCTTCTCCTTAGGAACTTGGTTTTTTGTTTTACCAGTTCCGTCAAGCGAAGAGGAAGGAGGAGAGGAAGAATTAGAGGAAGTAGAATGCTGGTGGGAAACTCTGGACTGGTCTAACTATTGATTCGACTGTTCAGGAATAGTGGTTTTCTGAATGACATTGGTTGAGAAGAGCCAGACCGGCAAGCCAATTGTCAGTCCTGGAAGCGACAATGTGGCCATATGGGGCGCACCAACATCTCCCCAAGAGGAGAAGGGACTAGGATTTCCACCAAGGGGAATTCCTTGGTTGGTGGGCTCCATTTTCTCAACCTAAAGATCAACGCAGGAAACAAGGGTATGAATATTCCGTTTAAAATAAATTTTAACGACGCTTAGACACAACTTGCTTTTTCAGTTTTAAAGAGTCGAGAAAAAGCAAAAGATGACTCTAGTCGCCTTCAATGTTTTAACGAGCCCGAAGTGACAAATGCTCGGATGGACTTTTTCCGTTATAGAGTCTGAAAAAGGCCAAAAGGAACTGCTCTGGAGTTCTAGGTAGAGGGTGTGCCAAACTTTTCGCAAAACCGCAGAATACTTTTTAAGGTACGGGCGGTCAATCTTCCCGAATGCTGTGTTCAGTGCATTGCGATCAGTAGGGCGGCCGACACGGATTCCTAAGGATAAAGGTTTTATGCCTATAGGGGTCTCCCAATATATACTCGACGGTACGTGGGAGCACAATCCGTACTGGCACTTATCGTCTCTCAGGAGGAATCACCCAACCATCAGTGAGGCGACCAGTGACCAGGTTTTACGACGCCGGAACACGTCTCTAGCCTAGACCTCTATGTTGTGCGTTAAGTTCCAATGCGTTGTTAAGTTCATTCAATTTATTTTAGGTTGATATTTCTTAGAGGTTTGCCTTTTTGGATCACCACGAGATGTATGATACAATTCCTAAATGCAGTCTAAAGATGATAAGCAAGATTTTTATCTTTTCAACAATGAAAATCCTAGCTACAAGGGGAAAAGAAAGACACAATCTTTTCTCAAAGAGCATAGAGCACACTGTAAATGCACTTTTCCTAAATCAAAGCATGCAAACTATCAAAATGCAAATGCACATATGCATGTATTTGTTTTCGCTTTCTTAATATTGATGCCTAAAAAGAAAGCTGTTGTACAAATTTGAACTCGATTTCAAGTGAAAACATAAACAAGTTTCTTTTTGAAAACAAAAAGACGATTACGACACTTTATGATTTTTAAGTAAACACTTGTTTCGACACTAGAAATGCATAAATTCAAACCAAAAGACAAAAGTAAAAGCGTAATCAACTGTGAACAGCAAACAAACTCACTCCTAAGATCAAAACGACACTTACGACAGGTCTAGATCTAAGGGCGACAGTATGACTAGTTTACTTTTGTAATGGGAAACTGCAAATGATGTAACAAATACACAAAGAACAAATACAGTTTCTTTATACAACTGAGGTGGAATTGAGGCAAAGAAAAGGGGTTTCAGATAGGTACACTGACTGATAACAGGCTGCAAAAACAGAGACAAAACAGAGCAAAAGGAAGCAGGGAACCACAACTGCACAAGGCAAGGGATGATCAGCGCACCCTCAGCACAGAGAAACTGAACTTCAGCGCAGGTATCCTTCACGGGACCTGCGTTGAAATGCAGAACCTCTTCACAGAGTCTGCGCTGAAGCAGAAACGAGAATTCTCTCTGGGTTTTGGGTCACGGTTTGCAGTTTAATATACAGTTTTTGGCCGGATAAAAGCTATCAATTAGGTACAATTAGGAGGATGATTTAAAGGAGGACTAAGATCTATCACAAAGGGTTGTTAGAGCACTTGTGGATCAGTTTGTTCATATCATAAAAACAGGCCCAGTGAGTGGACTAGAGTGACAGATCTCTACTTTGCATTCGAAAATGGCAAATGCATTTC
This sequence comes from Pinus tabuliformis, assembly GCA_031772625.1. NCBI lineage: Eukaryota > Viridiplantae > Streptophyta > Pinopsida > Pinales > Pinaceae > Pinus > Pinus tabuliformis. The sequence continues at coordinate 1,514,344,732 of CM062817.1, forward strand.
GATTCAACACTCCTGAGTTTATGAGAAGAACAACAATAGAAACACAAATAAACTAACAAGATACGATCCCCAGTGGAGTCGCCAATTTGTTGTTGGGAAAAGTATCCATTCGGAATGCCCCTATCCCACTCTAAGGTGTGATAGTGCCTTAGCAACAAACAAGTTAAACTAATTGAGTATTCTTCTTTATGAAATGTAAATGAGGAAGAAGGATGTAACTAACCTGTGTCTTCCGCTAGTTTGTCGATCCAAATCACTCCTCTCTTCAGTAGCTCCCAACTTCTTGCTCCTTCACCGGCCCAGCTTCACCGAATTCCTGCAAGATCACAAGAGAGAGAAACTACACAAAGATACAGATACATTCATAAAAAGCTCAAGATCAGATTAAGCTAAACATGTAAGCATAACAAAACATCATTGGTACACAGCATGTAGGAGAAACTCAAATAGTTTATTGATAGAATAAGAAAGTCCAAGAGGAGATACAACCAAGTGAGTTCCGATCCAGCATCTACCTCCAAAGGAATCCCTTCCTCTCCTCCAACAAAGCATAAATCACCCAATGTACTAATCTCAATCTCAAACCAACAACAATTCTCTGCAAAGTGCAAAATTCCAGCCTCCTGAACCTCTGGGTGAGAGATCCATATATAGATGTAAGCAGAGAGGATGAGTCAGCTTATGTTTTGACTTGTGGCTTCTCTCTGTCAGTTCTTGCTTCCACTTGGAGGTTGAGAGCCTCTTACTCATCACTAGTCGAATTCATTGAGGCAAGTGTCATTGGAGAAGATTCTGGAAGCTTCCAGGGTCTTTCCACCTCGTTGAATGAGTTTGCCATTTGTCATTTCCCGCTCAGCGCACCCTGGTAGTGCTTCCACCTGCGTTGCAGTGCACCTAGTCAGTGTAGCCTCTGCATTTCAACGCAGGCAGCTAGTAGAGCCTCTGAATTGATCCTGAATTAACTGTTTCTGAGTGGATTTTGGTGGAGAACTTCTGGGAGAAGCTGTCATTGGTTGACCGTGTTCCTTTAGGAGCTGTAACAACATCTTTAGGGACTTTGGATCCCTTGAATTATGGACATTTCATGCTTATAGCTGCAAGGCACAAAAATGTCTATAACAGTAGTGCCACCCTGTTTTGGTCCTTTGTTCTGTGGTTTTGGGGTGCCTTTTCCTTGGTTTAAATTCAGAGATCCAAAGTCCCACTTCTTCTGTTTAAACTTCTGCTCAATCTTGACAACGTATTGATACGCCATGTCGAGCGAGGAAATGTCTAGAAACTCCATCTTGTCTTGGATGTACTTGTGTAAACAAATGCAGTACTTGAGCACCAAATGTCACTTAATATCCTTAATACCTAGCTTTGTGTGAAGGGTATGGAAAATATTTGTGAACTCTGGCACATCTTGGTCCCTTCCCTTCCATAGCATGGTCCACTTTATGTATTTGTCTTCATAGCTCCCAACAAGGTAATATTGTTTCTTGATGGTGTCTTAGAAAGAATTCCAAGTGGGTGCGGTTGAAAACATCAAGGGTTCACTCTCATCCTTTCTTTCATAGTGGGTTTCCCACCAATCCTTGATGTGTGGGGCGGCTTTAAGAAGTGAAAAAGTAATCTTTTCCTGATTGGAAAAGTCATGAACTGAAAAATATCCTTCCAGTAGATTTAACCATTTATCTACGAAATCTGCATCTATCAGGCCTTCAAATATGGTAATATTGAAGTTAACTTGTACCTTAAAAGGAGTGGAGCCTCTAGAGTGGATGTTGGATGAAGATTCATCGCCTGTGGGTAACCATTGAACGATATGGGCAAAGTTTCCATCATTGCATCCCTCTATTGCTGGAGCGCTTCCTTGAGCAACATTTTGAAAGGATCTCCTGCCCCCTTGTCTTTCTTTTCTTCTACCATGGGAGGTCGTCATGTTTTGTGAGGTTGATCTTACAATGGTTCAACCAGATCAAGCCCGAACTCCTTATACTCTAACCTCATTGGGGATATGCAATGAAAAACAAAGAAAGAGAAGACCGCTCTGATACCACTAATATGAACTTAAACAGGAATGCAACAACTTATAGATATAATCATAAACACAAAGATGCAGCAGAAAAACACTTCATTTCATTAATATAAAAATATTGAACTATGTTTACAAACATAATGGAAAGAAGATAACTTGGTCAATGGTAGCTTATCTCTGAGAAGAGATGTGGTGGCTACATGCCTCTGAATTGTGTTACAATGAGGCTCAAGGGCCTATTTATTATTGGAAAACATGAGAAAACCCTAAACAACCAAAACGCTTACCCCAGGAGATGTAACACCAAGAGTTTGTGGGCCCCGTTGGGGTTAGTTGGGCAGCCAACTTCCCGAGGTCATAACTTGGTCATATTATCTCTGTTAGCGTGTATGATACCTTGTTGGAAAGGTATCTCTCAGTACTACAGGTTTCTCCACAAGCTCCTGCCTACAAGGACGGGGCTGCCGTGGACCCAAAAAAAACGTCGTTTAGGGGGGTTAAAAACTACTCTGGAAGTTCAGGACCCAAAAAAATGCTAAAAATAGTAAATGCTGAAATGAACAAGGAAACAAATGAAACTGACTAGGGGGTCTAGGTTGAATAGGCGGGTGGCCACCAATATCCACCTGGATCATCAATTAGCTCATAGCTCATCTTATCATCCTCAATGTAATGGGAAAACTAAGATAATGAACAAATTTTTGGAAGGATATCTTCTTTGTATATGATAAGAAAACATAATTGGTTAAGTGATTACCTTTGGCAGAATGGTGGTATAATACTTCTCTCCATACTGAAACAAAAATGACCCCATATATGGAACTTTATGGATATCATCCACCATCTATCACATCGTCTCTAAGAGACAATTCTAAGATTCAAGCAGTGGAAGATCACATCAAGCATCAACAAGAAGTTATCCAACACTTAAATGTTAACCTGACCCTGGCATAGAATCAAATGAAACAACAAGTATATCAAAATCACAGGGAAATCATTTTTGATGTTGTTGATTGGGTAATTTTTTGGCTGCAACCATACAAACAAATATCCCTCAAACAAGCTAAGAAGGATAATAAATTATCACCCAAGTACTATGGCCCTTACAAGGTGTTGCAAAAGATTGGTACTATGGCATACAAATTGGAGTTGCCTGCATCTTCACGAGTACAACTAATTTTCCATTTTCATGCTTAAATATGGTTATAGGTGACATGCTCCCAATTCAAACTATATTGCAAGAACTTGACTAGGAAGGAAAAATCATTTTGGATCCTAAAGAAATCATGGAAATAAGAATTCAATAGCTACGGAATTGATCAATTTTAGGTTATCTACTTTCTAAATATTCCAAATGGGAGAATGCTTATTTTATACAAAAGCATCCAAAACTAATAAAGAATTGAGGACAACACCTTTTTGAAGGAGAGGGGCATGTTAGGTCCCTATAATATTAGTGTAGCCCATATATTGTTATTGTGTGCCCCATAGAAGCCCTTGTTGTTATTTTTGTGTTTTTAAATTATTATTGTTATATAGGCCCTAATTATATTTTTACCCTTTACCCTTTAGACTCCTCTGTATACCAAGGAGGTCTTGTCATTTGAATCATTCAAGAAATTTTCATTTATGTGATGTAAAGGGAGATTTCCCCCTTGAAGCGGTTTATTATCTAGTCATTGATCTAACTTTTCTTATGTTTCTATGCTATTTTTTTAATCTAGATACATAACAAATTTAGTCATGCAAATATTCTCATCATAATGAAATCAAGCATAAATAATCAAATACAACACATTTTATCAACCAACTCATATTTTTTCATAATTTATTTGTATAAAACAACAATTTATATTCATCATGGTCAAAAGAGGGGTTTATTAAGGATAATAGAAGGTCAACATATGTCATATATGGGCCTCATGATTTATAACATGGATGCCCATCGTCAACCCTTGACCTGATATGTTACACGCACTTATGCAACACAATTGATGAAAATATATTGTTGTGTCTACATATTGGGTTGTTACTATTGTTACTTACATTTATTCTTAAATTCCCATGGAAAATTGTGGGTAATGTCCCCCTAACCATAATGTCCATCAAAATTTTCAACCTCTATCCAATTCCTCTTTTCTTTCTCCCTATCCAAGCCTACTAGTGGTGAGGACTATAGGAGAAAATATGGGTTGTACCTCAACCCATGTCAAAAACCAGACCATTATGTTATTATCATCTATCTCGATGCTCTTAGAGTGGTAAAACATTTGAAGGAATTAGCTTGCAGGGTCATTTTAACAACGAGTCCTAGTTTGGAGAATTATCGTCTAAAACATTTTGGTGTCATTTTAAGGAATTAAACAATTTATTTGGGGTCAAAAAATAACCACTTGCGTTGAACCCTTTAGTGCTATTTTACACTTATATGCCTTTCAAAAATTGTAAGAGTTGCATCAATTGAAGTTCATATGCAAAATTTATACCTCCTACAAGTTGACCTATCATGTTGATAATCATGGTATGAGTGGATGCCATGTTATCCCTCTTACTCATGCATATAGGCTAGCCATTTGTGGACTTTCAAGAAAACCCTATAAGGTAAAAAATTGTAACTCTTTATGTTAAATATTGGGCTACTAAGAGGATTAGGGGTTCCATCCTATGCTATTGTATTTTGTTCCATAGTTAAGCAGAGAAATCGACAGTTGGAAGTTATATAGTATAATAAGTGGGTTTAAGATTTTGTAGTGGCCTTATAGGCCATAAGTCTCGAATAACTCTATAGAGAGTACCTCTCTATTTATACTTGCATATTTCCATGCTAGATGAAAGAGAGCATAGCAACCTCATCTTTAAATGGATTTTCTCTAGTAAGGGTTTCCCAAGGTAGAATTTGTGTCTATTATGGATGATTTGTGTTTTTATTTCATTTTATATATTTCATGTATTAACTAATTTATTCAATTAATCATAAAAATAGTAAATAAAGAACTTGATATCTAAAGTGAATTAACCCTCATAATAAAGATTTTAGTAATTTATCATATTTGTTTTGACAAACTATTCTAGTGGAATATCAATGATAGATTACAAATCATATTGATATCAAAATAGGCTTCCTTGGGCTATTTTGTGAAAAGTTGCACGAGATCTAAGAATTATTTTGAGGAGAAAGTTACCAAACCCTAATCACGGCCAATGAATTTATTTATAATAACATCAAGATCTAGCAGAAGATATATTTGTGATGTTGGAATCGCAAGTCACCTTCTCATGGTGGCTCTAGTAAGCAATCTTGGACTAATCGAAGAGGATGGAGGCTCTAAATTACAGATCAAGTTAGAGGGGAAATCAAGAGATCATGAAGATATAGAAAATAAATCAAGGAAATATAGCAAAGAGCAATTGAGTTCAAGTGTTTCTAACCATTCAATATGGATGCAAAGGTGGAAATAAATCCATACTAAAGTGAGATTGATGTGTTAAAAATAAATCATTGGTTGTTTCAATCAAAATTTTATTTTAATATTCACCATGAAGGAAAAAATATATCATTTTCTAGAATGAAGTTAGAGGACCATGCTCTATGCTAGTGGGAAATCCATATAGAAACACTTAGGCTAGAGGGTGATTTACTAATAACTAGGTTGGAGGACTTCAAAACCCTCATTAATTACTAATTTTACCCAATCAAGTATGTAGAGGACTAATGGATCTAATGGCACTACTTCAGGAAGAGGCAAGGGAAGAGTGCATAGGAGTACACAACTAAGTTCAAAAACTTTGACATCATGGTAGTATCTCTCCCAAGAAACCAGATGTACTCCTCAAGTACATGTGGTTTCTACAAAGCCATCTATGAAATAAAGTGATGTTTGCATCCAAGGGAAATGGATGATGTAAATTTACATGCCTAATATTTGGAAAGCATGTGAGAAATGAAAACAAAACCAAGTGGCTTGAAGCATAAAGACACTAAGAAGTTTCTAAGTAGGGGAAGAATAAGTGGAAAGTGGGAATGGATAAGAAGACAATATCCATTGCACATTAGTGAAATGATCCTAGAAACTATTGTAACCATTGTAACATTAATGGTCACACTAAGGAAAAGTGTTGGAAACTACATCCAAATCTAAACCCAACAATAGAATATAAAGAAAAATAATCTTATGGCCATAGTTTCTATAAATCAAGTCAAACAAAACTCTAATGTGGATGAGAATATTATCTGCACATTATTACAAAGGGAGGCAAATTTGAGTAGCCTTCATCACTAGGAAGAGAAGGAGATGGAAAATCTCTTCCATGTTAAGAGTAGGTCAAGAAGGCCAAGATATATGTTCCATTCAACTCAAGTTCATACACTAATAGATATATAACAAGCTTAGATTAGAGGTTCACATTCATCCTAACCAATTTTCATTGCAACAGGGAAACTAGGATACAAAGTTCATGGTAACGAAATAATGCAAGATTAAATTTGTTATAAATTTTGATTACATTGATAAAGTGAAATTATACCTATTTCCACTTAATGTATGTGGAATTGTGGTTAGAAGTCTCTACATGTATATTAGAGATGAAATATTCATGTGTATAGCTAACTAATACCGCTTGATAAAGGATGGTAATTCCTTCATCATTAACCTGTGTAAGGTATATCAAAGTTCTCACTAATAAGTTCCCACCAAATTGAGAAGCTAATTAGTTCTTATAAGAAATATGTTTTACTTTTATTAAGAGAAAATCAGTCTAATGATGAGTCAATAAGAGCAAAGGAATTCGTGGAGGGGTGTATTGAAGAGAGAAACCATTATCTACAAAGGTTGTTGCTGGCATAGAAAGGAGTTTTATAGGATCCTAAAGAGATACCACGTGAAAGGTAAGTGGAGCATTAAATCCAATTTTTACAACTCTCAATTGTTGAATATTTTGATGTAAAACTAGTTCATTCTAGGATCAAACGAACCGAAGAAGCAATTGCAACAACTACTAGAGAAAAATGTGATTTGGTCGAGCACCTCACCACACCCATAATAATTGTACCAAAGAAGGATGGGACTTGGTGAATGTGCATCGAATACAAATCATAAAACAAGATTACACTCAATAAAAGTTACCCTTTGCCCAAAATTGATGTTCTTCTAGATTAGTCGCAACATGCAAAATACTTCACCAACATGGACTTAAAATTAGGATAGCACTAGGTTCAAGTCAAAGAATAAGACACCTAGAATACCACATTCAAAACTATGAAAAGATTGTATGAATGGTTGGTCATGCCATTTGGTTTATGAAATTCACTTAGTACATTTATGATACAGGTGAATTATGTATTAATCCCATGTCTAGACTCATTTTCTATAGTTTATTTGAATGATATATTGGTTTATAATGCTACCTCCAAGAAGCACATCTCACGCTTGATGTAGGTTCTAGACACTTTGAAAAAGAACTAGCTACCATTAAAACCTAGTAAATGTGACTTTTCCCAACATTCTTTGGTGTATTTGGGGTATGCGATTGGTGGAAGGGAGCTTAAGATATATATCACAAAGATGGAGGCCATCATGAAGTAATTTATTTCTACAAATGTATATGAAGTTAGGAGTTTTATTAGGGAAACATAGTACTTATGAAAGTTCATAACTCCATTTTCAATAACAGTTGCCTCACTCCACACCATAATAGTGAGTAGTAAGAGTTTCAAATTGGGAAAGAGTCAACATAATGCTTTTGATGAGTTGAAAAGTAAAATTAGTGAAGCACCAATTCCCCTATTACTAAACTAACAAAATCCAATTTAAATGGAGATAGATGCAAGAGGGTATGCCATGGGAGTGGTCTTCATGCAAGGAGGAAATCCTATATGCTATCATTCTAAAATACTTCACGGGGAAGTTCTCAACTACCTTACATATGGCAAGGAGCTCTATGCCCTGGTACAAGTTCTCAAAAAGTGGAAACACTATCTAATAGGAAAGGACACCATCATCCATATAAATCCTTAGCCACTACAATATTTGCAATCCCATAGTAAGTTGAAATAGATTAAACACTACAAATGGACAAGGTTCTTATAGTTATTCATTTCATCATCAAGTACAAGAAGGGTAGCACAAACAAGTTGGAAGACATGCTTTCAAGGCCATTGTTGTCGTTGTGACAAACACCCTCCAAAATTTTGCTTACACTAGAATTTTGGAGCCTACTCAGGATCTTGCGATTTGTCATTCTGTGGTCAATTCATGGTCATATAATGTTTTGCAAAGTGTTACATATTCTTCTAAGTTTCAAAGTGACTTGCTAACCCATGCTCAGTCTTTGATGAATTCACAAACACACATATTTCTTGGCAAGCTTAGATAGACATTGCACAACTCTTGAAGGTAAGGCTTTCCCAATCACTAATGAAAGTGACTACGTAATCCATAAGCACAATAATTAGTTCAAAATCTCCATTGACAGTCATCCTTACTTTGATTGCAACTGTACTTCTATTTCGGTAGGTTTTCCCAATTGTTGCTTTTGTGCATCTTTTCTTTCGCAAGTGTCGCTTTTACTTTCTTTCACTTTAATAAGTGTTGTTTTCATGTTATATTTGATCTATCATGTGTTGCTTTCAATGCCATTCTCATTTGCAAGTGTCATTCGCACTTTTATCTTATTGTCACAAGTGTCGTCTCCTTGAAATGGGAAGTGTCATATGATATAAAAGCAGAGTTATGGCTCACTTCAGGAGGAAAATTTGGTGTTGATGGGTCCTATTTATCATATGTACATGTATTATATTCATTCCCAAAGTTTTATGCATTTACCACTAGTTTTTTCACTGTCGTTGCAAAGTGTATCTTTAGTGTCGAACTACGAGGAAAGTGTTGTGTTTCTATTGCATTAAAGGGTTCATGTTGTTTCGAAGTGTTGAGTGTTCAATGTTATGCCATTGATTGTTCTAAGTGTGTGATCATATTCAAGTCTTATCATAATCCTATCTTTATCTTATTGATCTCACACTTAGTAAATTCCATAAAGCTTCTTGCTTGATCAACTTAGACTCACTCAACATCCCTAAACTGTGCATTGCACAGTGGAAAGGCTCAAGCATACATCCCTGCCTCTTAGGGCTGAGCAATGCGTAATTCCTTCCCCCATGGACTATGAATTATGCAACCATATTGCTCAAGGATTGCATCCTTTCCCTCAGAAACTGCATAATCCTTCCTCCCAGCCAGTCTCTTGCTGCACATTGCGCAATCTCAATCATCAAGCTATCTCCCCGAGTTCTTGAACCGTGCAATTGCACAATCCACTAATCAGTATCCTTCCAAAAATATACATTGTGGAGTCTCAAGGCTCAAGCCTGCCTCACTGAGATCCCCAACTATGCAGTCTTCTTGCCCAGGCCTCTAGAACTGTGCACCTTCACAATATTAAGATTTAATACCTCACCCCTGGCCTATGGAAATACGCACTGCGCAATCCCTAAGTTTGTCTCTCAGTCCAACACCTAGTTCCAACTTAATGAATGAATTTCATGAAGCATGTTAGACTAAGATGATTTCAAATTGATGTCATATTGTCATGATTGGATTTCACTTGCAGGTACTATATCTTGATATGACATGATGATGCTGGGAAAGGAGGAGAAGGAGACCATGCTAGAAGACCCTCATGAAGGTGTGAAGACAAGATGATCATTGGATAGAGGATGTAATGGAAATAGATCACGATAGGAGTTGGAAGACCCATATCACATAAAAACTCCATATCTTCAAGCACTTGTGAAGAAGAAGTAGAGGAAGTAACACCATGAAGAACACAAAGTAATCTTGGATCGAGACAAAGAAGTTGACTTGGAAAGTTCCAACATTCACCTAGACCTTCTGAGGGTGAATATAAAGAAAAAGTAGACATTTCATGAAGATGAAGTACTGAACAAATATCTCACAAAGATTGAAGACAAAGTAGTAAGAGAAACAACTTGGCATTTCCACCTCATCATGAAGTCCATGTCATCATTGTCAAGTTGTGACTTATGCAAGTGTCATCTCACTATCATGTGTGTCCATGTGTCTTTCCACATCATTTGTGGATATAATAATGTAATTATCAAAAGGAAAGGACAAAATTTAATGTGTGGAAGTCTAAGAGTCATATGTGGAATATGAAAAGTCACATAGTCATATATGGACAAAAGAGCCTTTTGGAAAATTCCAAAAGTCATATATAAGTCCAAAGGTCACACTAGAAGTCTAAGAGTCATGAGGGAAGCTCAAGAGCCATGGATATGAAAGGTCATTCCTCTTGTTATAAATACACCCTCATAACTCAAGAAAATGACTTTTGGAGTCTTAGCCTTTGGAGAGTTATCCGTGGCTTCTCTAGCTTAGAATAGGAGAGAAGATCATTCTTTGGAGAAGAAAGAAGTGACTTAATGTTCCATTATTGGAGCCAGTGGATCGCCATTGTAACTATTTACTTGGATCGTTCTCCTAATAATCATAAGCTCGATGAGCCAACACATTTTCATGCATGTACCATGAATGTAGTAAGACTATGCTTTGTATGTTTGTGGTATGTGTTTTCTTCACATGTACTAAGTAAATTGAGCTATTAAAATGGATTTGGTACTTATCTATTGAATGTGTGTTGTATTTTGTTTAATGATCATCGTGTCTATGTGAAATACTTTTCTATATAACTAATGAATATTGTCATTCTCTCATGTGTCTCTCTTAGGCTAGTACTAGTAATTCCTTCCAAAGAATCACTCCTCTCTCTCCCCTTGTGAAAGTATCCTTTTACACATTGCAATTAGTCTTTCACAGTGTCAACTTACTTTCCGATTTCAAAGGTTATGAGTATACTCTCTTATGTTATCCATTGCAAATAAGGAAAAACTTATAGTTAAGGTGGTTGGGTCGATACTTTGGATGGGGCTCCCACTACAAATAGTGTGAGGTCTAATTGGGACTTCACATCAGGGAGACCTCCTTGGTTGACAGATTTCCAACACCGTCAACAACCACCCATATAAAAAGTTGCAACTTTGGGAACATTGATGCATTTTAATCAAGTTTCACCCATGATGAATACAAAGAGGCATAAATAAAATATGAGGAATTCAAACAAGTGTTTCAAAAAATACAAGGCTAGAGTGATGTAAAATATGATGATAGAAAAGCTAACTATCATCTCCAAAATGGATTATTTTACAATTTGGACAAGATTTGTGTTCTTAAAGGTGGTTAGTGATTGTAACTTATCAAAGAGGTTCACATATCCAAGGTTACAATTCATTTTGGTGGTTGTAAGATCAATGCCAACTATAGAGGTATGTGTATTGGCCCAAAATCTAAGAAGATGTAGCATGATACATTTGAGGATGTATAATTTGTTGCACCAACAAGCCTAGTAACTAGAAGAAATATCTATACCATCCCTTCTTGATACCAACTAGATCTTGGGAGAGAATTTGCATGGATTTTAAGGGAGGTTTACCAACAACTAGGAAATGACAACTACCTATTTGTGGTAGTTATTAGGTTTAGCAAGATATGCATTCTCACACCCTGTTTTGGAGAATTTGGTATCTACGGATAAATACTAATTTCCTAGATAAGTAGCCATATCTAGAACAATATTTTAAAGTTCTTTAACCTTTTCCTATAAGCAATAGATAAGACAAAGAGAATGAGAAGACCTACTTGTAGTTCCGCTTTCCTCTTGTCTCCTTTGTATCGATCATGTCGCTCCTTCCCGTACTTAACACACTTGAGAAGTACTTGTAAACATAAAAAAAAAGACAAAGAACCGATCAACGAAAAATATCTATTGATTATAAGTAAGTGGAATCAGATACATTCACACATATAAGCATCATATAACAAGATAAGAATATGGGAAAAAGGTTCAAATACTTTATTGAATAGAAGAAGGAATTACAACCATCAAGTCTGATTCAAAGTCACTCCTCCAACTTTGATCCCATCCACATCACATCAAAAGCATGACAAACTTGTAGCATAACAATACTTGTCTCAAAGTCAATTCTCATAGCAACATTATCTCCTTACAATTCAACATAGTCCAGCCCTTGATCACTTAGATGAGTGCTCAATTTATAGGAAGATGGAGGAGGTTATGTCATAAATGGGGGTATTGAATGGCCTTCCATACTTAGAATTAGTTCCATGGAGGAAGGGATGAGAGGATAGGATGCATCTTAACTCATTCCTCATCCATTTTCGAGCTCATAGGAGTTGATAAGTGAGGGAAACTTCTAGAAGACTCCAAGAGATAAGAATATTCCCCAAACCCTATGTGAATTTCACTCAATCTCGCCCAACGCAGGTCAAAGAGGGCCTAAGTGCTTTGCAGAGCACCCTGGCATGGACTTAACTACTCTGCAGTGCACCCTTACATGGGCCTACCTGCGTTGGTCCCTTTAGAGATCATTTCAGGATGTCTTCATGTCATGAAATTGTCTAGGAAGGAGGAATTCAAAAGGATGACTTGTTTAGGGCATGTAGCAACTGAAATTAGGGTTTAATGAGCCCTAAAATACTGATCTGGATGATGGGAGTGATATGCCCAAATGGATCTGTAGCAACTGCCCCCTAAAGCATGAAGTCAAAGAATGTAAATGTCGAATGAAAGGCTTTACGATGTGATGAGGAGGTTTCGAAGTGGAAGGTGACATGCATCAATTACAATACATATATCATGATATTTTGATTTTTTTCATGAATCACTGAGGGAAGGCATACCCATGCTCAACATATAAACTTTCATTACATGTACATAGATAGTCATCTACAGATATAGACCCATGAATGGATGACCATCAGTATAAGGCCATTATACATAAGATTTAGTACTCCTGACATCACAGCCCCGATGGATGAAACTAGATCTGGGGTCTTTTATCTCGTTCAATCGTTCACTCAAGTACGACTATAACCTTGTGAATATGTGATCTGAAGTCGAACATGGGAAGACACCGTCTGATTACCAACCAATGATGTAAGATGTTAACAGACGTGAGATAAATCACTGATAATGATAATATCCTCAAGGCACTGCAGTACATTATGCATGGTGTGAATGGATGTTTTGATGTCGAACACCATAAAAAGTATTTCGGTCGAAGGCCAGTGATGTCAACCTGTCGTCGGAGGCGAGAAACTTGCCATTGATGTATGCAAGACTCAAGGTACTGAAAGGGTGTTTCTAAGTCAACTTCTTGGATAATGTGGTGATGTTGACAAGAAGCGACTCATCGCAGGAGGGCCTTGATGTATCCCACATCAACGACACGAAACGAGTATAATTATTTTGGAGACGGAATTTGACTAATGACGCAAGGTTCAGCAATGGCAATCATGACAATGAAGGTTTATGGTATTTCAAAGGATGAATTTTAACTGGATGACTTCTCTTGAACATGTCGGTGACACTGAAATGAATTGGTAGCATTGACCCAAAAAGAAGTGATGGATGGTATGATAGACCAACGGTATGATAACCATGAAGCTGATAACCCAACCCAAATAGTCATAGTGACGAAGTGAAAGTGTCATGTTCAAGAGCGACCTGCTACCATAAAGTGATTTTACCCCTTTTTCCATTTTCACAAGTCATTGCTAACCAATACCTCTTTATTTTTATCAAGCTTGAGGAGGATAACATATGCTTGTTGTATAGTTCCACCCTTTGGGTGAATCCATCGCTATGTGATGTTTTAACGAGTCTAGCGAAGGTGAAACTCGGTCTTGTCTAGATGGACAAGTTTTTCACTATTTGATGCTTTAACGAGTTTAATGACAAAGATAACTTGATCCTTTTCATGTTCAGAGAGTTTGAAAAGGGACAAAAAGAAAACTCCACAGGTTCTTTTTCATAGATTTGTCTCTCAAGTCCCAAAAAACGTAAAACAATACGAGAGAAAACCTATTGACCATGTTCAGTCAACGTATTCTTTTTTCGTAGTTAATCTATCTTAGCCCGAAAAAGGGTTAAACTTATACTGAGTAGATGTCGTTTCCAATCCGTTAACGAGCTAAAAAGGACAAGCCCTCGGTAATATTTTCATATTATAGAGTCTGGAAAGAGCTTAAAGAGGACTCCAAGGGGGTTCCTTTGTCGTTATTTAACAGAGCTCGAAAAAGAGATAAAAGTATGCTTTGTCATCAAAGGTACAATTTACAATCGAGTACGTCAAATTCTGTAAGTCAGCTGTAAAACCTACTCAAAACACCACAAAATGGAATAAAAATACATGTTTCATAGGTAAAAATAGGAAAATACTAATGTTTACTTGATTAATGAACATGAAATAAACATAAAAGAATTTTCTAAAATGTAATTTTTACCATTTGATTCTTACCATTTAGTTTTGCGCTCTGGGCTAGTTTTTTACCTCGAACTTCATCAGCTGATTGCGAGAGATTATGTGAACCATTTCTCGTGCCGTATGGAAAAGGTAGGAGATATACCCCTCCTATTTATTTTCAGGTCATTCTTTTACTGTTTCATGCAAGTTTTAGGGTTTTTTGGGGCCTCTGGTGTTGGGCATGAAATCCCACCCGTAGTAGGTTTTGGGGCTCAAAGCCCAAGTTTTGGTCAAAGGTTTTGTAAGACTCCACGAATTGCGAGTGCGGAGCGCGAGGTAGAGGTTAAGTCATAGGGCTATCCACCCTAGAGTAATGTAATGTAATGTAAAGTCATGTTGGCCTACCCATGGTCCGCGAACCATGGGATTTTATAAATAGAGCGAGGCTCTAAGTTGTAAAAATAGGAGAGGATAGATAAAGTAGCGAAGGAATGGTTCAAGCTTAGAATAGAATTCGAAGTGTCTTGAGTCGTAGTAGTAAGATAAGTCTCTACAGCTGAGTGCGTAGAGGTCTGGTAGAGTCCGCAACTGAGTGCACGGACCCCTGTAGCTGAGTGCACAGGGCGGTGTCGAGTTTGTAAGCAAGATTGAAGATTAATAAAAAAGAAGTTGGTTCCTATTTCTGTGTAATTGTTGTGCATTATTTCCTTTATGTTTGTATTCATTTATATATTGCATGCACTGATATGATTGCTGAACATGCTGTAATAACGATAAATCTTACACACACAAGTTAAGTAATATGTTAATTAGCAAGGAACTTGGGTATTATACAGGCCGCGCTCCGAGTAGGGCTGCGCGGAAGCCGCACCGCAGGTTGTGAAGAGATCGCAGGTGTGCGTAGTGATAGGTCAGACCACGGACCTCTAGAAGCCCCTCATTCATCCCAAGGGTGTGGAAACCTAGTTCTAGAACCCTCCCATACTACTTCAGGTGAGACCTAAGTTTGTGCTCTGCGGACTGTTGCCAAAAGGGCCAGTAGTACCGAGATTTTCTTGGCCTGCACCTGGGTCAGGCTCATACAAGCAAACAAATGGTTCCGTTGCCGGGGCCAGGATCTGCATAAAGGATGTTTGATGTCGTGCCACTGGAATCCTACAAAGAAATAAATTGAAGAGTGGTTGGACAAGAAGATTCACGAGTTTGCGGTGCAGGAAAACAGAAATTTGCGAGTATCTAAGGAACAATGGTTGGATCACTAATTGTACACTGAAATCCATGAAATTTTCTTTGCATCTTTTCCATCTGAGTTGTATGAGTGGATCACAAAGTTAGCAGACAACTAGGGAAGGTGTAGGCTCGACAAACCAATAGTGTGGACTTTGAAACTCGTGCACAAACTAGAAGCCTCAAAAGATAAGATAGTGTGAGCTATGGACCATTGGCTCGACCGAATAATAGGAAGATTTATCACTGAGTTTGCAGTAGACACGACCGTCAGCTACAATGAGGCAGAGAGATGTTTTCTCAAGGGACTGCGAGGTAAGTATATTAAATCTTTGAACACTTGGATTAAGATGCTATTGAGTGAAAGCGGGTTATGCAAATAAATTAATGTTTGGGACTACGTGAAGTGGAAAGATCTACAAAAGCAGAAGTAGCAAGGAATTGGAAAACACTCCCTTAATTTCACCCTCACAGGAAAGTGAGGAGGAGCTCGCGAAAGTTTCTCTGAGAAGCACGGTAAGTTTGATAAGACAAAGAATTCCGCGTTTACCACCTCCACCCACACCGCCACCCATTTCACCCCCTCACCTCCATCTCCACCTACTCCACCTCCGCCACCACTGCAGTTCAGTATGGCAAGTGCGATCAAACTGCTGGTGTTCAGAGGAGTAGGAAATGAAGATCCAAACCAATTCTGGTTCATGGTAAGAGTAGTATGGGAAGCACAGGTTGTCGTGGATGATAATATTAAAAAGGCTACGCTGGTGAGTGCGCTATAGGATTGCGCATTAATGTGGTATATCAAGCATTCTAATGACCACCCGAACACAAGAATTGTAGAGATCCAGACCGCGCTAAACAAGGAATTTAGCAGGCCAAAATCAAAGACACAATCAATCATCAGGTTTAAGGAGATCACGATGCTCCTGGGCGAGACCCCCTGGGATCTGGACCAAAGGATGAAGAGTACATTCCGCGAAGCCAATATGATGTTAAAAGATGCACATCATCGTGCATGGTTTGTGGCCTCACTTATGCCACACTTAAGGACGACGCTGTCACCGCAATAACTTTCCACCCCGACCGAAGCATTGGAGATGGCAATGAGATTGCATGAGACCCCTATACAAGACCCTAGGTTGGGAGTCCAACAAATCCACGCGCAACTGTAGAATCTGTGTCTGGATATGCAAAGTTTGAAACAGGACAGGACAACTTAGCTAGAGGTGCACGAGGAAGTATGGTGCATAAAATGCAAAGGCCAAGGGCACGACAAGGACCATTGTCTAGTGTTCGCGAACTACTTGGCAGGGGGAGGGCCAATGCCATTAAGACCAGAGGCACAGGCAGGGCCAAGCGCAGCATCTGCATTATGGTGCGTGATCTGCCAGATAGGAGGAAAACATACCACGGATAATTGTCATCTGTTGCAGAAGTATACGCAGACGTCCCAACAATTATTTTGTAATTTTTGCAGGTCGGTAGGCCATGACGAACACACCTGCTGAAGCTATGAACTAATGATGGATCATACTCCTGCCTACAGGGTGCAGACCAAAACGCGAGCCCTAGACCCAAATGTAGGAATGGCACGCGCTGGGTTTCACAGGCATAGTCAGGGTCGAGGTAGAATGGGGCCAAGAAGGGGTCGGGGACAGATAATTTGTTACAACTATGGAGGGCCACGGCATTATGCCCATGATTGTACGAATTCAACTAGGATATCATGTTGGTACTGTAATCAGTTTGATCATGAGGTAGAAGATTTCTCTTCACTAATAGTGAAGATGTGCGAAAAGGGGGTACTCCAGCCCCCTCCGACCCAGAATTTACAAATGATGAGGTCTGAATCGCGTGAAGGGGACCCAAATGTAAATATGATGCTCAGGATTGGTATGGCCACGGAAGATGATAAAGGGAAGTAGCCGGAAGACAATGCGTGGGTTTGCAAGGCTCCTACAAAGGAATCTGAGTTTGACATAGAACGCGCGAAGGAGATGTGCATGGAAGCTAAGAAGAGCTTCACGGAGGCCTCCACTTTAGGTAGTAAGGATCAACTTGAACCAGGGATGGATCCTTCAATTCTCACTACCTTTCTGGAGACGTGCATGAAACTGCTGCGTGACAACAAGGCAATCAAAGGGCTACAAGAACTTATCACTAGGTGTGTGGGGTCAGGAGAAATGCGTGTGGTCCGGAAACTTGGAAAGCATGCATTGCGCACAGGAAGGGAAATGAGGTTGACGGTGCAAATAGGTGAGTATGAAATGGATTAGGTAATCCTGGATCTGGATTCGAATGCGAATGTACTACCAAAACAAACATGGGAACGCATGGGTAGACCAGCGTTACAGTGGTCCCCTATTCATTTACGAATGGTGAACCAACAGAAGATTTTGCCCATGGGAAGATTTCAAGGGGTAACAATCGATATTGAAGGCGTGAGCACGCAGGAAGATTTTGAAGTGATAGATATTTTCGATGACGGCAATCCCTATCCCACGCTACTAGGAATAGACTGGGCTATTGATATGAACGAAGTCATAAATCTAAAGAAGCACAAAATGATATTTGAGAAAAATTCACTACGTGTAGTATCGCTAGATCCAGCCGAAGGAACACAATACACTGAACCAATGCCCAATGACGATAGTGATGACAATCTCAATTGTATCTACAAGATAACTGCACAAGGAGAGGATTGGGTGAATTCGACTACAGATGGAAGGATTTTGTGGGAGTGCGAAAACTCCTGCACTTCAGATTCAGACGAAGAGATAGAGCGATGGAAGAATCGGTTGCACGAAGTAACAACACTGAACTGCAACATGATGATCAGGTCATTGTGTTGCATAACAACAGAGGCAAGGGAGCTGCCGACATATGATGGATTGTCAGCGGTGGATGAATTTCTGAGAAAATTTGAAAGTGCAGTACCAAAGCAACAACGGTTTGATGCGCTGAAGTAGGCACTACGTGCAACACCTGCACAATGGTGGGGTACGCATCAAGGAACTTTTGAAGACTGGTGCGGATGCAGAAGGATGATGTGCCTATGGTTTGGAAAACCCCAGCTTCAAATGCAAGTCAGTCAACAAGGGCGGAACAACTTGCACTCCCACCTTTCTCGATGGGTACAGACATATGTTGTACAGTCCACACAAGCGCACACCAACCCCAGCCTAGAGGATAAAAACAAACCACATCAGCAGGAAGGGCGACGCGCGTTACCAATCCTCCATGACGAGGCATTACATAGGGTGCAAAGAGTATTGAACAAGGTTCACTAGACAAGGCAAACTTATTGGGACCTACACGTGCCAGTAGTTCATTGGGCTATAGAGCCATGTGCAAAAACCTAAGCGTAGAGATGATTCCAAAGGTGAAAAATAGAGTAGAAGTCGAAATTTATGAAAGGAATACCAAAAGGAATCCACACGTAATAGCTCCCGTAGTTACGACATCACGTGAAGATAAGGACGAAGGAATCACATAGCTACACGAGGATGACCATATAAGGATTCGGGAAGCCATTCAACGAGGGAACCTTAGACTTCATGAACTCGAAGAAGATCATGTACGATTGAGGAAGAAAAGCATGTTGATGGATGCTGAGATCAAAAGACTGGAAAACGAGGTCACACAAGCATGTCTCATTGATAAACCAAGGATGATAAGGCAAGATACGGATGGTCATGCATTAGAATATTGTCGCCGAAAATTTATGATTCTGCTACCATGGCTGAGACCACACCTTACCAAATGCAGTAACAAGGGAAGTGCACCACATTAGATAAAACACGTGGTGCCAGCTGTCACGAGGGAAATTGAGGAGTGTCCATGGACTATACTGGAAGGCAAATTAAAGTCTTGCATAGATGGTGCAACCACCTGACTAGTGGTAGGGAGCATAGTCTCAACGCTCCAGACAGTTGAAAGAGAGCGCAGGACTCTAAAAGAGTCTGTTTTGGAACTGCGCAGTGAAGGAGGTACGCGCAGAATCAACATGGTACAAGGTTCGCACTCGCGCACGAGGGTTATGCTGCCACGTGGGTAAACTGGGAAGTAACCGTTGGTGTCACTATTCATGACGAGATGTCCAATTTAAGGCAAAAGGGAGTGGGCGGCGGGCAATTAAGACATGAATTAAGAGCTAGATTTGGGACAATCTACCACCAAGAATGCATTAATGACTCAGAAGTGGGGGGAATGGTCAAAATAAAATTCAAAAGACACTATAAAACTCCAAGGGCTAGCCACACGACAACACTTGGTTGTTTGAGACTTGAGCAGTTGCAGAGCATTGAGCGCCAAGCAATCTTACCATCTTTGAGTACGCGACAGAACATATCCCGTACAAACACGATGACTACTACCAAGCCATGTGTGAGATTTGCCTAAGATACCGCTGACAAAGCTGCGCCGCCCCATATGGTCCATGAGGAGCCCGAAGATGCGGCTGTTGCACCAGAAGTTCCAAAATCACCAAGGACGTCGCAACCGAAGAAATATAAACAAACTATGGGACCAGTTCATGTGTCCGCAAGAAACCTGCGGTTCAGCAAGATATCAATGGAAGAAAAAGACAAGGCTGTCACCATTGAATCGGATGAAGAAGAGGAGGACTTACAAGCTCTAATTGATCAAATAGAGGAGCAAGAAGACGTGGAGGAGGATGTCCCACCAATGCCTTCCGCAGCGAAGTTACCCACATACGTCCCTCCATGGAAAGGGAAATATAGGGTGCCTAAAGACTTGGAGGCCATGAAGAGTGCGCTCCAGACACCGCTTGTCCCCGATGAAATTACTTTTGCAGGTCTGCTCCTAGGCTGGGTGCCTACCCTGAAATTCGAAGATTGGGACCTCGCGGATAGTGAGAAGTTCCCGCACCTAGCGACGGAGAGCTTGATGAAACAAAATTTGGAGGGGCTAGTAATCACGCTAGAGCTACGAAAATGGCTGCATGGTGTGGAAAAGGTTGGGTTACTTCATCTGCGATGGATGCCCCACTTTCACTGCGCGCCCATCACCATTTTCATCATGAGGCAGCTGCTGCACCTGGTGCATGATGGGTATCTATGGCTGGAGGAGCCTATTCCCATCACGGTCACTGTCATTCACCAGATTTCTAGACTTCCTAGTAAGGGAAAGGACTGCACGTTGATGGCGAGCAAAAGCAACGATTTGGCTCTCGCAGAAGCCATGAAAACTAAATACAAGCTGGAAAAGAAGAAGCGAGGCCATGCAATCATGAGTATCAAGAAAAAGGGGGTGAGCATAGCCACCCGGCTCCTGGCCAGAAAATTAATGTGAAAGTGCCACGCCGATGAAGTACCAGTGCCTGTGGTTGCACTGGCCGAACAGTGCACGGAGGGGGTCCAGTTCAACTGGGCTGAATTCCTCTGTGAGGAGTTTTTGACAAACTACAAGGAGGCCCAAAAGCAAGGTAAGACCTTCCATTACGCATGGTTTCTCTTATCCATCTTGTTGGTAGCGGGAAAACTACCGGAAGATAGCTAGTTCTCGGACATCGACTGGGACCTACCTGAGGCCGCGAAGTATGCTTCGCTCTAGGCCACTAAGGATGCGAAGAGGATTCGCGAAACCAAGGTTTTTTCAGTGTCGATGGAGGCGAGCATCTGGATATGGATCAATAGAAGACCATGGTTGTCTCCCACAGTGTACGCCACTCTGCAGAGATTTGTAGAGTTTAAAGCAGACATGCACAACATTTATGTCTGGGCACGAAAAGATCCAGCAAAGGAATGGACGAAGCTCCCGTTCATTGCTACTGACGACGCCATCTTCACGCTACTGGAAACATGGCCTCCGAAGTGGCGCATCCCAGACTTGGCAGTAATGGAAAGGGTCGTAGCTCAACAAAGGAAGAACGATGCGCAGCTCACCGAAAAGAGGTGCCAGGAAAAACTAGCAGCAGAGGCAACTGCACAACAAAATCCGACCGATGCAGCAGCAATGCAGACAGCAGAAACAACAATAGTGCCAATAGAAGAGGCCAAGGAGGACCATGCCATGTCCACAAGGTAGGGGATTGAGGACATAAACCTGGCCGAAGAGCGCGCGGACCTAGAAACCACCTCACAATAGCTGAAACGGCCATGCGTCCCTGAGAAACCGGTCCCCAGAAAGAAGGTTAAGGCATCGAAGATGTCTATCGACCCAATCACGCTTACAAAAGGTGGTCTTTTTGACATCGGTGAAACGGTTTGTGATGTCACTAAGGATGCGCTCCAAGAGGTGATGACAGAGAAGAACACTATGTTGGGGGCGCTAAGAGTGCAGTTACAGGAACTACAGGTGCAACCCCCACACACAGGAATGATGGACCCATATGTCGCAACAGGTACATCAAAGGTGGAACAGATGTTGCACACCCGAATATCCAACACTTTCGTGTTCCCCGAGGGCATGTTAGCAGCAATGAACTGTGGTGGGCAGGATTAAGGGACTCGACTTAAACTTGGCTGCCCTTCCACGAGAAACCCTGTACCAATTACAAGATGGGGTCACAGCTGAGCTCTGTGCCAGAGAAGGCCGCGCGCTACAGGTATTGAGCGAACAAAAGATCAATATGGAACAACTTAGCCAATAGTGTGATGAACTGGTTGCACAAACTCAAGGACTGGAGTAGGCGGTAGACAATGCTTGTCGAAACATCCCGGAATTGGTCGTCCCAGCAAATCTACCCGTAGTAGAGCGAATCCACAAATTAGCCAGTGGATTCTGCAAGGCAAAGGAGGAAACAACGAGGGTACAGCTGGACCTCAACCTTCATATTTCCGAGCTGTGATTAAAGACGCATTCCTCTACACCACCAGAAGTTAGGGAATAGTGCGCTGGTGCTATTCAAAAAGGGTTGGAGGAAATAAGCTAGGTAGTACAAAACTGCACTGCTATGTTGGAAGAATCCTTCACCATCCTCACTTCATTACAGGAGGACCAAAACATACAACGCATGGAAACGAAGGTGTGGGATCTTCAAGTGCAGTATGAAAGTGTTCGTGGAACAATG
Organism: Pinus tabuliformis; assembly: GCA_031772625.1. Lineage (NCBI taxonomy): Eukaryota > Viridiplantae > Streptophyta > Pinopsida > Pinales > Pinaceae > Pinus > Pinus tabuliformis. The sequence continues at coordinate 1,514,367,349 of CM062817.1, forward strand.
CAGACAGTTGTCTTGACCCAACGACTCGCGAAGCTACAACAGGCAAAGGCGTTGAAGGAACAGGTGGATATCTCACGACAGAAAGAGGCAGTCCTTAAAGCGCGCGTCCAGCCTTGGATTGATGAGGCCTTCCTCATCACTACAGACATCGAAGGAAAGCTCACATAGATGAAGGTGATGCATGCCTTAAGACAGGGATTTGTCCCTAACAGCTAGACTTCGGCCGAAAGAGTGGAGCAGATCCAGCAGACTGGAGAACAGTGTGCTACGGACCTACGCGCAGCACATGATCAGTTGGAAGGGCTCCGTGCCAAGATCGCCGCACCAGCAGAGTGACTCGGGACAAGTCACGATGATTGTGTTGGGGGCCTATTGGGCATCGAATCCCCCCCACAGCAGGTTTTGGAGCTCAAAGCCCAAGTTTTGGTCAAAGGTTTTGTAAGACTATGTGAATTGCATGTGCGGAGCGCGAAGTAGAGGTTAAGTCATAGGGTTGTCCTCCCTAGAGTAATGTAATGTAATGTAAAGTCATGTCGGCCTACCCATGGTCTGTGGACCATGGGATTGTATAAATAGAGCGAAGCTCTAAGTTGTAAAGATAGGAGAGGATAGATAAAGTAGCAAAGGAATAGAATTCGAAGTGTCTTGGGTCGTAGTAGTAGGAAGAGGCTCTGCAACCGAGTGTGCAGAGGCTTGGTAGAGTCCGGAGCTGAGTGCGCGGGCCCTGCAGCTGAGTGCGCAGGGCAGTGTCGAGTTTGTAAGCAAGATTGAAGATCAATAAAAGAGAAGTTGGTTCCTATTTCTGTGTAATTGTTGTGCATTATCTTCTTTATGTTTGTATTCGTTTATATATTGCATGCAGTGATATGATTGTTGAACATGTTGTAATAACCATAAATCTTACACACACAAGTTAAGTAATCGGTTAATTAGCAAGGAACTTGGGCATTATACGAGCCGCGCTCCAAGTAGGGCTGCACGGAAGCCACACCGCAGGTTGTGAAGAGATCGCAAGTGCGTGTAGCTATAGGTTGGACCGCAGACCTCGAGAAGCCCCTCAGACATCCCAAGGGTGTGGAAACATGATTCTAGCACCCTCCCATACTACTTCGGGTGAGACCTCGGTTTGCACTTCGTGGATTGTTGCTGAAAGGGCCAGTAGTACTGGTATTTTCTTGGCTAAATCACCTCTGAACCTGGGTCAGGCCCATACAAGACAACATCTGGGGTTTGATTTTTTCGCTCTGGGATCAGCACAAGCATTCACATCGAAAATTGTGCTGAAGAGCACCCTAATAGAAGGGTTCTTTCTCTTTAGCGCACTGTCTCTGTTCCTGGGCTGCACTAGGCGAATTTCCCAAACTAGATTTAGCTGTTTGCTCCAAAAATTGTCTTGTTTTTTGCATGGAAAGGATCCTGACTAAGCTTATGATTGGACTTCAGGATTTCATCGGATCAGAATGTCAATTACATGGCAAGAAATAGAGAATGAAGAGTGAGACATGGTTTCCCTAAACAATCCAGTTACAGTTGAGGCCCTCAAAAACTGTGGGTTACTCAAATACTTCAGGTTGTCCGGAATGAGGAATCAAATAGAACTATTGCAGTTCCTTGTTCATGCATGGGATCCAATAGATTAGACTTTTCACATAGGGTGAGGTTCCCCCATCTCACTTTCTAGATTTTCCCATGGAGGTGAATCGGTGAGGGATTACATTCGACAGTTTTCGGCCAGGTACACACCATAGCAAGGATGTGAAAATAAACATTGGAGATGTAGGTGATTTACCTTTGAGAATGACCCTCTTCACAATCACAAAGTTGGCTGGCAGTGTGACACTTCATCTGGCAAACAGATTATATATGCAATATGCACTTGAGTGTCTAGAGCCAAAAGTATTCAACTGGTGTGAGGTCATGTTTTCTTCACTGAAAGAACAACTGACCAAGGTAAAAGGTGGTAAAATGAAGAATTTCTGCTATGGTTCAATCTTAATCGCTTTTACCTTAGAGAGAATTCCATTGATGAAACCGCAACATGTATCATTGTGTGTAGCTAGTCCTAGAGATCCACATATGCAGAGGTGGGTCGAATTGATGGCTCGACATACAGGTCAATCAACAATAATTTTTTCCACTGCATTCTTCAGTTGCCTCGATTGAAAACACCTTGTCATTGAGGAGCATCCATACTCATGGATGGATTTTCATGGAGATCCAGACTTGATTCTACTAGTTGGAGCATAATGGGGTGTTATAGGTAAATTGTTTGACCAAAGTGCTTTTTGGTTTTCAAGTTTCTACATGTTTTTGTGTTTTTAATGTTTCTAAGACTAAAATAAAATCATTCTCATGCATGCAGATGTGGGTATTGTTCAACCTATGGGACACCAACAGGGGGCAGGTGGGTTAGCGCGGAGAAACATTGGGAGAGCGGTCCTTTAGGACATGGATTTGGCTGAGACCTTGGCAAAGTTGCAGGCTTACATAGAGGGATTAACCCTTGGTATTCCGGATGTCCGGATCGAGGAGTTACCTATGCGGCTGCAATTCCACACTGTTGGTGTTCCTAGCCGTTGGATGAGGCTTTTACGCATGACCGCATAGGTTGTGACCTGTTATCATGAGCATCACTAGGTCTACTTAGGATGTTTTTGCATGCATTTTGAGCTTTTGGGTCAGATGACCAAACTTGTCTTGGACACAATTTTTGTAAAAAAATTTAAAACATCTATCTATTTTTACCTTCAAAGTTTTCTATGGTTATGTGCAATCCTATTCAACTAATGATGTGAATTGAAAATGTTACTTTTACATGTGTCGCAAATGTCTATTTAACACATAATTTGCTAGAGAATCAGTGGATGTGTTAAAGTTTCTAGAAATATGTTGATATTGAATATATTCCAAATGCCTTTCCACAATACAAACTCTAAGGAACATACAAAGAATTGTTGGGTTTTGGACGGTATACATGCTTGTAAGTTGTAGTACGACAAGTAATGAATCCAACCTAATGATGATTCGACGAATGCCAAGTGAAATGGCATTAGAGAGAAGTTCGATCAACGCACTATACTCATCGATATTGTTTGTTGAACGACCGATACAAATCCCTTGAAAACTCACTAACTCGTCACTTGGAGTGAAAATAGCCCATGCTGCAGAAGAGCAGAAGATAGGTTATGCATACTATGACTAGCACCATCAGCGTAACCAACAAATGGTTCTGAAGATTCTGACATTTGCAACAAATGCAAAGCGAATTACTAACTAGATAAAAAACTCTAAAAGACACTGACACACACACATGCAATGAAAGCATATATACAGTGAGTTTTACTACACTCAATTAAGCATAGTAACATTTGAGGTACAATCCGTTTTAGGGTTGTGACTATGGAATCCCATCATAATCTACTAAATCATAGGCACCTTTTTCCAAAACACACTTGAAAATATAAGGACCCATCCACATTGGTTCAAATTTCCCTGATCTAGGTTTATCAGCTTCCTGATCGTAAAGTAAGACCAGATCTCCTTCTGAGAAGATAAGAGGCTTGACATTTCAATCATTTTGCACCTTGATTCATTCCTTCTGCGCTTCGTTAGCCAACACGGCATCACAATGGGTTTCATCCAGATGGATAAGTTCCAAGAAACACGCTTCTTCTTTAGAAGTGTCGGGTAACAGGTCAATCGTGAGTTTGAGAGATGAAATTTCACATTGTATCAGTAAGATTGCTTCCAAAATGTACACCAACTGAAATGGTGTGAATCTAGTTGCATTTCTCACCAAGGTTCGATATGCCCACAAGGAAGAGTACATGATTAAATTCCAGTTTCGTTTATGAACACCTACCATTCATTGCAACATTTGCTTCAAGACTTTTTTGATGGCCTCAACTTGTTCATTCGCTTGCGGATAATAAGGGGTAGAACTGTCATGTGATAGTCCTAACTTAGCAGTCAACTCATCCATCATGTGATTGCGTAAATGCGACCCATGATATGTAACTATGGCTTGTGGTACACCAAACTAGGCAACCACGTGGTTGAAAAAGAAAAGAGCAGTCGTTTCGTCACTGTTATTTAATGTTGGCATCGCCTCGGCCCATTTGGTAAAATAGTCAATGGCGACTATAATATACCCATGCCCCTCGCCGAGTTGGGGTTACATTTCGTGAAGTCAATGCCCCATCTAGAAAATGGTCCAATAGCAACGACTGGATGCAATGGTGCAGGTGGTAATCTAGCTTTACGGCCATAGATTTGGCATGCATGACAACTTCTGATGACAATTATGCAATCTTTGAATATACTAGGCCAGAAGTAACCGACACGGATAATTCTCTGCGCGGTAGCATAACCAGATAAGTGTCCACCACAAGCACCTGAATGGCAATCATTCAATAATTTCTCGGCTTCCTCATTTGTGAGACACCTCCGTAGATACGATGACGGTAAAGAGTGTTGCTAATGATTAGATAATATTTGGCTTGGTATCAGATACGTCGTTGTTATGAGTGAGAGGTATTAGGCCGGAAAGTTTAGGTCTGGAGATAATTCAGTATATCTCCATACCACGGGTCAGATGATGATATCAAGAACAAAGACTCATCCAAAATTGATGGTTCAGATGTTGAATCAATGGAGGTCGAGGGAAGGTCACAAAGTAGCTCGACGAAAACGAGAGATTTCTTTGATTTGGACTTGATGAATTCCAGATCAAACTCCTGCAAAATGACTATCCATTTTGAGTATTTGCCCCCTAGCAATTGACGTGACAAAATATATGTCATAGGGTTGCAATCCGAAATGACAGTGGTCTTCCGGAGCAGGATGTAGTGGCGAAATCTCTAAACAACTTGCATAGTTTCCAAAGCTAACTTTTCGACATAAGAGTACTTACTTTCTGTATCATTGAGATTGCGGCTCAAATAATATATTGGATGTTCTATCCCATCTTCCTCTTGGATTAAAACCATGCCAATGGTTGTATCTGTAGTGGCAAGATACAGGTAATAGTCGTTTTGATAATTCAGAGAATACATTAATGACGCTCTAATCAAGGTATCTTTAAGAGCATCAAAGGAAGCTTGTGCAACCTGATCCCAATGGAAGTGTATCCCCTTTTTCAAAATACATGTAAAACCTTTAGCCATTTCAACGTAATTTGGAATGAACCTCCTCATAAAGTTTTCCTTCCCTTGGAGTCTCTGTAACTGTAAAAGATTTAAAGTTGGAGGCAAGTCAAGAATTGCCTAAACCTTTAGAGGATCGAGTCGAATTCCATCTGTAGACACTATGAATCCAAGCAATCAACCAAAACCAACATAAAACACACATTTGTGTGGATTGAGTCGTATCTTGTAGTGTTGGCACCGTAAAAATATTGCTCTCAAATGCTGTGGGCGATCAGCCTGCTTTCGTGAATGAGCAGGTAAATCATCAATGTAAGGTTGAACAATATGCTTGATGTCATGGAAGGAATAGTTCATTGCCCTCTGGAATGTCGCCCCTGCGTTCTTCAAACCAAAAGGAGTTTCCTATAAGCGAATGTGCCCCATGGACAAATAAAAGCTATTTTAGATTGGTCCTATGGGCGGATATTGATTTGATTGTAACCGGAAAAACCATCCATAAATGAGAAAATTTCGCATCCAACACATTCATCAATAATTTGGTCGATAAAAGGAGTAGGATAATTGTCTTTTGGAAAAGCCTAATTTACATCCCTATAATCGATGCACAATCGAATTATCCCTTGTTTTTTCATGACAAGAACAATGTTGGAAACCCAATCAGTAAGAGGTACAGGGTAAATGAAACCAACATGCAAAATATTTTCAACTTCTGCTTTAAAGGAAACGACTTTCTTTGGATGAATAGATCGAAGCCACTGTCGTACTGGTTTGAAATCAGGATACATTTTGATTTCATGTTCAATAATACTAGAGTCAATGCCTGACATCTCCTCATATGACCATGCAAATATATCTCAAAATTAACAAAAGAGAGTATGGTAATTATCAAGTTCTGATGGAGAATAAGATTTGTCGACATGAATTTTTTCTACAACATTAGGTTTGGTTGAAATATTAATAGAAATCGTTTCTTCAATATTTGACAGGTTTCGCTCAGAATCTACTGTATCTATGAAAACAGAATTCGAAAGGAAATCAACAACTGAAGGGTGGTTAAGTTCATTTGAATAATCTTCGATGTCATCTGGAAGATGGGAACGATGATGATAATCTTCCCAAGGTTCTTCTCCTATCATCATTGATTGGACGATTCCTTCATTCGTAGAAAATATACGTGAAAAAGGATCCAAATAAGTACCATATTCTAATGAACGGTCTACCCATACAATTGGTGAAAGTGGATTTGTGTTTGCCGCACAAGCCAAAAGAATTGATTATTATGCAAGCTCAATAGGGCTTAGCACATAACTTCAATATTACTATCAACTTCATAACTGTTGGTAATCCTCCTTAAATCAGATGAGGTGGAGGAAATCATGTTGCAAGTCTCTACTCTTGCCACTTCCGCCAAATTAGATGGTGATGGTAGCGTAAAAGTACCCATTAGGGAAGGATATTTAAAGAGACCTACACCAACATTTTGAAGTGATAGCGGGGGTCCGTGTACCAATGGATGCTTCCAGTAGCCTAATAACTAGATGCAAAGAAGGCAAGTTGATCGATAACTGTGATTCCTCCTTTATGAGGGAATGAAATCGTACAAAAGTACGTGGAAACCACAACAACCATAGCATATACCCATGGCCTTCCTAGTAAAATGTTGTAGTCGAGGGGTCCATCAACTACCTCAACTTCAACAGTAATTGTTTTTCCCCCTAGTTCAATTTTTAGGTTACTCAAAAAAGGCATAAATGTGCGTCTGTCAAAAGCTTTTAATGTTGTTGGTGATCATGACAATGGCGATGAACCAAGTGTTTTCGAGCAGCTCACTGACATAATGAAAGTAGATTCCCCTTCGTCAATAATAGTTTGGTGAACATTTATTGAGAGATTTTACTTGAATTAAGAAAGTTAATTGTGCCAGTAACTGTGGTGTATATCTCGCATGGTTGAAAACCACGAGATTGGGATCTGTAGGGTCTATTCCACCAATTGCTGACAACAAAGCCTACTTTTGGGAGGGACAGTTTTGTAACACCTCAAGCGTCGACATAGCAGAAGGTGATTGAGCAAGGTCTTATACTATGTTATAGTTTTGAGCTGCTCGAGCTCGAGGGTTAAATGTCAATTTGTGTACAACTTGAATATTTTCAAATGAAGTCGAAGTCGAAGGATTAGGTTGATCAATTGCCTAACTATTCAACGATGACGGTGGATTTCCATAATATTTATTTCGTGTTGACACCAACACTTCATTTTGAGGCTTTGTAATGGACAGCATAAGTACTTGGGATGTGGAAGCATGGTCTGTCGCAACCAAATGTGTCTTCGGGTTTGGAAATGGATCAGTCAACACTGCAAATGTGTTAGAAGTCTTTAGAAGCTTAGAGACTTCTGAGCGGTGTGGACAATCTCTTGTAAAATGCTCGTCATTACAGATTAGACATGGATAACAAGGTTTCCTTGTCAAAGTAGAGGAATCAAATGATTTCTCTTGAGGGGGATTATCTTGTTTCTTCTTGTTTTTCCCCTTCTTCTTGCCTCCTGGTTGCTTTTGATTCTTGCCTTTGTCAGATGACATGACATTGACTTTGGAAGCAAGAGTGTTTTCTGATGCATTGGAAGTTTGATTGGATATGGCAAGTGTTTGAACAGATGGTCTACCTTCCGTTTTTGTGCTCGAAGAACCAATCACACCATCATCGGCATGAGAGTCCTTACTCGATGGTGGTGGAGGAACAGTGAAAGCTGGTCGAGGTGCATTCGGAATATTGTCATAAAGCATGCCAGATTATGTCTAAATCAAGTCCAAATATTGGGCAGGAGAAATTACTTGCTCTTCTGTGACAACTCCACCTTTCACCACATCCTTGGTGATTGATGGCAGCAAGGATTTTATAAACCACTTAGCCAAAATCTGATCACAAACATAAGTATTAACCATTCGACGACAATGTCGCCACTCATGAATATGATCCGATATATGAGTAGCAGTAGTCTTTTTAAAGTTGATTAGGATTTTCGTTCCAGTCTCGTATCTGATAGGTAACTGGAAGTGGGTCAAAAATGTGGTGGATAAAGTCATGAAGTTGTCTAAAGAAGCTCATGGTAACTCAATGTACCACTTTGCAGCCGGACCAATAACCGTTCTTTGGAAAAGATAGAGTCTAATTGAGTCATCATTCAAGGAGTTTGATGAACACCACAAATGAAAAGTCATGACATGATTTGATGGGTCTTCTCCCGGATTTCCATTGAATTTTGGAATGTCAAAAGGTAACTTATGAGGAATTACCAACCACTAAGGTGCATATAAAATTGGATCATTAGTGAGCTAGTTTAAATTTAGTAATTCAAGAGTTGCTACAAACAGAAACTTTCGATTCAAGTCAGTTTGAGCATACCCAGGATATGATGGAATTTCCTAATAAATAAGTCTTTGCATACCAACATAGGGCGTCTGCATTTGGTAACCTTGATAAGGTGGTTGTTGCACAAATCCAGTATAAGGTGGTTGTTGATAACCGGGTTGAATTTGTGGTTGTCCATAACCAGCAAAGCCTTATTGACCAGGACCTTGGTAAGCTTGATATTGTCCAAACCCAGGTTGAGCTTGTTGGGTAAGTCCAAATTGGGGTTGGAATTGCTGGAATTGAGGCTATTGATATTGGGGCTACCACGGTTGTTGAATCAACTTTTTTTGTTGTTGGTACAACGGTTGTTGATTTAACGGTTGTTGTTGCCCAACAATGTAAGGTTGACCAGGTTGTGAATAAACTATACCAGTGTAAGCCTGAGTCACTCCAGATAAAGGTACACTAACCTGAGGTTGTTGGACCCCAGACACAAGCAGTTGTTGTACAACAGCCTGAGAAACTTGGACCTCCTGACCTGAAACTTGTGGTTGCGAGGTAGAAGGACCAATTTGTATAGGTTGAGATACAACTGTTTGAACTTGTGACTGCGTTACAGTGGTAACAAAAGGTGTAGTAGGAATAGATGAAACAGTTTGCATTGGTTGTGTTGGATACAAAGCCTTGTTTGAACTGGCATTGTTGGTTGCCATTGACAGAATCGCATTCCAGACTGAACTGAATATGGAGGGATACTCCCATATGATGGTCCTCCATGATATGGAGGATAAGGTGAATATGCATATTGCTCTCCATAGGGTGGAAATCCAGTATGTAATGGATACATAGGTTGTTGTTGACTAGATTGCCCAGTTTGATATTGATATGCAGGATCAAAGTGTTGAGTTCGCGTAAATGAAGAACCAGGTAAAATTCCAATAGAGGACATGGGTGATGACCATGGTTTAGAAGCAACCCCTGAGTGGGTTCCAGATGAATATTGGTAACCAACTGGGACAGATGATTCACTATATAGATGTGAATCAGGAGTAGTAGAAAACATTGAATAGGTTGCGGCAGAAGATTCTTCCGCAGCTGCATGAGATGATACAGTCTGGGATATTGATGGTTGTCCAGCCATAGTTAATTGCCCCAATTGATGTCCTAAAGAATCAACAGGTACTTGAAAAGAAGCAGGATCAAAAGGAGCAGTAAAATGAGGAGTATGAGGGTAAAGATAAAGCCCTGTCCCAAAATGGAATGGAGTTCTAGGTGTAGTATCTTCTTCAAATTCTTCCTCAACAACAATTAAACCAGGTGGAAGAACTTCACCGTCAGGTCCGTAATAGACTTCTGGTGTTGGTAAAGTGGAAGTTTCAGTAGTTACTGATGTCTGAGGGTTAACCAATTGATCATTTTCCGGTAACGTAACAACTTCTGAATGTTCAAATTCGAAGTCCAGATGTTCCAGTAAAAGAACAACAGTTTCAGGGAGAGGTTCCTGAACAACTTCAGGTTCAGAAGTAACTTTTGATTGAACTGTGATAGGTTTTGGATTAACTTCTGGTTGAACTGATTCAAGTTCAGAAGTAATTTCTTGTTTATCAACTTGTGTTGAACAACTTCGTTACCATTTCGCTAGTGTCAGTTATAGTGTCTCAGGTAATTATAAAACTTCTTCTTCAGTAACAGATGTACCACAAATAGTTGGAGTAACTGGAGTCTCAGTACTTACCGGAATGGGTGACTCTAGTAATTTAGATGAAGAACCAGAAGTTCTTGATGTACTTGACTCAGTTAAATGAGACCGCTTTGACCGAATAGGTGTAGCTTTGGGCGGCAAAGGCAGTTTGCTCGCTGTTCTCCACGAACGATGAGGTAAGGGTTGATGTTCCTCCACGATTGCTGATTAATTTTATTACAAAAAAGAAATAAATAAAAAGGGGTAAGCTAGGCAAAAGGTTTACCAAGCAACTATGAACTACAGAATACCTCCCGCAAACCAAGAAGTACACGCATGCAATCTCCCTAAATGCTGTGTTCGGTGTATCACAGTGTACAAGGTGTCCGACTCGGTTACCTAAGGATGGATAGAAACCTAGTGTTGTCCTCCCGTATATACCCAAAAGTACGTGGAGGCCCAATCCATATAAGCGTTGTTTAATGCAAAACCACACAGTGAGAGAATTCCCATATACTTTACGTACTGTAACACCACCCTATATACCCAAAGGTACATGGAAGAGCTACGATATACTCACGTACGTGGAATGAGGTATCACACTCAGGATGTATTGCAGACAATTTAGCGACAACTTTTTTTTACGATGCCAGAACACGTCTCTAGCCTAGAACCAATAACTGTTTTTTGTTAGGTGACAATGCTCCATTAGGTAAATTGAGGTTAATTTTAAGTTGATCTTGCTTAGGAATTTTCCTTTCAAGTTCACCACATGATGTATTCTGAAATTCCTAGGAATGGAACTATTATGATAAGCATTCTTTCCATTCAATTTAACAATGGAAATCTTAGCTAATAGGGATAGAACAATCAGATTTCTTTCGATCAAAGAGCAAAGAGCACAATCTAATGCAATTTCCCTAAACTATTCCTACGATCACACACAAGATTTTTCAATGCAAAATGCATGTATTTATTTTTTATTTCCTTAATGTGAATATGAAAAAAAGGAAACTAATGCACATACAATCAATCAATCTTTAATAAGAATGAATACTTTACGATAATTCTGTTTCAAAGGAAAAGAATACTTTTATAACACTTTCTTTCGAACAAATATTAATCGACTATAATCTAACTTTGACTATGGATCGATAATGACAAAGAAAACATTTAAGAAAAATTAATCAACCAAGTCAAAGTAGGGCTAGCAAAGGAGATAAAAACTTTTTTTCTGAGACATGACATTTATTGACCAATCAGCAAGCAATCAAATAGAAGAAAGTTGGAAAAAAATCAATCCAAAGGTGGGAAACTGACCCTATGAGGATCAGTGTAGCCCTGAATGGGAGATAGTGCACTTCATAGCACTGTCCCTAAGCCAAGGTTTCTCTATAGCGCACTGTGTCCCTCATGTCAAGCCTGCGCTGGTGATAGTGATCCATTTCAAAAGGCAAATTGACACAGTTTTTGACCAAAATTCAATGCAATAGAGCTTAAATACAATCAATGAAAACAAGTGGGATCTGCAAGAGTGTCCTAGGAGGTGGATAAGCTACTAACAAGGATGATCTTCCCCAGCAGAGTCACCAATTTTTTTTGGAGAATTTGGTATCTATGGATAAATACTAATTCCCTAGATAAGTAGCCATATCTAGAACAACAATTTAAAGCACTTTAGCCTTTTCCTATAAGCAATAGATAAGACAAAGATAATGAGAATACCTACTTGTAGTTTCGCTTTCCTCTTGTCTCCTTTGTATCGATCCCGTCACTCCTTCCCGTACTTAACACGCTTGAGAAGTCACTGTAAACATCAACAAAAGACAAAGAACCAATCAAAGCAAAAGATCTATTGATTACAAGTAAATGGAATCAGATACATTCACACATATAAGCATCATATAACAAGATAAGCATACGGTAAAAAGGTTCAAATACTTTATTGAATAGAAGAAGGAAATACAACCATCAAGTCTGATTTGAAGTCACTCCTCCAGCTTTGATCCCATCTACATCACATCAAAAGCATGACAAACTTGTAGCATAACAATACTTTTCTCAAAGTCATTTCTCATAGCAACATTATCTCCTTACAATTCAACATAGTCAACCCTTGATCACTTAGATGAGTGCTTAATTTATAGGAAGATGGAGGAGGTTATGTCATAAATGGGGGGATTGAATGGCCTTCCATATTTAGAATTAGTTCCATGGAGGAAGGGATGAGAGGATAGGATGAATCTTAACTCATTCCTCATCCATTTTCGAGCTCATAGGAGTTGATAAGTGAGGGAAAATTCTAGAAGACTCCAAGAGATAATAATATTCCCCAAACCCTATGTGAATTTCACTCAATCTCGCCCAACGCAGGTCAAAGAGGGCCTAAGTGCTCTGCAGAGCACCCTGGCAAGGACTTAACTGCTCTACAGTGCACCCTTGCATGGACCTACCTGTGCTGGTCCCTTTAGAGATCATTTCAAGATGTCTTCCTATCATGAAATTATCTGGGAAGGAGGCATTCAAAAGGATGACTTGTTTAGGGCATGTAGCAACTGAAATTAGGGTTTGATGAGCCCTAAAACACTGATCTGGATGATGGGAGTGCTATGCCCAAATGGATCTGTAACACACCCTGTAATAAGAACATTAAATAGAAATAAGTAGAACACTTTTTCTTTGAATAGGTCTAGGCACATTTTGGGATAACAAGGAGCAATTTCAAATAGAGATGCCAAATTTATTAGTGCATTTTAGAGTAAATTGTCGTAGACAATGGACAGGAAGTTGAAGAGGTATACAACATTCCATCTACAAATAGATGGGAAAACAAAAGTAATCAATAAGAATTTCATACAAATTTTGAGAGGTTACAATCAGAAGCATCCAAAGACCTAAGATGAAAATTTGATCTATATACAACACTTTAATAATATATTATTATATGCTTCTACTAGTAAGTCACCTTCTGAAACTTATTTTGGATATTTTCCATCTTCGCCCTTAAATATTATATATGGATAGTAAGGAGGAGTGAGAGAGGACCTCACAAGAGATCCATTAAGGATAGAAAAAATGTTGAGAAGATTAGGAATATTCATTTACAAGTATAGGATACACTAAAGAAGCCACAGGAAAAATATAAGGCTATGCATTGTCAACATAGGATATATAGTCATTTAGAGTGGGATATGGAGTATGGTTATAGTTGAACAAGTAAATACTAATGGGTTTTGGTAAGAAGATCAAGGCTCTACAATATGGTCATTTTAATATATTGGAAAAGGTTGAAGATAACACCTACAAACTTAGTATACCCCCATACATGTGCATTTACTTAGTAGTGAATGTTAAGAATCTCAAATTCTATGAGCCTTCCATGTTGGATTGGGAGGAGGATATCTTTTGTAGAGGACTTAGCACTAGATGCTCAATCAGAGTTGGAAGAGGACACAATTTTGAAAAGGAGGTCTAGAAGTACAATAAATGGGCAACATGACCATTGGTAGATTGGGTTGAAAGGAAAACTTCTAGGAAAAGCTAAATTTCACTTCAAGGAGAAGGTAGAGGAAAAATTTCCTCACCTTATTCAATAAATATTTAGGGGATAAAAATCCTCCATAAATGGGTATATATGATTTGGATTGGATCATTATATTCTTTATCATCTATCTCAATCCTTCCAAATTTGAGGAAGCAACTTGCAAGGTAAATTTGGAGAATTGGGTTCTAAAACCTTTTGAAGCCATTTTGAAGAATTAACAATGCTTTTTAGTGTAAAAAACTCTTTCTTATGTCAAATCCTTTGGTGTTATTCTAGACTCAAGTACAATTCCAATTATGTAATAATTTTGTTAATTAGAGTTTTTATGCAAAAGTTATGCCACCCGCAAGTTGACCTACCATTTTGACCACCATGACGTGAGAAAATTCAATGCCAGCCCTTGTTACTCATGAATACGGGGATAATCACATGTCTTTCAATAAAACTCCAAAATCTCCACAATATTAACTCTAATTGAGGGTTGAGGGATTCAAATCTTACCCCTAGTTGACTACTAAGCTATGTTAAATATTGGGTCGCTAGCAGGAGTAGGTGTTCCATCTTATTTTGTATTTTGTTCCATAGTTGAGTAGGGGTTCCATCCTATTATATTATATTTTGTTCCATAGTTGAGTAGGGAAACTAGGAGGGGGAAGCTAAAGAGTAGAATTGAAGGGGTTAATATTATGTATCAACCCTATAGGTAACAAGTGTTAAGGAACTCCGTAGATAGTATCTCTTCCTTTTCACTTGCATATTTCCATACTAGATAAAAGAGAGAAGAGTTGTCTCACCTTCTAGTAGGGTTTTCTCTTGTAAGGGTTTCCTAGAGAAAAATAATGTGCCTATTATGGATGATGTGTGTATTTCTTTCTATTATATATTATTACATTTCAACTAATTCATTAATTTAAACATAAAAACAATAAATAAAGACTCTGATATCAAAAGGTAACTAACATTCACAATAAATATTTCAATAATTTATCAATTTTTTTTGTGACAAATTGTTCTAATGGAATATCCACAACAATTACAAATCAACCCAATCCACTTCAATTTTTCTTTTCTCAGGTATTCCTTACAAAGTGAGGCCTGAACAAGGTAGCTCATATATATTTAGGGAATTGGGTTCCCTTATTTGTAGACCACGTGGCAATGAATGCCACCTTTTTTTTGTAATTTTTCTTTTACCCTAAGAGCCTTAAGATATATTCCAAGAAATGCACTTTTCCTTTTCTACATCTAATATGGGAGTCACTTCCACATATAACATGACAACTTCATGGATGATCATGATCTCTTTAGGTTTGGTAGTTTTGAATCTAACCAAAATAAGGAAATGTATTCTTATATATATCTCTCGTTTTTTCATTCTAAAACCAAGTTTATAGTTCCCAGATGGACATCCCCTACATATGGGTTTTAGTTCTATTTGTAGGTATGTGAGAGAGAATTTTTTGTAAATAGAATTCACACAATGCGTCCCTCACTTGTTCATCATTATCTTGACATACATCCATAGAATCTTTTAGGGCCTCTATCTTAATGCAACGTGCTACACTAGATTTTACAATTGAAATTTGTACCACTACTCTTTTAGGATAAGGGAGTAGACTTTTGTGGGCTAATTGTAGTTCAATATATCCTCTACCAGCAGGGTCATTTTAGTTATGGATAGCCTCATAACTTCTACCTTGTCATTTTTAGCATCCAATTCCTTCTTGTTCCTTGCCAATTCTCACTTCAAAGGCTTGCTTTCTATTTTCAACTACTTATGATTGTCATCCCCTCTCTTTTTCATAATTCAAAACTTTCCTTGCAAGTGGTGAATTTGTTAATATACATCTTCTATGCTACCTTGTACCTACTCTCATTTTCCCATCTTAGCTTCTATTATACTTTTCCATTTGAAGGAATCAACATTATATGATTCCAATTCTCTTAACGTGAGATGTAAGTTGGTTTTTGCAAGTGTTGATGTCTATTCCTCCACAGGTTCCCCTAACAAGCTTATTGTAAATTGGGGGAGTCCTTTACGTTCATTGTGGGGGAGGATACTAGTTGTAACACCCTCCTCCCACATTTACCCAAGCTAACTGACCAAACGGGGTAAACATGTGACGAAGAGTTACTATGATATGATTCAACTCCCCATATATAGTTAAGGAAGTGGAACTAACAAGACAAAACCAATCTGCCCTTCCTAAGGAGCTACAGAACCTTCAAGACCCAACCAACCCCTTTAGGTGTCCAACCCATGAGATAATTTGATTTTTTTTTTTCTGAACTAGACCCCAGTCACTCCCATGACAAGGCATGCATGTAATTGAGACCCTCCAATCACTCCCATAGCAAGGAATCGATGCGAATATGGCCATTTTCAGGCAGTTTTGTGTCAACAACCTCAGATTTTGAGCCAAATTTTCAGGACTAAGACTCAGGCCTCTGACTAGAACTTCATGAACTTCCAAAAATGATATATGATAATGAAATGAGATTAATAATTCAAAAAATTAAACAAGGACTTGCCCAACCCCTACCAAACATGACATGCATTCCATCAAACACAACATTAACATGTAATATACATGTCATAATAACATTTCTAAACATAGAGATATCATACTTATCTGAGAATCGTCAAGGAGGACTAATGTCTCCTCCCAATAATTGCATTGTTATCTATTAGTTCATTCATTCACTAACATTTCATATACTAAACAAGACATGATGAGATCCATACATCAAGATTATCATAAAACATGCTCATAAACAACAAATAACCAGAGATATATCAATGATGAAACAACTATTACAACCACACAATGACAAGCACATTTACTCATGAAAATACCAAAGGAAAAGGAGCTCTTATTAACATATGCTAATCCAACCATGTCAGGGACTTCCACGTACCAATTGACCATAGATTTGGCTGAACCAAATCTCTCTTTCAACCAATCACCCCCACGCCATATTCCAAACATGAATGTGGGATCTCATTAAACAAATAAAAAAAAACCAAACCAGGGATTCTAGAGGCCAAATAACCTCGACCCTCAATCAGGGCTCTAGAGCATTTGTTCCAGCCAGTGCTTCCAAGACTAGTAACTCAATCCACAGTTGTCACTGGGCTCTAGAGCATTTGTCCAACTAGGGCTTCTAGGACTAGTAACTCAACCCACCAAGGGATCCAAAGTGTTTTTCGAACCAAGAATTCCAGGACTAGTAAGTCAACCCAAGCTGTTACAGGGCTTCCAGAGCGTTTTTCCAGCCAAGGCTCCAGGAACTAGTAACTAAACCCATAGCCATAAGAAACATTAGAACCAACCATAAAAAGAAAAAACCCCATAACACCATGGCTATCCATGAAAAGGAAAGGCTAGGCAAAACCACTGTCAATCTAGGCAAACCTCCATGTCAATGATAGATCATGACCAATAAACCACATGCATGTGCCATACATGCCAAAACTAGCAAGGAAATCATACATGCAAGAAAAAACTTGTTGTCATTGTTGATCCCAATGTCCTCTTATGATTTCCTACACTTATTTTGCCTTCTTTCTCCAAATCCAAAGTATGGCACACTCCTCCAAGAGTGCTCCAATAAAACTCTGTGTGCAATATTATGAGAGAGAGATCCCAAAACTAAACTGACAAAAGCTAACACTAACAAAAGCTGTGAACTAATCGTCAGAATCCTTGTATTATTGAGGCCTCTATTTTCTTCAATTTTCCATTACTTTCCTTCTTTTTCCTCCTCACATGCAACCTGTGGCCTTTCATCTTCCTTTTCTCCTATTTTCTATTATTTTCAAAAATGAATGCCAATAAAATGCCTCATGCCTTTCCAAAACCTTTTCCATTTCATTTTCCAATTTCCATAGCCATTAATTAATCACAAGTGATCCCCATCACTATTCCCAACATTTAGCTTGGAAGACGTGTCCCATGACCTTGGTTAGTATTTGCCTTTATTAACTTTATTACATGGATTTTTTACTAGGGCTGTTACAGAACCCTTCCCCTTGGGGGAACACCTTCCTCAATGTTCAATTACACCTAAAACCAATAAGACAACTGAAAAGAAAAACATACTTCTCATGCAGCTTTATAAATTAGCTCGTTGCAGTATTTACAATGATCAACTTGATAAGAAGCAAACCAACATAACCAACGTGACAATCATAATTACATGACAACCATACTGCTTATTAGAGCTTTATAACACAACTCATGGTGGAATTTACATCCATATACATATATACATTTACAATAATGCCACACCAAAACATATACCAAATGACATTCGCTCAACCAGCAAATAGATAAGGGTACATAGCCCACATATGATCAACCATCTCCTGTGTAACTTCAAAGGGCCCAAAGTGCTTCCATTGCACTTTAACTTTCTCAATTGTTGGTTCTGGAGCATGAGAATCTTTCTTTGAAAAATGCATGGAGGTTCTAGCTCAAATTCTCCTTCTGGATCCATTTGCAATATAGACCAATCAATCACATGATCAACATCTTTAACATACTTCTTAAGCAATGACACATGGAAAACATCATGGAATTTCACTGTTAGAGTTAGTGGAAGTCAATAGGATACTGGTCCAATCCTCTTAAGAATCTTGAAAGGCCCACAAAACTGAGGTGTCATATTGGCACATGATCTATCCTCAAGGACCTCTTCTCGTCCTTGATGAAAAAGTAAACATTCTCCCCAACCTAAAACTCCTTAAACATCCTTTTATGATTTGCATAACTCTTTTTTCTATCATGTGTTGCCTTTATATTCTCCTTGATTACTGTTGGGCATGGAATCCCCCCACAACATGTTTTGGGGCTCAAAGCCCAAGTTTTGAGTAATATTATTGTAAAGCCCCGTGAATTGTGGGCGCGGAATGTATGTTAGAGTCATAGGGCTATCCACCCTAAGTTTGAATGTAATTTCGGCCTACCCATGACCCGCGGACCATGGGATTGTATAAATAGAGCGAGGCTCTAATTTGTAAGAGGATCATCATAGAATCTAATGGATAGAATAAGATAGTGAAGCATAGAAGAAAAGTGTGAAGTGTGTCTTGGGTCGTACTAGTAGGAAGAGGCTCTGCAACTGAGTGCACAGGGTAGAGTCAAGTCTGTAATCAGAGAAGAAAATAATGAAGAGAAGTTTGTTACCAACCTTGCGTATCTATTCTGAGTTTTTATATGTTTTATATCATTTGCAATTATACTGTTTTATTTATTGCACGCACTTGTATGGATTGTGAATATTGTTAAGCATAACTGAAGCATATAAATAAGCTAAGTTAATCAACTAATATGAGGTTACTACTAAGAACTTGGGTAATAACACTGTTCGACCCTCGAGTAGGGCTGCGTGAAAGCAGCATCTCAGGCTGTGAGGTATGGGTAAGTGTGTGTAGCGACGTGCGCGCAGGGTCGAACCGTGAACCACATGGAATCATCAGCCATCCCCAGGGTGCGAAATCTTGGTTCCAGCACCCTCCCATACTACTTAGGGTGAGACCTCAATCCGCACTCTGCAAACTGTTGCTGAAAGGGCTAGTAGTACCGGGATTTGTTCGGCTAACTCAACTCTGAACCTAGGTCAGGTCCCATCAAGCCAACAAATGGATCCATTGTTGGGACCAAGATCTGCATAAGGGATGTCTGATGTCGTGTCACTGGAATCCAATAGAAAAAGAAATTGAAAATTGGTTGGACAGAGAGATTCACGAGTTCGCGGTGCAGGAAAACAAGAATCCGCAAATATCAAAGGAACAGTGGTTAGAGCGCTACATGTATATGGAAATCCATGAAATTTTCTTTGCATCCTTCACCTCTAAGTTGTATGAGTGGATAGCGAAGCTAGCAGATAGTCAAGGAAGGTATAAGCTCGACAAATCGATTGTATGGACTCCAAAATTGGTGCGCATACTAGAAGCATCGGAAGATAAGATCGCGCATGTTGTGGAACATTGGCTCGATCGAATTATAAGAGGGTTTATCACTGAGTTCACGATAGATACAACAGTCAGTTACAGCAAGGCGGAATGATGCTTCCTCAAAGGACTACGAGGTAAGTAAATTAAATCTTTGAACACTTGGATTAAAATGCTACTATGTGAAAAAAGGGTTATGCGAATAAATTGATGTTTGGGACTACGCGAAGTGGGAGGATCTATAAAAACGAAGGTACCCTAGAGATAGAAAATAGTCCGTTGATTTCCCCACAGTGGGAAAGTGAAGAAGAGCTCGCAAAAGTTTCTCCAAGAAGCGTGATCAGTCTGATAAGGCAGCGAATTCCACACATACCACCCCCACCTACACCACCATCGGTTTCACCATCATCACCCCCATCTCCACCCGCACCAGCTCCACCACCATCGTAGTTTAAGATGGCGAGTGCAATAAAATTTCCGGTATTCATAGGAGTAGGGAATGAAGATCCGGACCAATTTTGGTTCATAGTAAAGGCTGTATGGGAAGCATAAGCAGTCGTGGATGACAATACAAAGAAGGCAATGTTGGTAAGCGCGCTGCAGGATAGTGCACTAACATGGTATATTAAGCATTCTAATGACCATCCGAATGCGGGGATCGCATATATCTATGCCGCGCTAAACAAGGAATTTAGCAGGCCAAAATCAGAGACACAATCGATTATCGGGTTTAAGGAAATTACGATGCTTCTGGGCGAGACCCCGTGGGAGCTGGATTAGAGACTGAAGAGTATGATTTGCAAAGCCAACATGACCTTGACGGATTAACAACATCGCGCATGGTTTGTAGCATCACTAACGCTGCATTTAAGGATGGCATTGTCACAACAAAAGTTATCCACCCAGGCTGAAGCTTTTGAGATTGCGATGAGACTGCACAAGACCCCAATACAGAATCCTGGTCTAGGAGTCCAACAAATCTATGCGTAACTTGAAAATTTGTATCTGGAAATGCAGAGTTTGAAACACGATAGAACAACTCAGTCAGAGGTGCGCAAAGAGGTATGGTGCATAAAATGAAAAGGTCAGGGGCATGACATGGACCACTGTCCAGTCTTCGCGAACTAGTTGGTGAGAGGAGGGTCGATGCCACTAAGACCAGAGGTACAAGCAAGGCTGAGCGCGACACCTGTGTTGGCTTATTGGGGCCTGACCCAGGTTCAGAAGTGATTTAGCCAAACAAATCCCACACTACTGGCCCTTTCGACAATAGTATGTAGAGCACAGACTGAGGTCTCACCCGAGGTAGTATGGGAGGGTGTTGGAACCAGGTTTCCGCACACTAGGGATGTCTTGATGAGGTCTGGGAAGTTCGCGACTCGGTTTTGCGCACTTGAACTGTTCCGCACAACTGTCCAGTCTTCGCGTAGCTCTTGTAACGAGCACGAAGAGGCACTATCTAGATCCCTTACCTTTAGTATGATATTATTATAGATCTGACTTAATTCAATAGTCTTTATCAATCATTCAATATTCATAACAAGTGCACGCAAAAATAATTGCAAAGAGATGCATAAAACCATAACATAAGTATAAACACACAGATCTACGAATAGGGGCACAAGATTTCAGAATCCACGTATCTTTTATTAATCTTCTTCTCTGTTACAATCCCTACTCCGCCTTGGGCACTCAGCTGTAGGGGTCCGTGCACACAGCCACAGACTCTACCAAGCCTCTGCGCACACAGCTGGAAAGCTTACTCTTACTACTACCAACCACGACTCGGACTTACAGACTCAGAGTGAATATCGCATTTAAAAACCCATAACACTTAAGATCATAACAAAAGCTCCTTTCTACCCTTAGAGCCTCACTCTATTTATACATTCCCAATGTCTACGGACCATGGGTAGGCTAACATATTCTATATTAAATTAAAATATTTTAGGGCGGACTACCTTAGACTCTCGCGCTCCACGCCCGCATTTTGCGGGGTCTTACATTACATTGACTCAAAAGTCAGCTTTAAGCCCTAAAAATCTGCTATTGGGGGATTCGCTGCCCAACAGGCCCCCAACACAATCATCATGACTCGTCCTGAGTCACTCAGTTGGTGCAGTGATCTTCACTCGAAGTCCATTCAACAACATATGCACTACGCTGACATCTGCCACACATTCCTTCGATGTCCACTGTATCAATTGTGCGCGACTTTCTGATCCATTGTTGTCAGAGGCACCTTCCTACCTTAGCGCATATGTGTCCTGCATCTGGGCCAACTTCACCTCGATCGCAACGGTAACCATGAACACTTCCTCAAGCCAAGGTTGGATGCATGCTTTAAGCCTTGTTTCTTTTTGGCGTGTGGCGTCCACCTGTTCCTTTAGAACCTGGACCTCCCTCATTTTGGCCAAGCGCTGAGTGAGGGCGACCGTTTGCATGGTAACCTGGACATTGTCATAAGCCAGCTGCAATTCTCGTGCTTCTGTTACTACCTACTGTAGTGTTGGTTCCTCTTGTAGTGAAGTGAGTGGAAGAAGGGACTGATCCAACAATCCTGTGCAATCCTGTACAATGCGCTCTATTACTTCTAACCCCGATTGAATTGCGCGGTGGTGCTCCTCTCTATCTTTCGGGGGTGTATAGTGTTGTGGCTTCAGCCTCAGCTCCACGATCTACAAGTTCAGCTCCAACTGAACCTTTGCAGCCTCCTCCTGGGTCTTGCAGACTCCAGCTGCTAGTTTGTGAATCCTTTCCACGGTGGGGAGTGCCGACAGCACAACCAACTCCAAGATGCTGCTACTGGCTACCTCCATGGCCTTTTCTAACCCTTGGTTTTGTGCGACCAGGTTGTCATGCTGCAGGTTGAGCTATTCTAAATTTTCCTTCTGCTCACTCAAGGTTTGGAGGGCACGGCCCTCCTTGGTGCGAAGCTCAGCAGTGACCCCATCCTGCAATTGGTATAGGGTTTCTCTGGGGAGGGCGGCCAAATTCAACCCCCAGCCCCTCAGGTCACCTTCGGCTTCTGCTAAGACGATGCCTTCTAGTAACATCAAAGTGTTCGTTGTGCGAGCGCGCAACATCAGCTCAGCTGCGGATGCACCTTCCGCAAGGTTCGGTGTCATCACTCTTGGGGGCTGCACTTGTAATGCTTGCAACTACGCTCTGAGCGCCCCCAACACAGTTGTCTGCTCCATCATCAACTCTTCCAAAGCATCCTTAGTGATATCACGAACTAGTTCACTACTGTCAAGAAGGGCTCCCTCCAAGGTCTTCGTTGTCTTTGTCTTTTTGCATGTGGTTGGCTGCTCTTGGACGCGTGGCGCCTTGAGTTGGGTCGATTTTGTTGTAAGGTCCGTGTGTTCCTGTGTCTCCACCTCCCCCTATATGTCCTACTCCGTGGAAATTTCCTGACCTTAGTCTCTTCGGTGGGCACAGCTGTGGTTTCTACCATCCGCGTTGTCGCTGCTGCCTTAGTCGCCTTCCACTGCGTGACTGCTTCTTGTTCTTGGCGCTTCCTTTCTGACAACTTTGCGATGCACAACTTGGCTTCCTTCCTCCGTTGTTGTGCTAAAATATTTGCTAGTTCTACCCACTTCGGAGACCATGCCACCATTACGTCGAAGATTGCATCGTCCGTTGCAATGAACAGAAGCTTCACCCATGTTCGGGCTGGATCCTTTCGCGCCCAAATATACAGATTATGCATATCCGCCTTGAACTCGGCCATGCTTTGCAAATTGTTGTATACTATCGGGACAAGCACAGCCTACGGTTGATCCATGTTCAGATGCTCGCCTCCATGAACACCCAAAACACCTTGATCTCGCGAACCCTCGTCGCGTCTTTCGTTGCCTAGAGCGAGGTGTACCTCGCGGCTTCGGGTAGGTTCCTCTCAATGGTGGGAAACTGGTTGTCCCCCATCAGCTCCCCTACAACCAACAGGATGGATAAGAGCAAGCATGCGTAGTGGAAGGTCTTACCCTACTCCTAGGCCTCCCTACAATTTATCAAAAATTCATCGCAGAGAAACTGCGCCCAGTTGAACTGGACCCCCTCTACACACTGCTCCGCCAATGCAATTACAGATGCTGGCACCTCGTCTACGCGGCATTTCCTCATGAGCTTGTTGGCCAGTAGCTAGGTGGCTATGTGCACCCCTTTTTCCTTGATGCTTGTTATTACATATCCTTGCTTCCTCTTCTCCAGCTTATATTTGGCCTTCATCACTTCCGCGAGGGCTAAGTCGCCGCTCTTTCCTGCTATGGCTACGAGATTGTTTCCTTTGATGGGCCGCTGAGAAATCCGATGAATTAAATCAGCCATGATGGGAATCGGCTCCTCCAGCTAGAGATACCCATCATGTACTAGACACAATAGCTGCCGGATGACGAAAATTGTGATGGGCGCGCGGTGGTAGTGGGGTATCCACCGCAGATGGAGTAACCCAGCCTTCTCCACACTACGTAACCATTTATGTTGTAGTAATTTCTCCACGTCCAACTGTGGGAACTTCTCACTATCCGTGAGGTCCTAGTCTTCTAACTTTATATTCGATACCCGTCCCAGCGGTGGACCGTTAAACCTTATTTTATCCAGAAGAAGCGAGGTCTGGAGCGCACTCTTCGTGGCCTCCAGGTCCTTCGATATCTTAGCTGTCCCCTTCCACGGGGGGATGTAGGGGGTAACTTTATCGCCGAAGGTACTTGGAAATTTTCTATGCCTCATCATCCTATGCTTCAATTTGGGCGATCAGGGCTTGCAAATCTTCCTCCTCCTCCTCGGTTTCAATGGTGACAACTTTGCCCTTCTCTGCCATTGACAATTTACTAAATCATGGGTTCCATGGTGATACCTGGACTAGCCCCATTGTCTGCTTGTCTTTCTGTGGTCACGGTGTGTGTGGGGACTTTGGAACCTCTGGTGCAGCTACCTTCTCTCTAGGCTCCTCCTGGGTCAGATGGGGCTCTTCTGCGAATCTCACTCTGGTCCTTGCAGTCGTCATTGTTTCTACATTGGATTCGTTCGGTCACGTACTCATGGGTGGCAAGGTAGATTGGTGCTCGCTGCTCTGTATTGGCTCAAATCTCAAACAACCAAGTGTTGCTTCAAGGCTACCCCAAGGGAATTTATAGTAACGTTTGAATTTGAATTCGACCATTCCCTCCACTTCTGAGTCATCAATACCTTCTTAGTGGGAGATCATCCCAAATCTAGCTCTTAATTCCTGCCTTAATGGCCTGCCGCCTGCTCCTTTCTGCCTTAAATTGGACCTCTTGTCATGAACAGTGACATCAGCGGTCACCTCCCAACCTACCCGCGCAACAATGCAACAACTTACGCGTGACCGCGACCCCTGTGACATACTGGCTCTACATGGAACCTCCCTTCCGCGCAGCTCTCTTGCAGATTCGTTTATAGTCCTGCACCCTCTTTCAACTGCTTGGAGCACTGAGACTGTGCTTCCTACAGATAGTCAGTTGGTCGCACCCCCGGTGTGAGGCTTCAATTTTCCTGCTAACTGGGGCTGCAGGCACCCTTCAAATACCCTTGCGTCCTTTAGTGCGTCGTGTTTTTCTTCATATGGTATGCTCCCCCATTTAGTAAGGTGCAGTCGCAGCCATGATAGCAGGGTCGCAACTCCTTCTAATGTAGTAGCAGGGCTGGCTAGACTTGGTCTCGTCATGCTTAGTTTTTCGTGGCCCGTTTGCGTGACTTCAATTTCTAGTTCGCTGATTTCTTCATCCAATGTCACGCTTTTATTCCTCAGTCATGCCCAGTATTCATCAAGTCTACGAAGTTTCAAGCTCCCTCACCGAAAGGCTTCTTGTAACTACCTAATTCCTGTATCCCGATCCTCATGTCCTGTCTTAACTACGGGAGTTGCGGTATGGTGATTCTACTCTGATCTCCTGGTTTCCTTTCTTCTCATTGGTGTTGGGGTCATTTTCATGTTCCAGTTTTTGCTTATGGCCCTATAGACCCATCGAACCTGCTATGGGGTAAAATGCATGGTGTATGGAGAATGAAAACTACCCTCAAAGGCCTTCCCAGGACCTTCGATAGACTGTAATATTATCTGCAAAAGCTACCAAGTTATACACATGTTCATATATCAAATATAAGTTAACAAAGTATGGAAAGAGGATTACCTCAAGTCTCCTTCTAGATTTGTTTGGAGATCGCTATGCAGCCAAGAAGAACTCCCTCAAAGCCGGATCCAAATCAATTCCCGCACAAAGGAAAAGCAAACACAATCATAGCATACAATCTTGAAAACTAATATATGAATGCACAATGAACATCTATTTGCATACAACTAAACCACTCATCTAAACAAGTATTGAAATGAACAACTCAATGAACAATGTTACCAACACTATGGAGTAGGGAACACAACTGCAGTTCTGTATTAATAATGGAAGAGTGATTACAAGCATCCATTGTATCCGTCTTCCCTTGCCCCATCTTCTTCTTCTCTCTCTCTCTCTCTCTTTCAGCTCACCTCTTCAAGTGTATGACAGTTCACAACAACTTAGTGGGCTATCCTTTCAAATGCTCTAACCCTTTTCACAATAACCCTCACTTTGCTTATATAGCAATCGAGTTAGGGTTGCCAAGCTCCTCCTAGAGTTCACTAGGGAAAAAGCAATGAACTTGCTCTGCTTTTCAGCTCTTTCCCATTTGCCTTCTTTTCTTAGATTAGAAATCCTCCAAATATCTTGATTTTGGATGTTTCATTGCTTTTCTTGAGCAAATTTAGGGATAAATATCTAGATATTTGTGAGTCAATTCATTAGTTTGACCCATTGAACTTCCCTTAGTTTCACTAATGCTGCCCCTTCACTAGTAACATGAGTTAGTGGGGTCACTAACGCTCCTTTAGGCTTGGTAACAAGCTTTACAAAGCAAGTTTTCAGTGTGCAACCAACATTAGTGTGGAATCAAGGCCTTCAATTGTGGTCGTTGCTTCAATCATGTTGTCTTTCACCTTTGAGTTGATGAGGAGGACATTTTTCTATATAACAAATGCCCCCTAAAGTATGAGATTAGAGGCAGAGACGATGGCCGAAATACTTTACTAAAACTGTAATTTTCTGTCAAAATTTTTAGAGAGAGAGAAGCTTCAGGCAGCAAGGGAAACCTGATACAACACATATATATAAAACTGCTAAAATCATGTCCTAAGTCAGGCATTCCCATGCTTAGTAGCTATGTCAGAGTAATCTTCTCTGAAGAGATATAACAAGGCTGGCCGCCGATAAGCACAATGCGGATCCAGTGTCATAATAGAATCATCCTGAAATAGTTGTCTCCAAAAAACAATATCTGCAGCTTGGGAGAGGAAACAAGGTTGAATGATGCAAGCCTCTACCCAAGGTCTTGATTTCTGCTTCACTGAACAACATAAATTGATACATGTGAAAAATATGTGTTGATTTCAAACATGCACGAAATAATCTGATTACCAGTCAATAATGGAGACCGTTAACAGATGCGAGGAAGGCCACCGATAATGGTGATGGTCTCCAAGATGCACAATACAAACTAGCGAGTGTGAAAAATTTCTTTATCATCGAACACCCATAAAATCGCTTAACCAGGAGCCAATAATGAGAACCCCTGATCAAACACAAGGTAACCTACCACTAATGTCTGCAAGTACCAAGGCACTGAATGTGTTTCTGGGTTATCTTCCTAGATAGAGTGTTGAAGTCGATAGGAAGAAACCTATCGAAAGGTAGGCAATGATATGTCCTACATCAATCGACAAGAAACGAGACAAGAATGATTTTGTTATTTGAGGAATCTTTTGAGCATTTGGGTCTAAACGACGGAGGGCATGATGAAAGGATATGTTTGATTGGTTGATGGACGAAACAAATGGGTAACCCTTGAACAATAGAAGGCATGGCAACGGTTTTAACCAGATAGCACTAGACTCATGAACACTATAGAGTGTTAGGATACAGAGACGCAATTACATAAGGGTATATAGGCTAAAACTCATAGAATGGTAGGATTCATATTGAGAGGCCATCAAAAGGGATGTTTATCTGAGGGAGTGCCATGTTCAAGGGAACGATTGCTGCCAAACCACGCTTTCTAATACGGAATACAATTGTATTGTCCACTTTCCCCGTCTAATTAATTTAATGAGTCCAGACGAGTAAACTCATCGATATTTTCATGTTTAAAGAGTCTGAAAAGGATCACAAAAAGAACGACTCTTTGCCCTATTTGATTAGTTTAATGAGTCCAGACAGGAAAACTCATCGATTTTTTCATGTTTTAAGAGTCTGAAAAGTATCGTAAAAAGAACGACTCTATATCTTGTCTGTGTAATTTAAAGAGTCCAGACTAGACAACTCAGTGGTCTTTTCATATTTAGAGAGTCTGAAAAGATCGTAAAGAGAGACTCCATGGTGGTCCCTTTGTCATAGTTGTTAACCAGATGCGACAAAAGGTTAATAGTATACCCGGATCGGTTAATTTTCCGTAAGTCCCGGATAAAGAGAAACCTATTTTCAATTCATATCGACCTGTAGGTTTTAACCCCGTACAAAAATTACCTGCATACAAATTCTCAAACACAGAAAATAAACAATGCAAGAGCATAACACATATACACAGAGATTTTCCCCTAGATCCCAAAACTAGGACTACTAACTTGATTTTTCATTATGTTCCTTTCAATGTTATAATACATATTTATACATGCCGAAGCATCCAATACCATGGACCGAAAAACCCTCGCGTCCAATACCATGGACCAAAAAACCCTCGCGTCCAATACCATGGACCAAAAAACCCTCGCGTCCAATACCATGGACCGAAAACCATCACGTCCAAAAACATGTGCAAAAATCATGCACAAAACCATAGGTGGGTCTGCCCATCCTAACATAGGGTCCAAAACCAAAAATTTTCGGGGCGCTGCCTCGGACCCCATAAAGTGAGGTTACAGGTACACCTCAAACCCCCTGTGACCCCCGCCCCCCCCCCGCTACACAATTTGCGCAACAAAGGGGGGCTCTGTCCCCCCCTCTAACCCACCGGTTAACTACGTGGGCTAGTCATGGAAAGAATATAACACAACCAAACATTCTCCCACTTGTTGTTTTCTTTCCATGGGGGGCCACAAGAGAGCTTAGTCACTTTTCCAGCCCTGAAATGCCCATTGTCTCTCTACACCAAGAGAACTTCTCAGAGCTCACAGATTTTGTCAATAAATCTGTAATATTCTTCAAAGTTTCCACCTTTACCAGCAAGACCTTTTTGTCTTCTATCATATCCCTCACAAAGTGATACTGAACATCAATGTGCTTTGTCTTTAAATGATATGCGGGGTAATTTGCCAAGAAAATTGCACTTTGGCTGTCACAGTCTATCCTTATAGCTCCCTGTACTAACCCCATACTTGAACACAATCTCTGCAACCAAACTGCTTCCTTGCTTGCATGAGTGGCTACCATGTATTCTGCCTCTGTAGTTGATAGTGCCACTACAGATTGTTTTTTACTCATCCAACTGACTGCACCTCCAAATAGGTTAAACACATACCCACTTGTAGATCTTCTCTGATCCAAATCTCCAGCCTAGTCTGCATCAACAAAGCCACGAATATCCAACATTCTGTCCAATGTTGATCTTCCTTGGTAGCACAAACCATAATCACTAGTGCCACGCAAATGCCTGAAAACTCGCTTCACTACTGTCCAGTGCTCCTTCCCTGGTTTTAACATAAACCTGCTCAATACTCCCACTGCATGTGCAATGTCTAGTCTAGTACAGACCATTGCATACATCAAGCTACGGACTGCACTTGCATATGGAACACAGGACATGTCCTCTTCCTCTTCTTGTGCCTTGGGACACTGTTCAGCAGATAACCTCACACCTACAGGAATAGGAACCTTCACCAGTTTATTATCCTGCATATTAAACCTCTGTAGTATTGTCTCAACATACTTCCTCTGGTTTAACCAGAGCTTCCTCTTTTCCTGATCTCTTTTAATTTCCATGCCCAAAATATAGTTTACAGCACCAAGATCTTTCATGTCGAATTTGGAGGACAATTTGGTCTTCAAATCCTAGATAATTTCTTTGTCATTTCTGACTAGCAACATATCATCCACATACAAGAACAGATAAATAACACGGTCACCAATTAATTTAAAATACACACAGTGATCTGCTTTGCTTCTGGTGAAGCCAAGTCCTCGTATAAATGTATCAAATTTCTGATACCACATCCTTGGTGACTATTTTAACCCATACAGAGACTTCTTTAACTTGCATACCAGTTCTTTCTTACCCTTCACCGCAAAGCCTTCAAGCTGCTTCATGTATATTTCCTCTTATAGATCCCTGTGAAGAAATGTTGTCTTCACATCCATCTGTTCTACCTCAAAATCAAAAGTAGCAACAACAGATAAAAGTAATCTAATAGAAGTTACCTTGGCAACAGGAGAAAAAAATATCACCAAATTCAATTCCCGGCACCTGGGAATAACCTTTTGCTACCAACCGAGCTTTGTATTTCTCGACCTTTCCTTCTGCATTTGTCTTCTTCTTGAACACCCATTTGCTTCCAATGGGTTTCCTTTCAGCTGGCAACTCCACTAGATCCCAAGCCTCATTTTTGTGCAAACATTCCATTTCATCAACCATGGCCTCTTTCCAGAGTTTTCCATCCTCTAAATCTATTGCTTCCTTCATAGTTCTAGGATCATCGTCAGTAATAGATAATGCAAAATTTTAGCAGAAAGCAGATGGACTATACCTTTCTGGTTGCCTTCTTTCTAGAACCGATCTTCTCACACCCGGAGTTTGTGTCTCTTCATCTTCTGATTCTTCCTCCGCTGTAGAGTCTGATTCTTCCTCCTTAAGCTCAAACTCTATCTTCTCAGGTTCCTTTGGTTGGACTTCATTTTTAATAACATCTTTTACCTCTCTAAACACCACATCTCGACTACACACAACCTTCCATGTGACTAGGTTCCAAAGCTTATAACCCTTTAAACCATCCTTATACCCAACAAAGATGCACCTTTTAGATTTAATATCCAACTTGGTTCGTTTCTCCTTTGGAACATGTACATATGCATCACCCAAATACCCTCAGATGTGAAAGAGAGGGTTTCTTACCAGTCCATACCTCTTGTGGAGTCTTATCCTCCAACATTGATGAAGGTGACCTATTGATCAGGTAACATGCAGTATCCACTGCCTCTGCCCAGAATTCCTGTACTAACCCAGCACCACTGAGCATGCTTCTTGCCCTTTCCATCAACATCTTATTCATTCTTTCTGCAACTCCATTTTGCTGAGGTGTATATGGAGTAGTATTCTACCGTGCTATATGACACTTCTTACAAAATTCTTCAAATTCCTTTCTACAAAACTCTCCACTGTTATCTGTCCTCGACACCTTTATCTTCTTCTCTAAACCAGAGCCTTGAATTCTTTAAACCTATCAAAGACTTCAGATTTCTTCTTAAGGAAATATATCCATGTATTCCTTGAGAAGTAATCTATAAATGATACATAGTACATAGACTTACCCAGTGATGGAACCTTCACAGGTCCAAACACATCACTGTGCACAAGCTCTAATATTTGTTTCACCCTCTTACTACCAGAGGGGAAAATCACCCTATTCTACTTCCCATTTACACAATTTTCACAGAAATCAAAATCCAGAGAGCTTTTACTCATACCTTCTACCATACCTTTACCATGAAGTATTAGAAGGCCCTTCTCTCCATTATGTCCAAGCCTTTGATGCCACAACATGGTCATCTCTCCAGAGACCACTAGATTTTCTGCTCTACTTTCAGGAACCACAGAACTATTGCACCCATCAATAACAGTGCTACCTTGCAGCTTGTACAGAGTTCCAATTCAAACTCCCCGCATCAATACCAGTGCTCCCCGAACCATTTTGCAGGTATCCTTCTCGAACACTATTTTTACACCTGCATCATCCAGCTTGCTTACAGAAATTAGATTTCTGGCCAATGCAGGAATATGCAGAACACTTGGAAGTGTTCTAACCCTTCCACCTTGCAAATTCAACTTTACTTTTCCACGACTAATGATTCTAGCCTTCCTATCATCCCCTAAGAAGACATCACAACCATCGTATTTCTCATACTCATAGAACCATTCTCTATGGGGAGTGAAGTGAAAGGATGCACTTGAGTCAATCAACCATGCCTCATGATCTACATGTGTACTTGAAGAAGCCAAGTACACATCCCCACCTTCATCTGAGGTGGTTTTCACCTCTGCAGAAGGAGCATCATCAGATCCCTTTCCTTTATTGGGATCTTTAGATTTACAGTCCCTTTTGTAGTGCCCTTCCTTTCTGCATTTCCAGCACACCACCTTTACAGGTTTTCTTGGAGATTTAGATCTCCCTCTAGATTTAGATCTCCCACTCGATGACTTATTTTTGTTTCTATTCTGGGATCGTCCTCATACAAACAAGGCATCACCATTCTGGCTCTCCATATTTTTCCGTCTCATCTCCTCCGTTAGCAAGGATGAGACTATTTCATCAAACTGCAAGGCAGTTGCATTGCTACCTATTGCAATAACCAGACTATCCCACGAATCTAGTAGAGAACATAAGAAACTGATGCACTTAACTTCATCTCAAATTTTAATATCAGCAGACGCTAACTGATTTACCACAGTATTAAATGCGTTTAGATGCTCTGTCACCGAGTCTCCATCCTTCATCCTCAGGTTATACATCTTTTTCCGCAGGAACTGTTTATTCACCAGAGACTTAGATTGGTACAAAGTCCCTAACTTGTCCCACAAAGCCTTCAGTGTAGCTTCCCCTGATACATTCAACAATACTAAATTTGAGACACACAATTGTATTGTGCTCTTTGCCTTCCGATCCAACTTCTTCCATTCTTCATCGGACACTCCCGTTGGTTTAGTACCTGGATCTACCGTGATCCACTGATCTTTATCCACCAACATATCCTCCATATTGAGTTTCCACAACTCAAAACTCTGACCATTAAATTTCTCGATCTCTATCTTTCCACTGCTCCTCATCTTCTTTCACCACCAAAATCGATCTTGCAGATCTCCCATTGAACATGGTCTACCACGAGCCCAAGCGAAACTCCTCAGCAACAAAGGCGTCCCGTTGAAGCCAAAAGCAGCTCTGGTACCAAATGTAGGTTTTAACCCCGTACAAAAATTACCTGCATACGAATTCTAAAACACATAAAATAAACAATGCGAGAGCATAACACATAAAACACATATACATAGAGATTTTCCCCTGGATCCCAAAACCAGGACTACCAGCTTGATTTTTCATTATGTTCCTTTCAATGTTATAATACATATTTATACATGCCGAAGCATCCAATATCATGGAACGAAAAACCATCACGTCCAATACCATGGACAAAAAACCATCGCGTCCAAAAACATGTGCAAAAATCATGCACAAAGCCATAGTGGGTCCGCCCATCCTAACATAGGGTCCAAAACCAAAATTTTCTGGGGAAATGCCCCGGACCCCATAAAGTGGGGTTACGGGTACGCCTCAAACCCCCTGAACCCCACCCCCCCACTACACAATCGGTGTAAATAAGGGGGGGTCCGTCCCCCCGGTTAACTATGTGGGCTAGTCGTGGAAAGAATATAACACAACCCAACACGACCTCATTTTCTAACGAGTACGAGGCGACGGACTAAACTCGTTTTTCATCATGAATTTTTAATGAGTCATGCGATGACAAACTCAATACCTTCATCAAAAATTTTAATGAGTCAAATGATGAAAACTCAGGGTATCTTTTTTAGTTTAGTGAGCGAGAAAAAGAGGGAAAAGAACGACTCATCCCTTCTTCATAGTTTTACGAGCTTGAAGGAGGGGGAAAACTTTAGGATTTTTCGATTTAAGAGTGAGAAACAGTCGCAAAAAATAAATTTCTCTTGCTGCTGTATATTTTTAACAAGCCCGGTAACAAAAAATCAATATTTTTTGGTTTAACGAGCGAGATAGGTACCTAAAATAATGCTCGGGTCATCTTCATCAAGTTTAATGAGCAGAAAGACTAAGCTCAGGATTTTTTCAGTTTAAAGAGCAAGAAAAAAGCGCCTAAAAAGAATGCTCATTTGGTCTTTTTCAGTTTATGAGCTGGAAAAAGATAAAAAAAGAGTTGCTCAGAGCATCGTTGTATGAATTTAACGAGTGCAACGATGAAAACTCAGAGATGTTTCTATTTTTTAAAGAGCAATAAAATATCACAAAAAGTGCTCTAACTATCGTTGCATAGGTTTAACGAGCTCAATGATAAAAACTCGGAGATGTTTATATTTTTTAAAGAGCAACAAAAT
The DNA here is from genome assembly GCA_031772625.1 of Pinus tabuliformis. NCBI lineage: Eukaryota > Viridiplantae > Streptophyta > Pinopsida > Pinales > Pinaceae > Pinus > Pinus tabuliformis. The sequence continues at coordinate 1,514,401,412 of CM062817.1, forward strand.
ATCTCAAAAAGTGCTCTATTGAGAATTGCATAAAATTACACAGCATATGCCTAGTGCAATACTAGGCATAATACTTCTTTAGGTAGAGCCCATTTCGGGGCTCCTTGAGTGGGACTCCTTCCCAATCTTGTAATTCGTATGCCCCCATGGGGAGGACTTTTGTTACGACATAGGGACCTAGCCTTTTGGGTTGAAGCGTGCATGCCTCCAAGAGGTCACCTTTTGGATGATAGAGAAACACAAGGTCGCCCTCTTGGTAAGGAGGAAACTTAAGATCTTTTGCAAATAGGGATTGTACCTAGCGCTTGTGAGCCTCGAGTGCCAAGTTGGCCTCTCGACGAGTTTTATTGATCTGTTTAAGGTATAGTAAGCATTCTTCTTCAACCATAGTGCCGAGCATGGGTTCAACAACTATTTCTAGGGAAGGGATTGGCCACCCATTTTGTTTTTCTTTGTCGTAAAGTTGGATCTCATGCGTGACAAACAATGGATTAAAGTCGGGAATTTCCTCATGAGACCAAACAAATTCATTGTGGAATTCCTCATATAGGCAGGTGGAGCTCGTAATTTCCTCAAGACTGCAATCTGCTCACATCTGGATGTTTTCCATGATGCCTGTCATGACCGAAATATCTATGGGCAATGTTTTGGAAGTGTTTCCCATGTTTCCTTCCACATCCAAAGTTTGGATGATCTCGTATGGTGAGGAAACAATTTCTGGTATGTCAGGGGACAGGTTTTTAAAAGGCATCATGTCTGAATCAGATATCGGGACACAATGGTGCCAATCCTCCCAATGTTGCTCTCCAAAACTCATGATTTCTTGAACAGCTTCGTCCATAGGAAGGAGTTGATTGAATGGATCTAAAGGAGGAGTGGTTATGGGAAGGACGATGGTACCGTCAGCCGTAACCAACATGACCAAAGATGTGGATTGAATGGCTTGGTTAGCCGATTCAGCTGGTGACAGCGACATTTGGTCTCCGAATGTGTCAAGGTCTGAAGGAGCCAGTAGGATCCATGGATCGGTCAGTTCATGAGGAATATATGAAAGCATGTTGACCATCTGTGAAACCTTGGGCGGCTGAAGAGGAAAACAACCCATGAGGGAAGAAGCCTTCAGTAGACTGGTACCTAAACTGACATAAGAGTCAGTTCCACCTCCTACTAGGGGTACGGAGCCACTTGGTAATGGTGAATAATCGGGGGTGCAGAAAGACAACTGATCTACTATAACTACCTTTCCATCCAATGGAAATAGGATGATGCGAAAGACAGTAGATATTATGGCTGTAATGGCATATATACAACTGCGACCCAGCAAGAGATTATAGTCGAGTTTTTTGTCCATGACTTCTATGTCTACCGTTACAGTTTTCCCATACAAAGTGATGGGGAAACTGGCTAGGTACCCTTTTGGGATAAAGGTGTGGCCGTCGAAAGCTTTCAGGGAGTTCGACGGTGGGGTTAGGGTTGGAGAACCCAGGGCGAGCCAACATGAAGCCGACATGACGTAGGTAGAAGCACCTTCGTCGATGACAGTTCTGTGTATACCTTTACCTTTCGAAGTGATATGCACCTGGAATGCAAGCTGGTGAGAAAGGGGAGGTTTACACTTGTCCATGTCGAAAATAGCAAGCATGGAATCCATTGGGTCAATACCTCCAATAGGTGAAAGAAAAGCTTTCCGTTGTGTTAGGCATGTTTGTAATACTTCGAGCACCGACATAGCTGACGATGCTTGCGCCAAATCCTCTACGATGTTGTAGTGTTGGGCGGCACGTGCATATGTATTGTGAATTGTGCATCGAAGTGCCCCTTTTGGGGGTCTAATTACAAAGTCCTCAACTGGCCTTTCGATATGCAAATCGTTGGGCGACGATGGGTTTTGACCTGAGGATGGTTTTGCTGCTGGAGCGACAGGAGCTCCATAAGATTTGGCTCTTGTGGCGAGTTCTACCGTTTCAAATGTGTAAACAGTATTAGATCCTTCACCAGCTGAAGGATGTTGTGAACCATCGCTGTTGAGTAGGAAAAGGATTTCTAAGGACAACAGGTGCCTTACCAGAATCCCTTTTAGCAAGGTAGTCTGTGCATTCCTAAAGCCGCAAACAACGCCAAGTCGTGTGGTATTCAGCATAGAGTTTACATGGATATCTGGTGGGTTTATCCTTTTCCTCATCAGTAGGCGCAATGACCTTCTGTTTTGGGTTGGGTTGCTTAGGTGACTGCTCTTCAGAAGGAGTGGTCCTTTTCTTATTCTTCTTGTTCTTGCCACTGGATTTTTACGTAGACTGCACAAAGTTTATCGTAGTGGCAGGAAGAGCAGTCGTATTGGTAGAGTGGTCCACTGCCAATTTGGCAATGGAACCACCGAGTTGTTTTATATCAACCCCAGAGGTTTCGCCGACAATCCTGTCGGCGTGCACTCCGGGGTGCTCAGTAGCGGAAGCATTTGGGTTCCCAGGAGCAATAGGGATTATGTCGTAAAGAGTGCCAGACTGTGAATATATCAAATCTAAGTGTTAGGTACGACGTATGGGTTAGTATTCTATGACCGCACCACCTAGAGCGACATCTTTAGCGATTTGCGGGAGTAAGGACTTGCAAAACCAGTCCGTTAAGAGAAAGTCTGGGATGGGGGCTTTTAATAACCTCCACCTACGTATCCATTCATGAATATGATCGGAGATGTGGGTGGCGGTATCTTGAGGAAATGAAGTGAGGAGTTCTGTCCCAGTCTCATAGCGGATTGGTAACTGGAAGTGCTTTAGGAATTCCATCGATAAAGTGTCAAAGGTGTTTACTGACGTGTGTGGCAACTCAATATACCATTTCGCTGCGTTGCTAGTGAGGGTGAGGGGAAAAAGATGTAACCAGACACTATCATCCACCAGAGATATTTAAACACACTAGAGATGGTAGGTGGTGATGTGGGTGCCCGGATCCTCCCCTTGTTTTCCATCGAACTTTTGGATGTTCGTTAGTATTTTATGCGGGATCGGCGGCCATTGTAAGTTGTGATAGATGGGGTTGCTTGTCAACTTGTATAAGTCAGGTATATCAAACTTTGCCAAGAAAGGCAGAGAGTTAGGTGCCCCCGACTCGAACCATGGTGATGATAGATGACTTGAGGAACTTTGCGCTCCTCCCATCGTTTGGTTCCCCATAGTATACATGGGTTGTGTGGTGTAGCAATTGCTTTGCGGTATGGTGTTGTAGGGTGGATTTCCATGAGGATTTTGATACTGGGGTATGAAATTTCCCCCAGTATAAGCGATGCCTCCTTGACTCATTTGAGTATGTGAGTGAGGTGCCCCCATGGACTGGTTGGGAACCCCTTGTGGATTCCTACCTGACACAGAACTAACCATTTGGCCTTGATTGACAGAAGAGACACTCATGTCAATGAACGACTAACCATGCATGCCTAAGAATGGAGGGGGAACTATTACATTCCCTACCGGCATGTGCATATTGGGAACCCCCCAGGTATTTGAGTCTGGGGGTTTGAACTATACATTGGCGGCTGACCATATTGTTGGTAAACAGGAACCGCTCCCATAGTGCCGCATTGAGTGTTATAAGGAGCACTATATGTGGCACTTGTTGAAGGTATGCAGTGTGGCACCATAGGGGTGGAACCTGGCATTTGCTGGGTTCCACTCATAGAGGGTGTCGTGTGAGTGGTTGTGCTTGGGACAAACGGGATAGTGGGATTTTCCATTACTGGTGTTGTGGAGACTGTCGAATGGGAAGTGGTGGGGGACCGAAAGTGTCCACAAAGTTCCACGACCTGTTAGTCGTCGACTGGATAGATGGAAATGTTCCAACTACCGAAGCAGGAAGTACAGGTACCACGGGAGCCAAGACAAGTTCCAACGGATTCATGAGCGGAGTGTTAAAGGAAGGAAGGAATCCTTCGGTAAAGAAATCCTCTGGCAAACTTGAATCGTCAGTAGTCCAAACAGATCCCGTGTGAGATCTAGGAGACTGATCCCCCAAAGATGGGGAATCCGGTTCAGTGGAACTCGACGGATCCTCCACAATGAGTGGAGGAAGTCCTAGCAATCGTCTAGAGTGACGACGAGGGCTGGATGTAGCCACAGTGACCATTAATTTTATCAATAAATTTTTATTGTGATGTTCGTTAAAGTCTCAAAATGATAGCACTCAGGTACCTATATATATATATATATAATACACTAAATGGATCGATCAGCGAACAGAGGGAAATTACCTCGTCTAATAAGCACCGATCACTGGAGATGAAACCCGGTATCTCAATGAATAACAGAAAAGGATGGCCAAATGTACAGTTACGATTACTTTAGAGCTTTGACCGAACCTCAGATTGAGGGGCCAAGTACTCTCATGAAGATGAGCACCCTCCCAAAAACTGAAGATAAAGTAGATCCGTCTGTGTTAGGTACTAGGACAGCCCGACCCAGTCACCTTGTGTAAGTCCCTATAAGTTTGGCCACTAGAGATACCTCAAATCACAGACATCACCCGGGGGGATGTAGTCATAGACAACATGCTATGTGGGCAGGATACCTGAGTCCTCGACTCAGTTCCGAAATCCTCGAAGGGACCCCTAGTACATAGAATGCCCAAAAGATTTGTAAGAGAAGGCGGGCTACCTTCAATTACAGTCCGATGTTGTCTCATATTTTGATCCGTTGTTAGTGGAGTGGTCCTGGTAATATGAGTACAGAAGGAATTTTTGCCTCGTTAACGACACTAATTTTGGTTTTCAACCTTGGGCTGCTTATCCCAAGATCCTAGCCTAGCTAATGTTTGTTTGCTCAAAAGAGTAACTGATTGATTTTAATGTAAATTTTATGTGTACTTGATTATTTTTCTTTGGTAGGGTTGTTGATGTATGAAATATGGTGAGACTCTTGACTCAATAAATCATGCAGAAACAATGCTTTGAAAAAAAAATTCAATTTGATGCAAACAAGCCTTATTCTACATATTCATATTTTTCACATATTCATAGTTTTGTCTGTGCATCTATAGTCTTTCAACACATGCATAACCAAAAGATTCTTTTCCAATATTTCCTAAAGAATACTGAAAACCAAAATGAAGCAACTCACAACTATTTAAACAAAAGGATGAATACAAAATATCAGTCTTTCTTTCAGAAAAAATTGTTTTTTAAGAGAGAAAAACCAAAACTTTTTCCTAAAAATAAATTTCTAGGACACCAATTTTGCTAACATAATACAATTACAGATCTTATTTCAGCCCATGAGAAGATTTTCCATCCCTTTTGGTCCACTGATACTACTGGAAATGAAGGCAAATGGAGACTAATGCTCTGTAACAGTGGTTATAGAGAGTTAGTAGGGTCACTAACGCTCCCTATACATAGGCATAGTGCTTTATAAAGCTCTGTGTAGCCTGGTAACCTGCGTTAGTGTGGGAAATATTGCACAACAAGGGTTTCCAAGATCAGTTTCTGAGATGAATGTATACTAGTAGGATGCAACAAGATATTTGGTGGATCAGAAAAAGGATTATTGAAGAATAGGGAGCTCTTAGAAAGAAGAGAGAACAGAGAAGAGTCTAGGTAAACTGGGAACTAGATGTATAGTCCCCAGCGGAGTCGCCAATTCTGCTATGGGGTAAAATGCACAGTGTATGGAGAATGAAAGCTACCCTCAAAGGCTTTCCCGGGACCTTTGATAGACTATAAGATTATCTGCAAAAGCTACCAATTTATACACATGTTCATCTATCAAATATAAGTTAACAAAGTATGGAAAGAGGATTACCTCAAGTCTCCTTCTAGATTTGTTTGGAGATCGCTATGCAGCCAAGAAGAACTCCCTCAAAGCTGGCTCCAAATCAATTCTTGCACAAAGGAAAGGAAAACACAATCACAACATACAATCTTGAAAACTAATATATGAATGCACAATGAACATCTATTTGCATACAACTAAACCACTCATCTAAACAAGTATCGAAATGAACAACTCAATGAACAATGTTACTGACACTATGGAGTAGGGAACACAACTGTAATTCTACATTAATAATGGAAGAGTGATTACAACCATCTGTTGTATCAGTCTTCCCTTGCCCCTTCTTCTTCTCTCTCTCTATCTCTCTTTCATCTCACTTCTTCAAGTGTGTGACAGTTCACAACAACTTAGTTGGCTATCCTTTCAAATGCTCTAACCCTTTTCACAATAACCCTCACTTTTCTTATATAGCAATCGAGTTAGGGTTGATAATTGCTGTGCTTTTCAACTCTTTCCCATTTTCCTTCTTTTCTTAGATTAGAAATCCTCCAAATATCTTTATTTTTTATGTTTCCTTGCTTTACTTGAGCAAATTTAGGGATAAATATCTAGATATTTGTGAGTCAATTTGTTGGCTTGACCCATTGAACTTCCCTTAGTTTCACTAATGCTGCCCCTTCACTAGTAACATGAGTTAGTGGGGTCACTAACACTCCTTTAGGCTTGGTAACAAGCTTTATAAAGCAGGTTTTCAGTGTACAACCAGCGTTAGCATGGAATCAAGGCCTGCAATTGTGGTCCTTTGCTTCAGTCATGCTATCTTTCACCTCTGAGTTGATGAGGAGGTCATTTTGATGTATAACAGAACCACTGGTATGCGCAGGTCCCAGTCAGTTCACCTCGCCTGGTGAACATTGTTCATGATTCCACATAGCTTTTTGAATGCCCCGTCATGGAATATGCGTCATGTTCCCTACTGTCGTGTCAGGTTTTTCTTTTCAATCCTTAATCTGGGGTATGCTTGCATAGCACACGTCTACACCCATCAACACAGGTGAGCGCGCAAACCGTTTCATCCTGACTGTGCAGCTCGTGTTCGACGCTAGGGACTTCCATGCTGTAAGCGTATCCATCTTCTACATTCCCACCAGTTCCCCATAGTCCTCCGATGTATGTTCCCCCATCGTGCGGGTGTCGCGCACAACGCCCATTCTAGTGCACCACACTGCTGTCATTCTAGGATTGCGCTTTCAGATTTGTCTCAGAATTCATCCACTTTTGTTACCCCATCATACGTTGGCAGTTCCCTTGATTCGGTCATCATGCGCCGTAGTGATCTAACCATCATGTTGAAATTTAGCGTTGATACTTTGTGCAGCTGGTTGTATCAATGCTCTATTTCTTCATCTGAATCCGAAGTACAAGAACTGTCATGCTCCCATGAGATTCTTCCGTTTGCTGTCAGGTTCACCTGATCTTGGTCTTGCATAGTTGTCTGGTAAATGCAGTCCAATTCATCATTGTTTTCATTGTCGCGCACCGGTTCAGTGTAGTGTGCTCCTTCAGCTGGATCCAATGGAACTACTATGGGTAGAGACTTTTTCTCGAATATCATCTTCCAATTCTTTAGGTTGATGACTCCGTTCATATCAGTGGCCCAATCTATTCCTAGCAAATGCAGGATAAGGATTGCTATCATCAACAATCTCTATTACTTCAAAGTCCATTTATGTGCTCGCGCCTTCGATATCCATTGTTACCCCTTGCAATCTCCCCATGGGAAAGATATTTTGTTGGTTCGCCATCTGTAATTGAATAAGAGACCACTGTAATGTGGGTCTGCCCATGCGTTCCCACGTCTGCTTTGGTAACACATTCACATCTGAACCCAGGTCCAGGATTACCTTATCCATCTCATACTCACCAATCTGCACCGTCAATCTCATTTCCCTCCTAGCGCGCAACACATGCTTTCCCAGTTTCCGGACTATGTGTGGTTCACCCGACCTTGTGCACCTAGTGATCAGCTCTTGTAACCCTTTGACTGCCTTATTGTCGTGCAACAGCTTCTAAAAAGGTAGTAAGCATAGAAGGATCCATTTCTGGCTCTAGTTGATCCTTACTACCTAAAGTACAAGCCTCCGTGAAGCACTTCTTAGCTTCCATGAACGTCTCTCTTGCGCATTCCAAGTCAAACTCAGGTTCCTTTATAGGAGCCTTGTGAACCCATGTATCTTCCTCGGGCTGCTTCCTCTTAACTTCCCCTATAGTCGCACCACTTTTGAGCACCATGTTCACGTTGGGGTCTTCTTCGCGAGGTTTAGACCTCATCATTTGGATGTTCTAGGTCGGAGTAGGCTGAAGTACCCCTTTCTCGCGCATTTGCACGATCAGCGTAGGATAATCTACTGCTTCATGATCGAATTGAGCACAGTATGAACAAGATAGTCTCGTCGGGTTGGTACAGTCGTGAGCATAGTGCCTTGGTCCTCTGCAATTGTAACAGATTAACTGCCCACGACCCCTTCCTGGCCCCATTCCTCATCCTCGACCTCGCCCTTGAAATCCCTCGTGCGCCATCCCCATTGCTGGGTCGAGGGCTCGCGCTTCTTTCTGCATCCAATAGGCTGGGGTTCGATCCAGCATTAACTCATAGCTCTGACAACTACACTCATCGTGGCCCACCAATCTACAAAAATTACAAAACAGCTGCTGGGGAGCCTGTGTATATTTCTGCAGCAAATGGCAGTTGTCTGTCGTGTGATTTCCTCCCACCTAACAGATCGCGCACCAGAGCGCGGGTGCCACACTTGGCCCTGCCTGTGCCTCTGGTCTCAACGGAATTGGTCCCCCTCCTGCCAAGTAGTTCGCAAATACTGGACAATGATCCTTGTCGTGGCCCTGGCCTTTGCATTTTATGCACCATACTTCTTCGCGCACCTTTGGCCGCAACACCCTATCATGCTTCAAACTCTACATTTCCAAGCATAGATTTTGTAGTTGCGCGTGGATCTATTGGAATCCCAATCCCGGATCTTGTATCGGTGTTTCATGCAATCTCATTGCCATTTCCAACGCTTATGCCTGGGTTGAAAGCTTTTGTTGTGACATCGTCATCCTTAGGTGTGGTGTCAATGACGCCACAAACCACGCGCGGTGCTGTGCATCCGTTAGTGTCATTTTAACTTCGCGGATCGTACTCTTTAGCCTTTGATCCAAATCCCAGGGGGTCTTGCCTTGAAGCATCACAATTTCTTTAAACCTGATGATCGACTGTGTTTCTGATTTCGGCTGGCTAAATTCTCTGTTCAATGCATTGTGGATCTCTGCTACTCCTGAATTTTGGTGATCATTCGAGTGCTTGATATACCATGTCAGCATGTGATCCTATAGCATGCTAGCCAACGTGGCCTTCTTAATGTTTTCATCCGTAACCCCGTGTGCTTCCCACACTTCTCTTACCACGAACTAGAACTGATTCGGATCCTCATTCCCTATTCCTCTGAATACAGGTAGCTTGATCGCACTCACCATGCTGAACTGCGGGTTTGGTGGAGGTGGGGTGGTTGAAGATGGAGGTGAAGTAGGTGAAGTGGGTAAGGGCATAAGTGGGGGTGACAACTGTAGAATGTGCTGCTTTATCAAACTAACCACACTCCTCAGAGAAACCCGAGCACACTCTTCCTCACTCTCTCGCGAAGGTGAAATTAAGGGACTGTTTCCTAATCCTTCGATACCTTGGTAGATCCTTTCGCTCCGCGTTGCTCCAAACATTAATGTATTCGCATAACCCACTTTTCACATAACAACATCTTAATCCAAGTATTCAGAGATTTAATGTACCTACCTTGCGGTCCTTTGAGAAAATGTTGTTTTGCTTCGCTATAGCTTATAGTCGTATCTATCGCGAACTCAGTGATAAATCCTCCTATTATCTGATCGAGCCAATGGTCCACAACCTCTGTGATATTATTTTCTGATGCCTCTAGTTTGCGCACTAACTCCAGATTCCACACTATCAGTTGATTGAGCTTATACCTTCCCTGGCTGTCGGCTAACCTCGCGATCCAATCATATAGTTCAGAAGAGAAGGACACGAAAAAAATATCGTGGATTTTCGTATATACGTAGCGATCCAACCACCTCTTCTTGGATATCTGCAAAGTTATGTTTTCCTATACCACGAACTCGTGAAGCTTCTGACCCAACCACTCTTCAATTTCCTTTTTTGTGGGGTTCTAGTGTTCTAACATCAGACATCCCTTAGGCAGATCCCGGTCCCAGCAACGAAACCATTTGTTGGCTTATTGGGGCCTGACCCAGGCTCAGAAGTGATTTAGCCAAACAAATCCTGCACTACTGGCCCTTTCGGCAATAGTCTGTAGAGCGCGGACTGAGGTCTCATCCGAGGTAGTATGGCAGGGTGCTGGAACCAGGTTTTCGCACCCTAGGGATTTCTTGATGAGGTCTGGGAAGTTCGTGACTCGATCTTGCACACCTAAACTGTTCCGCGCAGCTATCCAGCCTTCACGTAGCTCTTATACCGAGAGTAAAGAGGCACTATCTAGATCCCTTACCCTTAGTATGATATTATTATAGATCTAACTTAATGCAGTAGTCTTTATCAATCATTCAATATTCATAACAAGTGCGTGCAAACATAACTGCAAAGAGATGCATAAAACCATAATAGAACTATAAACACACAGATCTATGAACAGAGGCACAAGATTTCAGAGTCCACGTATCTTTTATTAATCTTCTTCTCTGTTACAATCCCAACTCCGCCCTGCACACTCAGCTGTAGGGGTCCGCGCACACAACTGCGGACTCTACCAGGGCTCTGTGCACATAGCTGCAGAGCCTACTCTTACTACTACCAACCACGACTCGGACTTACAGACTCAGAGTGAATATCACATTCAAAAACCCATAACACTTAAGATTAGAACAAAAGCTCCCTTCTACCCTTAGAGCCTCGCTCTATTTATACATTCCCATGGTCCGCGGACCATGGGTAGGCTGACATATTCCATATTAAATTACAATATTTTAGGGTGGACTACCCTAGACTCTCGTGCTCCACGCCCGCATTTTGCGAGGTTTTACATTACATTGACTAAAAACTCAACTTTAAGCCCCAACTAGGGGGAAAACACACTACATAGAACTGTCACCTATTACAGAAGTATATGCAGACGTCCCAACAATTGTTTTGTAATTTCTGCAGGTCTGTAGGCCGTGATGATCGCACCTACAGAAGTTACGAGTTGATGATGGATCAGACTCCTGCCTATAGAGTACAGACCGAAACACAAGCCCTCGATCCAAATGCAGGGATGGCGCGCACTGGATTTCAGGGGCGCGGACGAGGTCGAGGTGGAATGGGACTAGGAAGGGGTCACGGACAACTGATTTGTTACAATTGCGGAGGGCCAGGGAATTATGCCTACGATTGTACAAATCCGACGAGAGCATCATGTTTATATTGTACCCAATTTGATCATGAGATGAAGGACTGCCCTACACTGATAGTGAGGTTGCGCGATAAAGGAGTACTCCAGCCTCCCCCGACTCAGAACCTACAGATGATGAGGTCTGAGTCGCGCGAAGAGGACCTGAATGTGAATATAGTGCTTCAAAGTGGTTTCACGATAGGAAATGACAAAGGTAAGCAGCCTGAAGAAAGTGTGTGGGTTCGCAAGGCTCCTACAAAGGAACCTAAATTTGATTTGGAGCAGGTGAAGGAGACATTCATGGAAGCTAAGAAGAGCTTCACGGAGGCCTCCACTTCAGGTAGTAAGGATCCACTAGAACCGAAGATCAATCCTTCAATGCTCACTACCTTTCTGGAGACATGTATGAAGTTGTTGCATGATAGGAAGGCTGTGAAAGGACTGCTGGAACTTATCACTAGGTGCGGTCACTGCGCGTAATCCGCAAGCTCGGGAAACATACATCACGAAAAGGAAGGGAAATGAGATTGACTACGCAAATCAGGGAATATGAAATGGATCAAGTAATTTTGGATCTAGGATAGAATGCGAACGTGCTACCGAAGCAGACATGGGAGCGCATGGGTAAGCCCGCATTGCAATGGTCTCTTATTCAATTAAGAATGGCGAATCAGCAAAAGATCCTACCAATGGGGAGATTGCAAGGAGTAACGGTGGATATTGAAGGTGCGAGTGCACTGGCCAATTTCAAAGTGATAGAGATTGTGGATGACAACAATCCCTATCCTACGCTACTAGGAATATATTGGGCCACTAATATGAATGGAGTCATAAACTTGAAGAATTGCAAGATGATTTTTGAAAAAAATTCACTGCGCGTAGTGGTACCTTTAGACCTTGCGGAAGGAGTGCGCTACATAGAACCGGTGCGCGATGATGATAGTGATGATGATATCGACTGTATCTACAAGACAATCACGTGAGAGTAGGATTGGGTGAATCCAATAGCAGATGGTAGGATTTCGTGGGAGTGCAACAACTCCTACACTTCGGATTCTGACGAAGAAGTAGAACAATCGTAGAACTGCTTACACGAGGTAACCACGTTCAATTGCAACATGATGATAAGGTCACTACACTGTGTAGAAACAGAGGCAAGGGATCTACTTATGTATGACGGGTTGACATCAGTGGATGAATTCCTGAACAAATTTGAAAGAGAAGTGCCAGAACAACAGCGGCTCGATTCTCTGAAATGGGCACTGCGCGCTATGCCCGCAAGATGGTGGGGTACGCATCAATGAAGTTTCAAGGATTGGCACAACTGTAGAAGGGTGATGCACCTATGATTTTGAAAACCTCAACTGTGAAGGAGAGCCTGTTATGATGAGAGAAACAGCCTGCGCACCCACCTTTCTAGATGGATACAGATGTATGGTACATAGCCCGCACAAACGCACATTGCTCTCACAATAGAAAATAGGAACAACACACAGAAGCAGGAAAGTCGAAGCACGCCAAATATTATCCATGGAAAAGCCTTTGACAAGGTGTGTGAAGTACTAAACAAGGTCCACCATGTGAAGTGCACTGACTGGAACCTGCGCGTACCAGCGGTTCGATGGGCCTATAAGACTATGTGCAAAACTCTGACCATGAGAGAAGTTCTGAAGCTGAAGTATAAAACAGGGGCTGTAATCTCTGAGGAGCATGGGAAGCCAAGTCCGCACGTAACAACACCTATAGATATAATGATCCGTGCAGACCAAAATGAAGAAATCACATAGATACGTGAAGAAGGACATATAAGACTTCAGGAAGAAATTCGTCAGGGAAACTTTAGACTTCGCGAACTAGAAAAAGATTGGGTACAGCTAAGGGAGAAAAGAACTTCAATAGACGCAGAAGTCAAGAGGCTGGAAAACGAAATAAAGGAAGCATTTCTCGTCAATAAACCAAGGATGGCAAGGAAAGGTGCCTCTGATCATACTGATGAATTGGAGGACTATCGCCGAGAATTGGTTAGTTTACTGCCGTGGATGGGACCACATATCGCCAAACACAGTAACCAGGGTAGCGCATTGCCACTAGTAGAACACGCAGTGCCAATCACCACAAGGGCAGATGATGATTTTCTGCGAACCACGAAAAAGGACCGGATGGAGCTCGACACAGGTGGTGTGACCAACCGACTAGCTGTAGGAAGGATATTCTCACCGCTCCTATAAAATATTTTTCTTGAGAACTGTGTGATATTGGAAAGGCACGCAGAATCAAAACATCACAGGGTTCGCACATATGCATGGAGGGCTGCGTTGTCGCACGGGTTGGCTGGGAAGTGACCGTTGGTGTCACTATTCATGACGGGATGACCAATTTGAGGCTAAATGGAGCAGGCGACGGGCATTTAAGATGCAAGTTATGGGCAAGATTTAGGAAAATCTGCCGCAAAGAAAGCATTATGGCCCGAAATTGGGGGGAACGGTCGAATTTGAATTCAAAAGGCGCTATAAAAATCAAAGAGATAACTAACGAACAACACTTGGTAATATGAGAATTGAGCACTTGAGCAGAGCACAGAGTGTTGAGAGCCGAGCGATAATTGAGCCCCTAAGTTTGCGAGAGACAGAATACAGTGTAGAGATGATGACGACCACTAAGGATGGGTTAGGAATTGAAGAGGGAACCGCCGACGAGGCTGCGCAAACCCCCATGGTACAAGATGTCCTCGAGGGCACTGGGGTGGTGATGGAAATCCCCAAATCACCGCAAACACCACGGCCCAAGAAGGATAAATAGGGAATGGGTCCAGTATGCATGTCCCCAAGGAATCCGCGACACAACAAACTATCTATGGAAGAGAAGGGGAAAGCGGTCACAATCGAAATAGATGAGGAAGAAGAAGACTTACAAGCCCTGATTGCCGCAACAGAACAAGAAGAAGATATGGAGGAGGATATCCAACCATTTTTCTCCACAACAAAACTGCCATTATATGTCCCTCCTCGAAAAGGGAAAGCCAAAGTACCAAAGGACTTGGATGAAATGAAAAGCTCGCTCCAGACTCCACTCCTCCCTGATGGTATTATATTTGAGGGCACGCACCTAGGCCGCGTGCCCACAAGAAATTTGAAGATTGGGACCTCGCTGACAGCGAGAAGTTCCCACACCTAGAGACCAAGAACTTGATGAAGCAGAACACCGAAGGGGCGGTGATCACATTAGAGCCACAAAAATTGGTGCGCGGTGTGGAAAAGACTAGATTGCTACACCTGTTATGGATACCACATTTCCACCACACGCCTGTTATCACAAAATCAAGCACTGAAGGGCTGCTGATCAGTAGACTCTATGCAACTGTTTCAGACCAATCTTTTGACTAAGGCTTAGCCTCCTTAGCCTGAGAGGGCTCTCTCAAAAGGTTATTGATTTTAACTATTGATAAGATGGCTAACTCTTGCAAGGTGAATTTAACAAACATGATGGCTGGATAGACATTACAAAGACTTCCATTGGGCTTATGGAGTTTAATCAAAATTCAGTAAACTATAACACTACTCATACATAGAAGTCAGGGCATGTGATGTTTAAATACTCAAAACACATCTCATAGAAAACCTCAGCTTACAAATACACATAGGAAGTCAGAGCAGCAAAGTGAATTCTGAGTGATTGTGTATTTATACAACTGTAAAAAATATTAAAGATAGAGCAAAACCACATATCTTGAGCATTGAAACACTGTATGAATCCTGAGAAGACAAGCAGCCAATTGTATTACTGAAACTGTTCTTTACACAAGCCAAAATAACACTCTGTTTTCATAAAATATCCAACCCTACTTACATTCCTCATTTAGCTATATATAGAAACATAATCATAACTACTTGGAGCTTCCTCCTCCAGCATGAGGGGAGCTCGATGACTTCCATTTATGACACCTATCTGCTTTGAAACAAACTATTTAATACAAAAACCACTAACTGAAGTTCTAAAGAGTTCTAATTTAATTATAACTCTGACTCTATCTCCTTCGTGGAATGATTCCTCCTTGCAGCTTTGACACCTGGTTTCCTCTTCGTTTGGCTGAGATGGCATGAGATGAGCAGTTAATGCCCCATGTTGGCTTTGGATACTGAAAGCTTTAATCTGCTCCGCGTTGGCTGAGAATATCCCTTACTTTTCGGTTCTGGTCCCCCATCACTTTGAATCTGCAGTAACATGTACTTTAAGTTTCTTTAATAACCCAAAAACAATAGAACACCACCATGTTTCCCGATGAGTTGGATGCTCCATCGATGGCCAGGTGCGCAAGCCAAAATTCCATGTATGCAATTCATTCAATCACCCTATAACCGGCAATAAAGTGGCTTTATAACCGAAAATTTACACTTAGGTTAAAACATTTCACCCTTTTGAAGGCACACCTGTCTTGATCAGAATGGTTGGGATGTCTTTATTTGATCTTTCACATAACCTTTAGGTGTTCCCTTTTGAAAATTCCCGCACATATTATCAAACTGTTCATTTTCTTTGAAAACGCCACCTACAGCAGTTTCGTAGCGCGCTACGAAACTGCTGAATTTGTTAAAACAGCTTGTATTTGCCCTGAGGTATTTACTGCTTATACCTTTAATTGCTAGAACTCCTTTACATATGGCAGGGATCTAGATGTCCTCAAAATAATGAAACTAAAAAAAATTTGACAAAACTTAGAACAGCACCTTTCTTTGAGCAGCAACTTCATTTATCAGCTAATTGGTCTAGCTGGGCCTTTAAGTCTTCAACCTTCTTCCACTGACCTAGCTGTGATTCCAAGTCTTCAATCCTCTTCTTCATAGCTTTGTTTTCGGCTCTTAAACACATGTTTCTCTTTCTGATGAATTTGGCCTGTTTGAGAGCTGGAACTGTCCATGTGTAGACATCAGCTACTGAATCCACCTGACTTACTAGGTTTTTACTTCCTTTCAAAATAGCTTTTCAATAATTTGCATACTTGACTACAAACTCCCTAGTGGCATTCTTCACCTTATCAATTTCAATTTTAGCTGCCTCCAACTGGTTCTTTATGGCTATAATATTACCTCCTTGGGAAATGATGACTGTTCTATTTGTGTCTTTTTTCTTGACTTTCTCTGCCTCCTCTGTTCTAGGCAAATTTTCAGCTACCTCTGTTCTAGGCAGTTTCTCAGCTTCCCTTACTTGCTTCCTCGTAACAGGTCTTCTAGGCTTGAGTATGAATTCATCACCTGGTTCATCAAACCTCAGTCTTTTTGAAGCTCTAGACTTCTTGGTGCTTTCTGGTGATGACTGTGTCAGATCAACATGCACTGGTTCAATGTGCACCGGTTCAATTTGCTCAAACTCAATGGCCTCCAACACATCACTTAGGCTTGCCTTAGATACCGGGCTTTCTTCAACAGCCAATGCTTTGCCTTTTTATTTGCTTATTTGGCTCCTCGTCCTAACTCTTGACACTGTTTCAGATCCACTTGGTCCAGGTACAGATTTCTTATGCTGAGCTTCTTCTTTTGCTGATGGCTGAGGTTGTTCTTTAATGGTCAGTGGCTTCACTGACTTTCTCAACTGTGACTTGGCTTTCTTTTTACCTTTTGCCTCCTTTTGAAGTTCAGCCAACGTGGTTTCTTCAACTGATTGTTCTTTTTCCCTAACTGGCTGTGGAGTAAGACCTGTTTTACTTTGGAAACCAGCCATGAAAATGAAAGAGTTCCAATCTCTACCTATTTTCTGAAGACCATCCAAAACTAACAATTTAACCAAACCATGGTGAAATAAAGATGTTTCACAGTCATCCTTCCTTAATTGCACTTTGTCACACATTTTGCTCAGACTACGAAACAAATAGAAGGGAATATCTATGGATGCTTTACCAGTGAAATGCAACAACAACTTGAAGTGATAAGAGTAGACTTTATTATATCTTCCCTCACAGGTTAAGTACTTCTGAATACAGGTGAGAAGAAGGGCATAGTGCTCCTTAACATAGTTTCTAGGCACTGCTTTTGTTAGGTCTTCATTCACATATGCCTCTTTTAAAAACTCTTTGCAGGGGTTCATATCAAACTTAAAATTCTTGAACCATTCTTGCCCCCCTCTTGGGATCTCAGTTACAGCAGCTATTGCCTCCGGAGACACTTGAACCTCTAACATAGCTATTTTAGAATTCAAGCCGGTGAAGTTTAAAGCAAAATCCTTTGTTACCTGAGCATGGCCACCTTGCAGCTTCTTACAGAAATTCCAACAACCGGCATCCTTGAATGCTTTCTTAACACCTTCATCTCTTAAAGCTAGGTATAAACCTTCAGGCTCTGTTCTCTGACATTTTCCAGACCTATGTTCTTTCCTCTCCATTTTGCTTTTGAAACTTTTGCACAGACAATGACCAACAGCTTCAACTAAAATGGTGATTCAATTCTTTTTAACTCGGCCTCGCTTGTAATCGGGCTCACTTGAAAGCAGCCTCACTTGCAAACTCAAATATATCATCACACAGGCTGGTCACTTATGCATCATTTACGATCATCATAAAGATCCATGCACGGTAAAACACATTTGAATAGTATTTATGTGCATGTCTACAAATCTATTGGTGGAGTGATGGTTAATGAGCATTTGGGAGGTACACAAACTGACATGAGAGGACGGAAGTGGTGACTCATCAACAGACTTGACCCTTTGAGAAATATTCGCTGCAAAACGCACGAATCTGCGATTTCGCAGCGCGGCTAGTTTTGAATTGTCATAATGTGCTGCGAAACGGCTTGATGGTGACGCGTTTCGGAATGGCTAAACAATGATTATGCTGCAAAACTGACCAATAAGAGACTGCGCTGCGAAATTACGGAAAGGATCGGTGACATGGATAAGACAAGACATGGCTTATGAAACCATGATGGTGGAGGATGACCAATAGGATTAGAGTACGATTTACATCGAACACCTTTAAAGCTCCAACCCTAAGTAAGAAACATAGAACAAAAACAATTTGACACCAACTTTTGACATTGAACTTGGACAAAGGATTATATACAAATGTTTATAGTTCTAAGTGATAACAACGCCCATCACCATTTTCATCATCAAGCAACTGCTCTGCCTGGTGCATGATGGGTATCTATGGCTATAGGAGCTTATTCCCATCACGACAGACCTCATCCATCATATTTCTCGACTCCCCTATAAGGGAAAGGACCCTGCGACTATAGCCGGAAAAAGTAGCGATTTGGCTCTTGCAGAAGCCATGAAAGCAAAATATAAGTTGGAGAAAAAGAAGAGGGGCTACGCCATCACTAGCATCAAGGACAAGGGGGTGCACGTAGCAACTCAACTGTTGGCCGGTAAAGTTATGAGAAAATGTCGCACCGATGAGGTACCAGCGCTGGTGATCACGCTAGCCGAGCAGTGTGCGGAGGGGGTCCAGTTCAACTGCGACGAATTCCTCTATGAATAATTTTTGATAAACTGTCGCGAAGCCCTGAAGAAGGGTAAGACCTTCCACTACGCATGGTTGCTCTTATCCATATTGTTGGTAGCAGGAGAACTGCTGGAGGATAGTCAGTTTCCCAACATTAACCGAGACTTACCAGAGGCTGCGAAGTATGCTTCACTCTTGGCCACCAAGGACGCGAAATGGATTCACGATACAATTTTTTTTTTGGGTACTCATGGAGGCAAGCATCTAGATGTGGATCAACAGGAGGCCACGCCTGTCACCTACAGTGCACAATAGTCTGCAGAGTTTTGCAGACTTCAAAGCTGACATGCACAGCATCTATGTCAGGGCGCGAAAGGATCCAGCGAAGCAGTGGATGAAGCTACCATTTGTAGCCACTGATGACACAATTTTTGTTGTATTGGAGACATGGCCTCCTGAGTGGTGTGCCCCATATTTGGCGGAACTGGAGAAAGCAACAGCACAGAAAAAGAAGGATGATGCCAAGTTGTGCGTCACTCAATTGGAAAAAAAAAGGTGGAAGGAAACAACCACCGCTGAGGAAAGGGTAGCACGTGAAATGGCAGAGAAGGCCGCTGAGCAGAAGAAGGCCACAGAAGCAACAGCAGCAGCGCAAATAGTATAGGTAGCAACAACACATGCAGATGAGGGCCAGGCAACGTCCTCAAGGCAGGAGGCATAGGACACAGAAATAGCAGAAGGGAGCGCAGACCCAGGAACCGTGCCCATACGGTTGAAACGCCCACACATGGTAGAACGAGCAGGGGTAAGAAAGAAGGTCAAGTCCTCGAAGCTGGCCATTGACCCAATCACCTTAATTGAAGGTGATCTCCATGACATTGGCAAGACGGTTCATGATGTCACCAATGAATCGCTTCAAGAGTTTATGACTGAGCATTAGACTGTGTTGGGGGCCCTCAAGGCACGGCTGTAGGAGTTATAGGTGCATCCCCCTCAAGAATGTACCATGTCTACCCATGTCGCAGCAGGAATTTCAGCCACAGAACAGATGTTGCGCGTAAAGATGGAAAACATGATAGTATTTCTAGAGGGAGTGCTAGTGTCATCCAACACAATGGATCGGATGACACTTAACATGTTGAAAGGCCTTGGCCTTAATTTGGATACCCTTCCCCGGGAAACACTATATCAGCTACAGGATGGGATCACACCAGAGCTCCGCGCCAGGGAGAGCCATGCAATCCAAGTTCTCAGCGAGCAGAAGATTAACATAGAACAACTTAGCTTGTCGCGCAACAAGTTTGTATCACAAAACCAACAATTGGTGCAGACGGTTGATGATGATTGCCGACGCGTCCCGAAGTTGGCCATCGCAGTGTATCTACTGGCAAAAGTGTGGATCCACTGTTTGGAAAGTGGAGTCTGCAACGCGAGAGAGGAGATGACAAGGGTGCAGCTGGAGCTAAATCTCTAGATAATCGAGTTGTGATTGAAGGTGCAGCCTTCCACTCCCCCTAAAATCAGAGAACAACGCGTCAGTGTTATTGCAGCAGGGATGGAAGATATTGGAAGTGCAATGTGCAACTATACAAATATTTTGGAACATGCACTGGAGGTCCTCACAACTTTGCAGGAGGATCCCAACATCCCGTGGTTGGAGACAGAGGCGCGTGAAATCCAGTAGCATTACGATAGCATCAGAGGGACTGTGCAGACAGTAGTCCTCACTCAACGGCTTGCGAGAATACAGCAAGCCAAGGCATTAAAAGAGTAGGTGGACGTGGCGCGCCACAAGGAAGTAGTTCTCAAAGCGCGTGTCCAGCCATGGATTGACGAGGCCTTCACAATCACGGAAGATATTGAAGGAAAGCTCACACAGATTCAGGGGATGCATGCACAGATGCAGGGCATCACGCCGGAAACAGAGGTCTCAGAAGAAAGAATGCAGCAGGTTCAACAAGCAGCAACTCAGTGCACTGTAGACATTAAGACCATTTGGGACCTGCTAGAGGGACTTCGTGCCAAGATCGTCACACCGACAGAGTGACTCGAGGGCGAGTCACGATGTTTGTGTTGGGGGCCTGTTGGGCATGGAATCCCCCCACAACATGTTTTGGGGCTCAAAGCCCAAGTTTTGAGCAATATTATTGTAAAGCCCCGTGAATTGTAGGCGCGGAATGTATGTTAGAGTCATAGGGTTGTCCCCCCTAAGTTTGAATGTAATGTCGGCCTACCCATGGTCGAAGACCATGGGATTGTACAAATAGAGCGAGGCTCTAAGTTGTAAGAGGATCATCATAGAATCTGCTGGATAGAATAAGATAGCAAAGCATAGAAGAAAAGTGCGAAGTGTGTCTTGGGTTGTAGTAGTAGGAAGAGGCTCTGCAGCTGAGTGCGCGGAGGCCTAGTAGAGTCTGCAGCTAAATTTGTGGACCCCTGCAGTTGATTGTGCAGGGCAAAGTCAAGTCTATAATCAGAGAAGAAAATAATAAAGAGAAGTTTGTTACCAATCTTGCGTATCTATTCTAAGTTCTTATATGTTTGATATCATTTGCAATTATACTGTTTTATTTATTGAGTGCACTTGTATGGATTGTGAATATTGTTAAGCATAACTGAAGCATATAAATAAGCTAAGTTAATCAACTAATATCGATTTACTAGTAAGAACTTGGGTAATAACATTGTTCGACCCCCGAGTAGGCCTACGTGAAAGCAACATCTTAGGCTGCAAGGTACGGGTAAGTGTGCGTAGCGACATGTGCGTAGGGTCAAACCGTGAACCACTTGGAACCATCAGACATCCCTAGGGTGCAGAAACCTGGTTCCAGCACCCTCCCATACTACTTCGAGTGAAACCTCAGTCCACGCTCCATGAACTGTTGTCGAAAGGGCCAGTAGTACCGAGATTTTTTTGGCTAACTCAACTACGAACCTGGGTCAAGCCCCATCAAGCCAACAATTACCTGCATTTCTTGTTCTATCTCTGCCAACATGTATGGTCCTATCAACACCCTATTCACTAGATCACTCCAATTGATGTGAGTGTTACAACTCCACCCATAGAGTGCCTCAAACGAATGCATCCTTAGTGACTCATGATACCCATTGTTGTAAGAAAACTCTACCAGTGGAATATACTCTTCCCATTTTAGATGTTGGTGCATGATGTACATTCTCAACATGTCCTTCGAAATCATGTTGACCTTTTCTATATGTCCATCTGTTTGTGGATGATAAGTTTTACTGAATGCCAACTTTGTACCCAAACCTACAAATAACTCTTTCTAGAACCTAGAAGTGAACTTGGCATCCATGTTTGACACAATCTTCTTTAGAACACCATGCAACCTCACTATCTCTTTAATGAATACGTGCTACATCATTAACTAAATAAGTAGACTTCACTGGAATGATTTGAGCTACCTTTATCAACCTGTCAACCACAACCATGATGGAATCATGTTGTCTAGATGTCCACCTGTAATGAAATCCATGCAAATGACCTCCCATTTCCACTCTGGAATCAAAATCAGTTGTAGTAGTCCACCTAGGTGATTACATTATCCCTTTACTTGTTGACTATCTAAGAATTTAGCCACAAAATCTGCCACTTCCTTCTTCAAATTCAGCCAATAATATAACTTCTTCACCGCTTTCAATGTCTTTTGATATCCTGGGTGACCTAAATATGGCTTAGCATGAAATTATCTAAGGATAAGCTTCTTGAGCTCACTGTCGTTCGACATATAGATCATGTCCCTAAATCTGACCAAACCATCAGCTGTGAGGTGATAGTCCATATTCTGATCACCTATACCCTATTGTAACATGTGCATAAGCTCCCTATACCTATCATCTTTCTAACCTGCTTGTAAAATACAATCTTGTAAATCCATCCCATAGAAGCTCATAGCTACTATGTGATTTACCTGTACTCTCCTACTAAGAGCATCCACAACCATGTTCTCTTTACCTTTAATATACCTAATATCAAAGTTGAACTCACTAATCATGGACAACCATCTGACTTTTCTGGAATTCAAATTCAATTTTTCAAATAGATACCTCAATCCACTGTGATCGCTCATCAATACAAACCTCTTACCAAGAAGGCAGTGCCTCCATATCTTCAATGCATGAACAATCATTACCAACTCATGGTCATGTGTAACATAATTCTGCTCATGGTCATTCAATTTCCTTGATTCATAGGATACTACTTATCCTTCTAGCATCATAAATACACCAAGTCCTCTCTTGCAAGCATCTGTTCATTCCACAAACTCTTTGTCCAGATCTGTAATCTTTAAAAATGGAGCATTTGTGAACAACTGCTTCAATTGCTCAAAATTGGCTGCACATTCCTCTGTCCATTCAAATTTCTTACATTTCCTCTGCAATGATGTAATGGGATAGGAAATATGAGAGAAGTTCCTAATGAACCTCCTATAATAACCTACTAACCCTGTGAATGAACTTACCTGATCCACATTTCTAGGAGTTTCCCATTAAACATTAGCTCTTATATTGTTCGGATCCATTGATATGTATTCCTTGGAAACCACATGTACCAAGTAATGTACCTATGTATGGAAGAAACTGCATTTACTAAGCTTAGCATACAATTAAAGCTCCCTCAAAAATCTCAACACTACTCTTAAGTGTTCGGCATGATCTTCCTCATTCTTAGAATATAACAATATATCATCAATGAATACAATAACAAACTTGTCCAGATAAGGATGCAACACATTATTCATCGAGCATATAAAAGTAGCTGGAGCGTTATTCAAACTAAATGGAACTACCAAAAACTCATAATTCCCATACCTGATATGGAAAGAAGTCTTGTAGATGTCTTCTTCCTTAATGTGTATCTAATGGTATCCTGATCTCAGATCAATCTTCGAGAACATTGTTTCTCCCTTCATTTGGTCCAACAAATCATCAATCCTCGTGAACAGATACCTATTCTTGATGGTCACTTTGTTCAACTTCCTGTAATCGATGCATAACCTAAGAGTAGCATCCTTCTTCTTCACAAACAACCTTGGTGCACCCCAAGGTGATACACTTGGCCTGATGTATCCTTTGTAAGGCATTTCCTTCAACTGCAACTTTAATTCCACTAACTCTAATGTGTTCATCCTGTATGGTACCTTTGATGCTAGTGCTACCCCTAGTACCAACTCAATCGAAAATTCCATTTCCATGTGAGGTAGAAAATCTAAAATATCTACTAGGAACAGATCCTAAAACTGTTGTAAAACCGAATACCTCGTCAAGACATTTGCATCCTCAACATCCTTACCTTTTTCACTACAAATAAGCACTACAAATTACACACACCCTTTTCTGTGACTACACTTGGCCTGCATAACTGTCACCATTCTAACTGATGTTTCCTTATTCTTACCCTACAAGATTCTTGGTTCTCCATTATAATCCAAGCACTTAATAGCCTTGTCATAAAAATCCACCTTGGTCTTACGAAGATACAACTAGTCCGTACCCAAAAACATACGTTATGATCCCAATATAAGCACATTAAAATGTGTTTATGTAGACATACCATTCAAATCAAATACACAAGCTCTTACCTAGTGATGAACTCTCTTCTTAGTACCTATTTCCAACTGCACTAACCAAGACTTTGCATGCACTTCTTTATTCAAACCACATTTATCCACCAGGTCAGGATTAACATAACTATAATTAGATCTAGGGTCAATCAAAATAGAAACAACTTGATCAAAAATCTTACCATCCATCTCGATAATAGATGCTTGATGATCTTCCTTCCTGTTATCCAACACTACATAGATCTGAGGAATACTCTGTCCAGCGTCCCCCACTATCTGTGCCTCTTGAGCACTGTAGATTTTTGGTCTACCACCTTGATGCTGTGGAAAATTTCTTCTACGATTCTCTCCTCCACAAGTCCAAAACTTCAAGGGCTTCCTGCCATCACCCTTGTTTTGCTCCTCAGATCGAAATCCTTGTTCTCTGTCAGATGCATTGAACTTCTTATGCTGTGTTTCATTATCTTTGTTACCTATTTCTGAGGTCTTGTTTGATTCTTATCCCATTTTCCTTTACTCTTCTCATCGGTCATAGATCCCATATTCAACTCGTAGAAATCCTTTTCCCTTTAAAAATAGTATCTCTCTGATAGATAATTCTTCCTAAAAATTCTCTCGAACTCACTCCAAGTCAACTCCTCTTCATGAATACCTCTAACATTATTTACATCTTCCCACCAAATGTATGCTTTACATTTAAGACTAAATGTAGTTATTCTAGCCTTCATGTTCTCTGAGTAATCTTGCAATTTGAAGAACTTATTCATCCCAAGCAACTACGCTTCTACATCCCGTGGCTTCTTCATTTCGCCATTAAATGTACGTGGATTTTCTTTCTTGAACGCATCCAGAAAATATCCCCTATTAATCCTCCTATAAGGATGATAACAAAGATGACCACGATACCTATCTAAACCAGAACTAGAGTCAATCCCATGTCCACTGCCTCATCTATCAGGTGTATCCAAGAGTCTGCCATCTCTAACTGTGTCATCTCTATCCAACATGTGCCCACCATGTGACCTGCTACCATATGCTCCATTAGTCTTATCGTCCTACCCGATACTGATTCTAAGCGGTCCTTGTCTCTGCAAGTCTGACAAGC
Source organism: Pinus tabuliformis (assembly GCA_031772625.1). Lineage (NCBI taxonomy): Eukaryota > Viridiplantae > Streptophyta > Pinopsida > Pinales > Pinaceae > Pinus > Pinus tabuliformis. Next base: position 1,514,426,752 of record CM062817.1, read on the forward strand.
TCTAAAGAATCATCGCATTGACCTCTTCTTGTTTCTACTATGCCCTAGAAAGTCTCTCTTGTGATTGAATGATTCGGTCATTATCTTCTTTGCAACCCCTTACTTCTACTTTCAAACTTCTCAAAGTGTCTACTATGTCAAGAGAATATCCCTCACCATGCTGCTCATCTAATCTATAGGGAGAAACTCATGAGTTGTAGTCTACCATCTTGTTAGTCATATTTGATCTTCTCTTACTGCAAGGTATATCATGTCACCTAAACCAAATTATAAGCAAAACAATGTACCTCAACGTAGTTTGAAGGAGGAACTCTCATCTACAAGATTAACCATATTAATGCAATACATTTATAATCATAAGCACCACGATATATAGACATCATCTTAATCGTCATCCAGTTACCATGCATAATGCCACAATTATAACACCGATTAGGTATTATGCATAAAAAACATATGGATGACACACATGAATAACAATAGATGCACAATCGACATACACTCATGAAAACACATATTAAAAAAACATCATCATCCTCTGCATGAAATCATGATGACAACAATGACCAGTGCCATGCATACATAGCAAACACATAGACAACAAGCATAATGAACATATATGCAACTAAAATGTATGCATGGAAACAAATTCATCCAAAGAGAAAGGAGAACCAAACATCACCCAAGGAGAATGAAACCATGCTCTGATACCACTCTGTAACACTTGTAACAACCCTGGTGAAAATTCTATGTAATAATGTAAATAAAGGAAAAAATAAGACCACTAGTAAGGGAAACCTATTCCAAGTTGAATGTTGGGAAAAGATATCCTAGTGGGCATCACTAGATGTGTGTTCATGGCTAAGAAGAATTGGAAATGGCCAAGGCAAATGCATTAAAAGGAAAAAAGTCATTTTTGGCACATTTATTTATGAAATAAAGGAAAATAGGAGAAAAGGAAGGCAAAATGTCATAGGTTTCATGTGAGGAGGAAATTGAAGGAAAATAATGGAAAATTAAGAAATTAGAGGCTTCATTAATAAAAAGGCTTCTCAGGATTAGTTGGCAAGCTCTTGGTCAGTTCAAGTTTGGAGCTCTCTCATTATTCTCTCTCTCTCTCTCTCTCTCACCTTTGGTACTTAGAGTTTTCTTGGAGCACTCTAGTTTTGGATCAAGGAAGGAAAAGCAAGAAAAGGGAAAGGAAGGGAAGCAAGGATCAAGGAGGAAGAGCAGGATCAAGCAACAACAGTAGGAATACTTGCAGGTAACATTTTGCATGTTTGATTTCCTAGCTAGTTTGGACATCCATGGCTTTTCATGTTGGTGTATGGTTCTCTTGATGTCAGTGGCATGGCTTTGTCGGGTTATGAAAGTGGTTTTCAGGCTAGCCTTTCCCTTTTCGAGATGACATGGTGTTTGGATGTTTATCTTGGTTTTGAGATTTGGTTTTCTGGATGGATTTCAAAATCTAGGGCGGAGGTGGTCTCAAGGTTCATTCCCAAAGCCCTAGGAATCACTTGACTGGAATTGGCGAGATACATGGTAAAGCCTGTTTAGGGCCTAGTGATCTGAGTTTGGATTGTGGTAAATCCTAAGATACTGGCCTCGGTATAGGGTCTAGTGATCCGATATTGGATTGTAATAAATCTTGAGAGACAAGGAGACAGAAAATTCCTCAAGGATAGTGATGGATTTCGGATGGCATTCCAAGTTCAGTTCGATTGTGATTAGAGCATCAATTTTGGTGTGACCACGGTTTGATGAGGGTGGAGGTGGTTTAACCTCTGGATCTCATTGGTTTTTTTAGATTGGTTGTTCTATGAGATCCCACATTCATGCTTGGAATATGGCACAGGGGTGACTGGTTGAAGCAGAGATTTGGTTCAGCCATGTCTACAGTAAGGTGGTGCGTGGAAGTCCCGAACCTGGTCAGATTTGCCTATGATTAATAAAAGATAAGTTCTCTTACTTTTGTACTTGTCTATATGTGGATTGGATGGTTGTTATATCTCTAATATTTACATCGTTTAATGTTGGTTATAAGCATGGTTATATGAACTGTTCATGTCATGCTTATTTCATGTATTTACTTGTAATTGTTAAAATGATGGAAGCCAGACCTAATTGGTGTTATAACAGTTCAATGGAGAAGGTGGCGATCCTTCTGGTTATGTTTAATAATATCTTTCAGTTGTTCATGCTTTGTCTTGTATCCTAAACCTGTAGGTTGCATTGATGCCAAGTGTTTGACAAAATGTCAGTCCTAGTTGGGGATACTCAGGCCTAGTCTTAAGGTTGATTTTTGATTTATCAACATTGTTATCAAGTCTTTGATGAATTCTGAAGTTTGTAGCAAGTTCTGGGTAGAGGTCGATATTTTGGTCTAGAAACATGGCTCAAATCTTGGGGTTGTTGGCACAGGTCTGCTGAGAAAAGTCCACAATCGCTGGCACATAGGCCTATGAGAGTGACTTTGGGTTGTTGGAAGTTATCATGCCTATAACATGAGAGTGACTAGGGGTTAAAAGGCTTAAATCATCAGTGGGACTCAGGGACAGGATGTCAAGGTGGTTGTCAAGTCTCCTAAGGGTGTTGTTGTTGATGTGGATGGGTTTGTTTGATATGTTACACCGGCTCCATTTCCTTAAGGTCACCAAGGAAGTTGAATCCCTTATAGTAGCCTCTCTCGTCACATGTTTACCCCAGCTGTCTGATTGCTTGGGTGGACCTGCGAGGAAGGGGTGTTACAGATTGGTATCAAAGTGGGTTGCACTCTCTTTGGGTCAACTACAAACTAGTATCAGAGCATGGTTGCACTCTCCTTGGGTGAATGTGTTGGTCATGCATACATGTCAGTTTCATGTGTGTCTCTTACACTTTCATTCCATGTGCTTGTTGCATTACATAATTATTGATCATGATTGTAGTAAGGTTGTCATGAGGAACTTGATGTTGATTTTGTGGAATGCATCGTCAGGAGTATATGTCTAGTTACATGATTATATGCAGATTTATTACATCCTTGTATTTTAGGCTGCATTCTTGTATGTTTAATTACATGTATCAGTCTTGTAGGTTGGTTACAAGAAGTGATTTCTTATGCTCGACTACATGCGTTCATGTGTATGTATAGTTTATTATGCATTGCTTATGCATGTTGATGGTTGCATGTGGCAATACATACAATGGAGTAATGGTCGTTGTCATGCATGAGGTCATGGTTTGTGTAGTTGATATGGTCATGCATTTATGCCTGGACTCTAGCTAGAATGACATGTATATGATTTTGTACTCATGTGCTATATGACTATATGCAAATGTTCTGCATGTATGGTCTTGGTTATAGTTATGCATGAATAGTAGGTCAAACATGCCTTGTGAAGTCATTGTATGCAATTTAGGTCATCATGATGTTATTGATTGCTATGATGCTAATGTGTTGGCTGAGATAGAACAAGAGATGCAGATCATAGTAATGAGGTTTCAACATTAGACTTTGGGGTAAGAGAAGATCATCATACATGTATTGTATGTTGGCATGCAAGTATGTAAGTTAAGGATTATTATATGCATTAGGTTAATGTACATGTCTTTTGATGTTATGATTACATTCAGAATAAATGTTAGTTGATTATTGTAGTTATATGCACATGTGTCGGATAATCAACAATGATAATAACCTGTAGTTGTATGCATTGCTATTGTTATTTTACATTATATAACATGATTATTAGGTTATACGTTGTTGATGAGCATGATATATAACTTATTGTTATTATATCATATTAACTTGATGATTAGGGTTATCTCACTAAGATCTTGATGTTGTAATTTGGATTGGACATATGCGTGATGGTTATGTTCATTGCATTGAATATATTGATGTTATATGTATTGTGTTAGCCTGGCTTGGTCTATGCAAATGGTTATGGTTGTGATATTCAGGTATGATTTGACATATTTGTGATTTGGTGTCATACTAATCTAGACCGATCGTACATATGTGATTGCTATGCATAAATTATAATTGTTTATGAGTTAGGACGTGAACATGTTAGTTAGTGATTGTTATGGATAACATGATCTTATTTATGTTTAAGCTGATGTGTTGAGAAGTTATATCGTGCTAAGTAGCTTGATTGTGCAGACAAGATAGCCTCCCCTGATATACAATAAGGTATGAGTTTTCTTATGTCGTATATTTGGTGCTTGACTGTTTGATTATATCACCTAGTTAATTTATTTAACATGGCATGTTGCAAGTTGGTTGAATGTTTGATGAATTGCATAATATGAGTATGTGTTCAAATTATTTTGTTTTAAGATGATTGTACTAACACATATATGTTGAGATAGTTGATATGTACTTGAGTATAGTAGGTGATAGTTGTAGCATTGTGTGTAAGGACTATCAGTTGAATATGAATTATGACATGATTTTTAGTCTTGGTAAAGGTTGATTTCAAATTTCTAGATATGGTTGTTTTAATATTTAGAACGTGAGACTGACATGTGTGAGCAAGTTGTAGGGAAACATGCTTGTTATTAGCGTGACAAGGTAACAATTGGTGTGCTTATGTAACTAACAGTTGGGTGATGTGATAGTACTAGTAAGCCTCAATTGCAACCAAGTAAAAAGGTAAAAGGAAGGAATTGGACAAAAATTCCTTTGGTATGTTTGGAAACACTAATTCCAAATGAATGAGTGCTTTGCATACAGGAAGTCGTCTTAACCTTGATTTTGTCTGACATTATGTGGATATGTGCTAGACTCATGAACATGTACTTGATAGGTACATTAGATAGAGGTGGATCTATCAAGGGGATTGGAGTCCCTTGAGATATGGCATGGATGTGTTTAGTTGCAAGCAATGTGTGTGGCACAACATGATAAAGGAATTGTTGTGATACTATGTTTATCTATGCACTGAGAGTTATGTGTCTATGATGGTGTGATGCAGGGAGTTGCATGGCAAGAGAAATTTCCATGAAATCTTGAAGGAGGCTCAGGTCGAGCTTTTATTGGGAACCATGGGGATTGATTCATGGCATATGTTGTTAGTTTGGTGCTTTTGGTATTTTACGATTGTCGTGCTTCATTTGCGATTTTGTGTGTGTCTGGTGCATAACTATGCCACTTTATTGCGGTGTCATTTTGTTATTGGTTTCATGGTTTTCTTTTTGTTTGTTTCTTGGCTTGCCCTTATGTTTGAGTCTTGGGAATTGGTTTTGGGAAGAGGAAAGTTAGTGGAACTTGGGGAGAGTTTTGTGGTACCCAACAGGTAATGTAAGACACGGATGAAGCTCTATGCATGAGTAAGCGCAACGAAAGGTAAGACTATGATAGTCGGTTGGACTGGTTGGTCCATAATGGTAAATGGATGATGGCACTACATACATGTGAAAGGTAACCAGAAAAGGTAAAGTAAATGGATCTAAGGTGTCAGATGCCTTGGCTATGTTGGGAATGATTGTTATCCATGTTGCGCATGTTGTGCATGAATAAAGGAAGTTGTCTTAACCTTGACCTTGATATTTGGTAATTATGTTATGATCATGATTATGTTGATGTTTATGTATATATATATATACATGTAGGTGTGCATCTATGTCATGTTTGATAGGGTCGTCATGGATCATGATTATTAACGCTAACATTTATATGTATATAAATGTGTGTACGCATGTCGTTGTCTGACATGATGATGATTGTTTTATATTAATGTTTATATATATGTATGTATGTGTCGATGTATTTTTGTCACTGTCTGACAGGGTCATCAAGGATCATTCTTGTGGAGGAATGATTTCTTACGCAAGTGAATGACATGAAGAGGTTCCTAGTCTTACGAGGAATCAATTGGGAGGAGTAGCCCTGAAAAAATCTATGAGGTCAGTATTATGTATTTATGAGTTGATATTATGTGATTATATTACGTCTATGTTATGGACAGGTTATACCGAGAGATACAACACTAAAATGAAAGTGGTGTGGTCTGCGACATGCTGGGACAAGCATGGATAAGACACTGGAAGCAAGGTTGCTTGGTAAAGACAATGTGGTTTCGGATGTGTGGTACAATTGTTGTGCTTATGTTGTATATGTTGTACATGTTGAATTTATGTTGTGTGCACCTACGATGTTGTGTATACATGGTGTGTGTACATGTTGTTTATGCAATGTTATGTATAGGATGGTACAAATAGTGTTGTGTGAGTATTGCGTATGATGTTGTGCGCATGTTGAATATGTAGTGTTGTGTACAGATGATGCTATGTACATGTTGGATATGCAGTGGTATGTACAGGTGGTGTTGCATGCATGTTGTACATGTGGCGCTATGTACATATGGTGTTGTGTGCATGATTGTACAAGTGGTGTTGTGTGCATGTTGTACAAGTGGTGCTATGTGCAGGTGGTGTTGTGTACATGTCGTGCATGTGGCGTTGTGTACATGTGATGTTGTGTACATGCCGTGCGTGTGGTATTGTGTACATGTGCTATTGTGTAAACATTGTAGAGTGGTGCAGTGTACATCTGGCGTTGTGTACACATTGTGCAGGTGGTGTCGTGTACAAATGATGTTGTGTAGGTGGTGCCAAGTACATGTGATGTTGTGCACACATTGTGCAGGTGGTTGCAGTGTACAAGTGGTATTGTGTACATGTGGTAAATATGGTATTGGTGCATATGCATGGAGTATTGTGTGGTGTTGTGTGACGTGTGGAGTTGTATGTGTGTGATGCACACTATGTGTATGTGAACATGGTCAAGGAGAAGGCACAGGGTGTTTTTCTGGTGTGGAAATTGATTCAGAGTGCGTACGAAATAAAGACAAAGGTAGAAGCTAAGGATTGATGAAAGGATAAGTATCAACATTTTATTTCAGTTTTATTATGCATGTGATTTATGACTATGGTATATGATGATTATATGTTATCTATGATTCTGGTTTATGATGGTTACATGTGAATTATGATGTTGAACTATAATGGTTGTGTTTTGATCTAAATTGATGTGACATGTTTTGATTAAATAGCTAGTTTCACTTGTTGTGACAGGAAGCGAACATGATTGCAAGTGTACCTTATTGACAAACTACCAATGAGGTATGATTTGAGGTTATTTCAATTTATTTGAATCTAATTGAAATTTTGTGCTTGGAACAGGAATGCATGAACATGCCCGATTGGGTGGTTGAAATCGAATGCAAGAATTGGTAGTAGCAACAAAAGGAATTGGAACATGCAACAGTATGCTAGTAGAGTACTTCAAGAGCAGGGCCATTGTGGAACACTAATACCCAATAGTGTCCATTGATTTCCATGAGCATGCTATGATCGGTATGATGGTTTTGAGGTAGGTATATGCCTTGGTTGTTTGATATTCCAATGCGAGGAGTCTTTCCAAGGGATGGGACACCCAGGTTAGGGGATTCTGGGGAACTTGGAAGGTGAGTGAATGCATGGAAGGGGGTGACTGAATTTGCTGAGGGACTGTGTAGTAGAGAAGGGAAGGTCACAATTATATTTATTTTGGTCATTAGGTTTTCCAGATGGAATCAAATGCACATTAGGAGTGCACCCTGGAACAATGAGTCGGCAACTGTTCACTGAGGGGACAAGTGGTGCAGGATTATAGCTCTGGACATTGGATGCAACTTTGACTATGACAATGGATTCTGAACTTCCTGGGAAGGAGGTGAATCATGGTATTACTTTGAGGGTGGAGGTGTGAGCCTCTAGACTCCCTTGTTGATTGATCCGAGCATTGTATCCTTTTATTTGTTGGTTTAGCAAATGTGCATATGTGTATATGTGATTATTGTAAATATCGTAATGAGCTGTTTTATAAAGATCCAGTAAGCGGTATGGTTATTTTATTGTCATGTTGTCATGATGTTTTGCTTTGAGCAGGTATTTCATTATAAATACTGCAACGAGCTAAGTTATAAAGCTCCATGGTCAGTATGTTTTTTTTTCAGCGGTCTTGTTGAGGTCATGGTGTGGTTTAATACCGAGGACGGTGTTCTCCAAGGGGAGGGTTCTGTAAAATCCCTGGTGAAGATTCTATGTAATAATGTAAATAAAGGAAAAAAATAAGACCATTGGTAAGGGACACTTATTCCAAGCTAAATGTTGGGCAAAGATATCCTAGTGAGCATCAATGGATATGTGTTCTTGGCTAAGGAGAATTGGAAAAGGATAAGGCAAAAAGGAATTTTTAGCACATTTATTCTTGAAATAAAGGAAAATAGGAGAAAAGGAAGGTAAAAGGTCACATGTTGCATGTGAGGGGGAAATTGAAGGAAAATAATGGAAAATGAAGAAATTAGAGCCTCATTAATAAAAAGACTTCTAAGGATCAGTTGGCAAGCTCTTGGTCAGTTCAAGTTTGGAGCTCTCTCTCTCTCTCACCTTTGGTACTTAGAGTTTTCTTGGAGAATTCTAGTTTTGGATCGAGGAAGGAAAAGAAAGAAAAGGGAAAGGAAGGGAAGCAAGGATCAAAGAAGAAGAGAAGGATCAAGTAGCTTCAACAGGATTACTTGCAAGTAACCTTATGCATGTGTGATTTCCTAGCTAGTTTCGACATGCATGTATTTTCATGTTGGTGTATGGTTCTCTTGTTGTCGGTGACATGGCTTTGCTAGGTTATGACAATGGTTTTTAGCCTAGCCTGGCCTTAATGCCATGGTGTTGGGATGTTTATCTTGGTTTTTAACTTTGATTTGCCAAATGGATATCAGAATTTGGGGCAGAGGTGGTCTAAAGGTTAATTTCCAAAGGCCTAGGAATCCCTTAACCTATTTTGGCGGGATACATGGAAAATCCTGAGGGAGAAGTCTCTATTTAGGGCCTAGTGATCTGAGTTTGGATTGCAGCAAAGCCTGAAAGACTGGTCTTGGTTTAGGGCCTAGTGATCCAAGATTGGATTGTGGTAAAGTCTGAGAGATAAGGAGATAGAAAGTCCCTCAAGGATAATGATGGATTTCGGATGGCATTCCTTGTTCAGTTCGGTTGTGATCAGAGCACCGATTTTGGTGTGATCACGGTTTGATGAGGGTGGAGGTGGTTTAACCTCTGGATTACCTTGGTTTTTTTGGATTGGTTATTCTATGAGATCCCACATTCATGCTTGGAATATGCAACAATGGTGACTAGTTGAAAGAGATATTTGGTTCAACCATGTCTATGGTCGGGTGGTACGTGGAAATCTCAAACCTGGTCATATTTTCCTATGATTAATAAAAGCTAAGTTATCTTACTTTTTCACTTGTCTATATGTGGATTTTATGGCTGTCATATCTCTAATATTTACATGGTTTAATGCTGGTTATAAGTATGGTTATATGATTGGTTCATATCATGGTTATTTCATGTATTTACTTGTAATTTTTAAAATGATGGATGCCAAACCTAATTGGTGTTATAATAGTTCAATGGAGAAGGTGTTGATCCTTCTGGTTATGTTTAATAAGTTATTTCAGCGATTCATGCTCTATCTTGTATCATAGACCTGTAGCCTGCATTGATACCAAGTGTTTGACAGAATGTCAGTCTCGATTGGGGATGCCCAGGCCTAGTCTTGAGGTTGATTTTTTATTTATCAGAATTGTTATCATGTCCTTGATGGATTCTGAAGGTTGTAGCAAGTTCTAGGAAGAGGCGTGGATTACGAGCTAGAAAAGTGGCTCAAATCTCGGGGTTGCTACCATAGGTCTACTGAGAAAAGTCCACAGTCACTGGAACATAGGCCTATGAGAGCAAATTTGGGTTGTTGGATATTGTCATGTGATGCAGGAGCATCCTACTCAGAACCTTATTGTTCATTTGGTTGATTTAGGGGGGTGATGTTCTTAATTATTTTTAAGAATATTGTATAGATTAAGTGAGAAATATATGTATGAGGTTTTTAGTTATGAAATATTATCAACTATGTGAGAATATCATGGATAATTAATATGTGTAGATCTCGTAGAGATCTTAGGAATTACGAGATCCTCGAATAGGAATTAGTTGAGTGAATTATGGAGAAAATCATGGATTTAGTATAATCCATAATTATGTAATTAATCTATACATGTAAGCCTGCGAAGAGAGTGTAACAGAGTGTTAGACAACGTGTTAGAGAGTGTTAGACAGTGTTAGAGAGAGCTAAGTAGTGGAGAGAATAAATCAGAGCACGAGATGTTATGAATATTTATGTAAATATTGTTATGAATGAAAGGAGTTTTGTGTTAAAAACTTGTTTCTGTATGATCTTTTATGATGTGATTTGGTTTTGTTGACTCTTCAATTATAGGTTGAATCTCTGTTAAATACAGGAAATTGTGTGTGGATGTTGTTGTTTGATGATCGCTTGAAAAAAGGCGTTAATTTGTTGGTCATCGATTGAAAGTGGACAAAGACTAAATAACTTGGCGGAAGTGCTAAGTCTGGTGGAAACCTGACGAATTCACGAGAAAAATAGGAGAAGATCTGAATCATCTAATCAAATAGATCAATGAGATCTAACGGTCATCGCATGCCAACAAGTGCGGAGGTTAATTCCAAAAGCGGACACGATAGTTTATAAAACTGAGTTAATAACTCAGTTAATTGTGACCGTTCGCTTGAAAGGGTCAGATCGGACATTAATCACGTCTAAAAGTGCATGAGTTTTAAAAATAAAAATGGACGTGATATTTTATGGAATATGATTTGATTCAGTTGAATTTCAGATCGATAAAAGTGGTTCGTTACGTATGGACGAGATCCAATGGATATCGCTCTGGAAGATGCATGCTGGTTAGAATAGTTTTCGAACGAGATAAGTTTTAAACTGAAATTTAATTTGTTTGGGTTCTGCTAAAGAGATCGAGTTTCGATAGTTTAATTAAACAGGGGTTTAATTGATTTAATTATGAATTTGTGTATTAGTGTGTTCAACAGGGGTTCTAATTGCACGTGAATTTGTTTAAATTTTGGGATTTGAAAAATTCGGGCAACTTCACTTCATCAAAGTGGTATCAGATCAGAAGAAGATTCTGCGTGAATTATGATTATATTGCAGATTTTTCAGTGTTAGTCTTTATAATTTTTGTGCAGAGTAATAGCAGAGGAAGGAGGAAGATTTGCAGCAGCCTAGAGCAAGGAGTGCTCATATGGTTCCAAAGAAGAGAACCAGAGAGATGATAAAAGACTAAGCTCAGAGGAGAGAAGCTTGGTGAGGCATGTGTAGCAAGGAGGATACTTGTTACTACAGAGGCTAATTGCAACTCACAAGTTTAAGCTGTTAGGAAGACAAGACAACATATGACAAGGAAAATCAAAGGTGCAGCGGAAGCAAAAGGAAAAGAAGAGTCAATTTTAGAATTTGACTAAGGTAAATATTTTATTTTATTGATTTGAGTTTGAAGAATTAGTGAAAATTAACATGGAGAATCTTAGGAAAGGTCAGATGAGTCATGAAGAGCGTAGGATAAGTATTGCAAAGATGAGAGCAAAATTGAATATACTACAAGAATGGTTTCAAGAGAAAGAGAATGAAGACCGAAGACATGGATGGAGAATAAGGAAACGGGTCAAGTGGAATATATTGCAACAGGGATGGAATGCTATGTTGATGAACAAACTTGAACAAATACATATTTCTTTGTTGGAGAAGGAGAGACTCATAGGAATTGAGTCATAGCAAAGAGGATTTGCTGAAACCCATAAATTCCATGGTGGGAATTTGGTGCTTGAAGCATCAAAAGAGACCGAAACGTCTGGTATTTTTAAAACTGATAGTTTGTCTGTGAATGCAGGTATGGTACTAAATAAGGAATTTGTTGCTATAGAGACAGCTAATGACCATTTTTACGATCAAGAAGTCTTTTGTGAACCTGAAGGAAATTGGGATGATTGTTTTTCATTCCATGAATTTGTGTTTGCAGCTCAATTAGAGAAGGAAACAATAGCTAAAGTTACAGAAGTCAAAGAAGTTGAAACCAGAGAAACTGTAACAAAAGGAGGAAAGGACACCATAGAGAACATCAACTGTGTTTATGTGATTAACTCAACAAAAGAGGAATTACTCCTAGAGCATGGTGGAGAAAATTGCTTTACAGATATACAGAATTTTGTTGACAGTTTGAGAGATGATGCTGGTGAACTTTCATATTTAGTTCTTACTAATCTCAGCATGACAAAGTTACATGGAAAAGCTATAGTTGTAGATGGTGAACTAGTTCAACATGCAGTTCACAAGTCTACATTTCCATAACAGGGGACCATGTTTAATAATTCTATGAAGATATTATTTTGCGAGTTTAATGCTAGACTACATGAAGAAGTTATTCCTTTAAAGGAGCATCAGCAAAACAGAGTTTGGAACCCTGGAGGTAGCAATTCATTCATACTTGTAGCTGTCACATTACTACAGAAAAGTGACAGACCTCATAGACATGATTCTATGAATTTTTTTTCTACATTGGGAGTCTGATGCAGGAGCATCTTGCTCAGAATATTATTGTTCATTTGGTTGATTTAGGGTGGTGACGTTTTTAATTATTTTTAAGAATATTGTATAGATTGAGTGAGATATCTATGTGTGAGGTTTTCAGTTGTGAAATATTCTCAACGATGTGAGAATATCATGGATAATTAATATGTGTAGATCTCGTAGAGATCTTAGGGACTACGAGATCCTCTAATAGGAATTAGTTGAGTGAATTATGGATAAAATCATGGATTTAGTATAATCCATAATTATGTAATTAATATATAAATGTAAGCTTGCAAAGAGAGTGTAACAGAGTGTTAGACAACGTGTTAGGCAGTGTTAGTCAGTGTTAGAGAGAGCTAAGTAGTGGAGAGAATAAATCAAAGCATGAGATGTTCTGAATATTTATGTAAACACTATTATGAATGAAAGGAGTTTTGTGTTAAAAAATTGTTTCTGCATGATCTTTTATGATGTGATTTGATTTCGTTGACTCTTCAATTATAGGCTGAATCTTTGTTAAATACAGGAAATTGTGTTTGATGATCTCCTGAACAAAGGTGTTAATTTTTTGTTCGCCGATTGAAAGCGGAAAAAGACTAAATAACTTGGTGGAAGTGCTAAGTCTGGCAGAAACCTAACGAATTCACGAGGAAACCAGGAGAAGATCTGAATCTACTGATCGAATATATCCATCAGATCTAACGGTCATCGCATGCCAACAAGTGCAGAGATTAATTCCAAAAATGGACGCTATAAAACTGAGTTAATAACTCAGTTAATTGTGACCATTCGCTTGAAAGGGTCAGATTGGACGGTAATCGCGTCGAAAAGTGCACGAGTTTTAACATAAAAAATAGACACGATATTTTATGGAATATGATTTGATTCAGTTGAATTCTGGATCGATCACAACCATTTGTTAGGTATGGACGAGATCCGACGAATATCGCTCCGAAAGATGCGTGTTGGTTAGCATATTTTTCGGCCACGATAAGTTTTAAAATGGAATTTAATTTGTTTTGGGTTTCGTTAAAGAGATCAAGTTCCAATAGTTTAATTAATTAAATTACGAATTTGTGTATCAGTGTGGTTAACAGGGGTTCTAATTGCACGTGAGTTTGTTTAAATTTCAGGATTTGAATAATTTAGACAACTTCACTTCATCAAAGTGGTATCAAAGCAGAAGAAGATTCTGCATGAAGTATGATTATATTGCAGATTTGTCAGTGTTAGTCTTTATAATTTTTTTGCAGAGTAACAGCAGAGGAAGGAGGAAGATTTGCAGCAGCCTAGAGCAAGGAGTGCTCATATGGTTCCAGAGAAGAGAACCAGAGAGATGCTGAAAGACTAAGCTCAGAGGAGAGAAGCTTGGTGAGGCATGTGTAGCAAGGAGGATACTTGTTACTGCAGAGGCTAATTGCAGCTCACAAGTTTAAGCTGTTAGGAAGACAAGACAGCATATGACAAGGAAAATAAAAGGCGCAGTGAAAGAAAAAGGAAAATAAGAAGAGTCAGTTTTAGAATTTGACTGAGATAAATATTTTATTTTATTGATTTGAGTTTGAAGAACTAGTGAAAATGAACATGGAGAATATTAGGAAAGGTCAGATGAGTCATGAAGAGAGTAGGATAAGTATTGCAGAGATGAGAGCATAATTGAATATACTACAGGAATGGTTTCAAGAGAAAGAGAATGAAGACCGAAGATATGGATGGAGAATAAGGAAACGAGTCAAGTGGAATCTATTGCAACAGAGATGGAATGCTATGTTGATGAACAAAATTGAACAAATATATATTTCTTTGTTGGAGAAGGAGAGATTCATAGGAATTAAGTCACGACAAAGAGGATTTTTTGAAACCCAAAAATTCCATGGTGGGAATTTGGTGCTTGAAGCATCAAAAGAGACCGAAACGTCTGGTATTTTTAAAATTGATAGTTTGTCTGTGAATGCGGGTATGGTACTAAATAAGGAATTTGTTGCTATAGAGACAGCTAATGACCATTGTTATGATCAAGATGTCTTTTGTGAACCTGAAGGAAATTGGGATGATTTTTTTTCATTCCATGAAGTTGAGTTTGCAGTTCAATTAGATAAGGAAACAATAGCTAAAGATACAGAAGACAAAGAAGTTGAAACCAGAGAAACTGTAACAAAAGGAGGAAAGGACACCATAGAGAACATCAACTATGTTGATGTGATTAACAAAGAGGAATTACTCCTAGAGCATGGTGGAGAAAATTGCTTTACAGATATACAAAATTTGGTTGACAATTCGAGAGATGATGCTGGTGAGCTTTCGGATTTAGTTCTTACTAATCTCAGCATGACAGAGTTACCTGGAAAAGATATAGGTGGAGATGGTGAACCAGTTCCACATGTAGTTCACGAGTCTATATTTCCATAACAGAGGATCATGTTTAATAATTCTCTGAAGATATTATTCTGCGAGTTTAATGCCAGACTACATGAAGAAGTTATTCCTTTGAAGGAGTTTCAGCAAAACAGAGTTTGGAATCCTGGAGCTAGCAAGTCATTTAGACTTGTAGCTGTCACATTACTACAGAAAAGTGACAGACCTCATAGATAGGAGTCTATGAATTTTTTTTCTACATCAGGAGTCTGATGCAGCAGCATCCTGCTCAGAATATTATTGTTCATTTGGTTGATTTATGGGGGTGATGTTTTTAATTATTTTTAAGAATATTGTATAGATTGAGTGAGAAATCTATGTGTGAGGTTTAAAATTGTGAAATATTCTCAACTATGTGAGAATACGATGGATAATTAATATGTGTAGATCTCATAGAGATCTTAGGGATTACAAGATACTCGAATAGAATTAGTTGAGTGAATTATGGAGAAAATCATGGTTTTAGGATAATCCATAATTATATAATTAATCTATAAATGTAAGCCTATGAAGAGAGTGTAACAGAGTGTTAGACAACGTGTTAGAGAGTGTTAGAGAGAGCTAAGTAGTGGAGAGATTAAATCAAAGCACGAGATGTTCTGAATAATTATGTAAATATTGTTATGAATGAAAGGAGTTTTGTGTTAAAAACTTGTTTCTGCATGATCTTTTATGATGTGATTTGGTTGCATTGACTCTTCAATTATAGGTTGAATCTCTGTTAAATACAGGAAATTGTGTGTGGAGTTTGTTGTTTGATGATCGCCTGAACAAAGGCATTAATTTGTTGATCGCCGATTGAAAGTGGACAAAGACTAAATAACTTGGTGGAAGTGCTAAGTCTGGTGGAAACCTGACGAATTAATGAGGAAACCAGAAGAAGATCTGAATCGTCCGATCGAACAGATCCAGCAGATCTAACGGTCATCGCGTGCCAACAAGTGCAGAGGTTAATTCCAAAAAAGAACGCGATAGTGTATAAAACTAAGTTAATAACTCAGTTAATTGTGACCATTCACTTGAAAGGGTCTGATCGGATAGTAATCATGTCAAAAAGTGCATGAGTTTTAACCTAAAAAAATGGACGCGATATTTTATGGAATACAATTTGATTCAGTTGAATTCCGGATTGATCATAATCGTTCGTTAGGTATGGACGAGATCCGATGAATATCACTCCGAAAGATGTGTGCTGGTTAGCATAGTTTTCAGACACGATAAGTTTTAAATTGGAATTTAATTTGTTTTGGGTTCCACTAAAGAGATTAGGTTCCTATAGTTTAATTAACATGGGTTTAATTAATTAAATTACGAATTTTTGTATCATTGTGGTCAACATGGGTTTTAATTTCATGTGAATTTGTTTAAATTTCGGGATTTGAATAATTCGGGAAACTTC
Source organism: Pinus tabuliformis (assembly GCA_031772625.1). Taxonomy (NCBI): domain Eukaryota; kingdom Viridiplantae; phylum Streptophyta; class Pinopsida; order Pinales; family Pinaceae; genus Pinus; species Pinus tabuliformis. Next base: position 1,514,443,035 of record CM062817.1, read on the forward strand.
ACTTCATCATCATGCCTATAGCATGAGGGCGACCAGGGGTTAAAAGGCTTAAATCATCAATGGGACTCAGGGACAAGATTTCTGAGTGGCTAACAAGTCTCCTAAGGGTGTTGTTGCTTATGTGGATGGGTTTTTTTGATATGTTCCTTCGGTTCCATTTCCTTAAGGTCACCAAGGAATTTGAATCCCTTATAGCACACTCACTCGTCACATGCTTACCTGGCTGGCCAGTTTCTTGGGTGGACCTGGGAGGAGGGGGTGTTACACACCCTCCTCCCACATTTACCCAAGCTAACCGGCCAACTGAGGTAAACATTTGACGAAGAGTTACTATGATATGATTCAACTCCCCATGTACAGTTAAGGAAGTGGAATCGATAAGAAAAGACCAATCTAACCTTCATCAAGAGTTATAGAACCTTTAGGAGCCAACCAACCCCTTCAAGTGTCCAACCCCTAAGAGAAATTGATGTTTTGCTGACCAAGACCTCCAGTCGCTCCCATGACAAGGAATGCATGTCATTGAGACCCTCTAGTCACTACCACAAAAAGGCATCCATGGGACTATGGCCCTTTTTAGATAGTTCTATACCACTAACCATGGATTCTGAGTCACTTTTTTAGGGCTAGGACTCAGGCCTCTGCGCATAACTTCATGAAACTTCCAGAATTTATATATGACAATGAAATAATATTACTAATGCTAACACTTGAACAAGGACTTTCCCAGACCCCTATCAACCATGGTAGGCATTCTGTCAAACACATCATGAACATGTAATCTACAAAGCATAACAACATATATGAACATAGGGATCTCATACTTATCTAAGAATACTCAAGGAGGATTGTTGTCTCCTCCCAATAGTTTCATTATTACCTATTATGTCATTCATTCACTAACATTACATATACTAACCAATACATGATGAGATCCATACATCAAGATTATCATAAAACATGCTCATAACGAACAAATAACCAGATATATATCAATAATGAGACAACTATTAAAGCCACATAATGACAAGCACATTTACTCATGAAAATACCAAAGGAAAATGATCTCTTATTAAAATATGCAAATCCAACCAAGCGAGAGACTTCCACATACCGCCCGACCATAGATTGGGCTGAACCAAATTTCTCTTTTAGGCAATCACCCCTGCGCCATATTCCAAGACTGAATGTGGGATCTCATTAAACAAATAAAACAAAACCAAGTCAGGTCTTCCAAAGGCCAAACCACCTCAACCCTAAACCAATGATTCCACCACACAGTCGGACATCACTAACCATCACCAAACCGGTCTCTACCCAAGTTGTCCACGGCTTGAGAGCATTTTTTTCAATTAAGGCTTCCAGGACTAGTAACTCAACCCAAGATGTTATAGGGCTTCCAGAGAATTTTTCCAACTAAGGCTTCCATGACTAGTAACTCAACCCAAGATGTTATAGGGCTTCCAAATAATTTGTCCAACCAAGGCTCCAAGAACTAGTAACTCAACCCACAACCATAAGGAACATGAGAACCAACCGAAAAACAAAAGGAAAGAAACCCACAACACCATGGCTATCCAGGAAATGGAAAGGCTAGAAAAAACCACTATCAATCCAAGCAAACCTCCATGCCAATGATATATCATGACCAAGAAATCACATGCATGTGCCATGCATGAAAAAACTAGCAAGGAAACCATACAAGCAACTCAGTACCTGCAAGCAAAACCTGCCATCGTTTCTAATCCTGATATCCTCATGTGATTTCCTTCTCTTCTTTTGCCTTCTTACTCCAAATCCCAAGTATGCCACACTCCTCCAAGAGTGATCTAATAAAACTATAAGTGTGTAAGAGTATGAGAGAGAGAGAATAGAGAGAGAGCTCCCAAAATTGAACTGATAAAAACTAACACTAAAAAAAGCTATGAGCTGATCCTCATAATCATTTTACCATTGAGGCCTCTATTTTCTTCAATTTTCCATTATTTTCCTTCTTTTTCCTCCTCAATTTCAACCTATGACCTTTCACCTTCCTTTTCTCCTATTTTCCATTATTTTCACAAATAAAATGCCTCATGCCTTTCCAAAACCTTTTTCATTGCCTCTGCCAATTTCCATAGCTATTAATTAATCACAAGTGATCCCCATCATTATGTTTTTCTCAACATTCAGCTTGGAATACATGTCCCATGACCTTGGTTATTATTTTCCTTTATTAACTTTATTACATGGATTTTTTACTAGGGTTGTGTTGACAGGGCGAATTTTCACTATGCCAACAAGGGGGACTAACCCGATCATAGACCAATTAGATCTGCTTTCGTTTGGAATGGCTAGCTCCAACAGGTTTTAAAGGACACCGTAAACTGTTATATATGTTGAAAGATTTCTCCCTACAGGAAGACTTCAATTGAATCAACAGAAGAAACAACTAACCTATGTGTATCAAATCCTATCTACACTAATTCTAACTACTTATGCTAGTCCTAACTATTCTAATCTATCGTGCAAGAGCATAACAAAAGGAGATTAAACATCATATATAGATTCCAAGTCAAAATGAATCACTTACTGGTTCACAGTTGAACAAGGCAGTATTAAATCTTAATTGCAATCAAATTACTCATACAAGAATACACATTCCTTTCCATACAAATAAAACTTGCAACTGATGTTTAACAATGTTTTGAATCAGCGACTGCTCATGAATTAACCATGGAAACAAATTATATTTGAATAACCAAGACTACTCATGAACTGTCTGTTATCAATATGCACCAAACAAAACACATTTATATTTATGCCAGCAACAACACCCTGATTCTAAACACATGAAAGAAGAGGAAAATAAATCTGAAACAAAAGGCTCCTTCTTGACCCAAATAGTCTTCTTTATTCGCACAATAAATCAAAGCTGTTCTGCCCAAAAAAAATTCCTCCCTCCTGTTATAGACATATTTTGGCACATCAACCCCAAACTTATATGTTGATAAACTAGGGCTCATCAAACCCTAAAAGAGATGTTTCATACCCTAAAAGAACATGGTCATTTGATTACATCATTCCCCAAAAGTTCCACCTAAGAAACCATCCAAAATTGGCCTAAACTGAACCATACTGACTGCTCCACTGGCAAAGTGTGATGCATACTGAGTGTTACACTGCCCAGGTGCGATGCATATTGTTTGGGCCTTCTATAGGGTGCGATGGGCGAGGATGGACAAATGTCTGAGATAGTTTGCTAGGTGGTTTCTCATGGAATCTTCTAGAAACTTCTCCTATGACACTTGCCTCTCTGAATTCGCGTAGGGATGAGTAAGAGATCCAAGAAATCTCCAAGTGGAAACAATTGTAACAAGTGGAACGACACTAATCAAAAACCCAAATATGACTCACACCCTTGCACACATCTATAAATGGATCCCTCATCTAAGAGATCCAGAGGCTGGAATATTGTGAATTGCAAGGAAGTGCTGATAATTTGTATTTAAGGAAAAAGCATTGTATTGTTGGTGTGACCTTGCTATTTCATGAGGTGAAGAGGGATTGAAGCTGGGAGGATGATGCTGGATCAGACAACTGGGTTGTAATTCTCCCTTCTATTAATAAAGTTCTTCAAGTTGTCTTCCATATGATTGTGCAATTGTGAATGTTATCATTTGTGAATGTCATCATTTGTTCATTATATATCTGATTCTATAATGTTTATACCGTAATAGATCAAGATTCTTTGACAGTTCTTTATTACTGTGTTTTTGCAGGTACTCTCCAAGCAGGTTAAGTACGGAGAGGAGTTGCAAGCTCTGTCAAGGGGGAGAGAGATCAAGCAAGGGATTAAGTGGAAGTTCTAGGTTGGTTCCATTATCTTTCTCTTATCTATTACACATAGAAGAAATCGTTGAATTTCTTTAAACTGTTGTTTCTAGAGTAGCTGCCAAACCTAGAGGGCTAGTTGTTTGACAAGACACTAGTTTTCCCAGAAACAAATTAGTGACTCTACTGGGGAATGAATAGATGTTTGTTTGTTGTTTTTGTTTGTTTTATAAACTATAGACAGAGCCTGAAGTTAGCCAGGTAGCCTTCGAACTGCTCTTGCTCTGCAATTGCATAGTAGATGAATGTTGCTTCAGTCAATCTCTGGTTTAGTTTATGAAGTAAAAATTTGACTTACAAGCATTCTAGATGCCCTTTTGGTAGCTTAGTAATCTCTCAAGACATTCCTCTATACTTTACTCTTTACTGTCCATCATAGCTCAGCTTAACTCACTGAAAAAAGCTGCACATCTGAGCCAAAACCCACTTCAGTTGCGCTCCCTGGCCCATCATACTGCCTGTCACTATAACCCAGTATGCATCACACCTCCCGAGTGTGCATCCCTATTCTTATGAAGCCCAAGTGCGATGACTGAGTGAACCTATTTCCATTCTAGAAATTGGGGGTTTTTGTCCTTGTTTTCAGTTTTGTTTAGTTGTTTTTGCTGCTTATGAACAATGCCTCATTACTGAAGCCTACTTGCATCACATAGATCAGCCTCCATTAGATTAGGATTAGTAAATGTTTTTATGTATTTGTTCATCATTTACAATCCTTTGTCGAAAATTTGTTTAAATCGATCTGTCGCTTTGGTACAAAAAGTGTCGTAATTGTCATTTTGTGTCAAAAAGAGAAGTGTCGTGGATTCTTCCTTCCCTTGATAGTCGATTGAACTTTTCGTCATGTATTTGGTTTGATTTGTTGATATTCAAAGTGTCAAAAGCATTTTTTATTCAAAATTGAAAAGTGTCGTTTAGTCTTCCTTTCTCTTTTGAAGAAGAAATTGTCGAAAATGTCATTTTGAAAGAAATATTTCAGATCTTTGCTACATTTAGTTTTCCTTTTTGGCATTTTTTACATTAATCAGAACGAAAAACAAAATACATGCATTTGCATTTAGTTTGTGTGCGGAAAATGATTTAGGAAAATGCACTAGTGTATGCTCTTTGCTCTTTGTTTGAAAGAATTGTAATCTTGTTTCCCTAGTAGCTAGGATTTTCATTGCTCAAAATAAACAAAGATTGCTTATCATTGTAGATTGCATTTTAGGAATTCCAAATTAACATCACGCGGTGAACCATTCAAAGGCAAACTCTAAACAAGATCAACTCTAAAATAAATTTCAATGAACCTAACAACGCTTTGGAACTTAACGCAACACATCTAGAGGTCTAGGCTAGAGACGTGTTCCGGCGTCATAAAAACTATTAACTATCGTTTTCATCGAAGGTTGGGTGATTCCTCCTCCTTGATACGACAAGTGCTAGCACATGTACCGTTGCATATATATTGGGAGACCACAATAGGCCTATATCCTTTATCCATAGGAAGCTGAGTCTGCCGCCTTATTGATCGCAATGCACTGAACACAGCATTCGGGAAGATTGACTTCCGTACATAAGTCCTTGGTAATTTCTCTTTAATTTATCACCAAGGTGTATATTACAGTTTTGCGATTGGTTTGGTAATCCCTCTGTCTAGATTTCTAGAGTAGTCACTTTTGTTCCTTTTCGACTCTTTAAAAGAAAAGGTCCATCTGAGCACTTGTCACTTCAGGCTCATTAAACATCGAAGGAGACTAGAGTCATCTTTAGATTTTTCTCGACTCTTAAAAACTAAAAAATTAAATTTGTGTCAAAGAGTCTTTAAAATTAATTGAATTCAAAATAACATCCCTATTCCTTAGTTGATCTTAGGTTGAGACATATGGCGTCGAATCTAGAGTCCACCAATCAAGGACTCCCTTTCGAGGGGAATCCTAGTCCCTTTTCTTCTTGGGGAAATATTGGTGCTCCGTATATGGCTACATTATCCCTTCTGGGAATAACCATTGGCCTGCCGGTATGGTTGTTTTCAACCTCTGTGGTTCAAAATGTCGTGATTCCTTCGCAATCGAATCAACCTCCAGTTGATACTGAAGTTGACCCTTCGCCTTCTTCTTCGTTTGTTTCTCCCTCCCCTTCTTCCTCTTCGCTTGGTGAAAGTAGTGATGCTAGTAACCAGGTGGCTGAGAAGAAGAAGAAAGGGAAGGAGAAGAAGAAGAAGCCAATTCAGCAAGGGGGCAACCAAGCAACCATTGCTTTGAATGCATCATCTGGTGAAAATCCACACATTAGACTTTCCAAAGCCAAATTTCCATGCATAATTTGTGCGGGTGACCATTTTTCTCGAGACTGTCCTTGCTTTCCTCAGATCTTGAAAGAATGGTCTCCCTGTTCACAACATCCTGTGTCATCAACTTCTGGAGATCATGTTGATAACACACCTTCAACTAGTGATAATAAAGTTCATGGATAGACGAGAAAGGTTAGGTTTCCATGTAGGTTATGTGAAGGGAACCATGCCCTTCACCTTTGTCCTTTTTTGGATGAAGCCAAAAGAGTGTTGGATAACCATCCTACATCACCGCAACGACTTCCATCTAGCTATAGGAAACTCTCCCCAAGTCCTTTACTAGTTGAAAAACCGACTGACTTAAATCAACTGTCGGTCGAAACCACTCTCTCTGAAAGTGAATCTTATGAGTCTATACCCGATCAAAGTCAACAGGTCGAGGTGACAGTTGACCCAATTTCACCTTTAGATAATCGTACCCTTCCCAAAGAGAGTGAAAATGATACTGTTCAAATTTTTTTTGTTACTTCAGATTCTGATGAACTTGAGGGAAATCCGCCCGTTCCTTCATGACAGGAGGAAAACCCCCCAGTTCTCGTAACACAAGGGGTTAATTCACCCATTTATTCGGTACCCCCTCCAAGTAGTCTAGTCACCTCCTTTGATTGGAATCGACTAGCAAGATCCCGCCTTCCTTCTTATGTACCTTTCCGAATCATAGTACAAGTTCGTAAAATGATCGTGTCTAGCACTATTATAGATGAAGGGGCATCAGTGAGTATCCTTTCCTCAACTGCTTGGAAAGCGCTTGGTTCACCATCACTTATGCCTGTAACACAGAATCTGTTAGGCTTTAACAAAGGAACCAGTCAACCGTTAGGGATCCTTCCTAAGTTACCGATCACTTTGGGAAGGAAAATCGTTCATCTGAATGTGATGGTAATCCCAAGACCGTTAGATTACAATTTACTTCTTAGGCGTGACTATGTTTATAACATGGAAGCTATTGTTTCAACACTCTTCCGAGTGATGTGTTTCCCACATGAAGGCAAAATTGTCACCGTTGACCAGCTTTCATTTCCCGGTCCAAGCATAGCTCCAAGTCAATCATCATCCCTAAATGGTCCTTTTACATCAGCAGTATCTCTTGAACCTTCATTCCATCCACCTGATTGCCATGAGTAGTCTGGTGAATGTAACGAAGCTTAGGGGGCATGCACCCTTGTCTATTCTAGACACACCTAGTTGTAAAGATAAGTTTCCCTGTAGGTTATGTGATTGGTCTGTCATACCAATCTGTCACACCATTCACCTTTGTCCATTCTAAACGAAGCCGAGGTGTTTTGTCTATTCTGGATGAAACCGTCCTGCCTAACCACATTGATTTCCATATGGTTACAGGAGACTCTTCTTTTCATCGTGCTGGGGGCATGCAAACTATTTTTTCCCATTTTCAATTTTCATTTTCGAATTTGTAGTTTTGCCTTTTCTTTTTTAATTTTTTAGTTTTGTCATTTTCAAACTTATATAAAAAATAAAAAACCAAATCCAAGCATGGTTTTTTCATCTCAAGCTTTTGTAAAAATGAAACCGAAACCAAGCATAGTTCCCCCATGGTTCAAGCTTGTCAAAAATGAACCCACCAAGCATAGTTCCCCCATGGTTAAGGCTTGTCAAAAAAGATGAACCCACCTTTGGTAATTAACCTTTGTGATTGCCATTCTATCAGCCTTTTGAGCCTTGGTTGTGTACCTCTCATCACCACCATCCCTTTGGCCGATCATACACTCTCACTTGGTTATTTTACCCTTTTTTAGGAATAGTTACAATGAGTGGTCTTATTAGCCAGCCTCTTCACAGAATTCACCATGTTTTGAGAAGTTCTGAATTCACCAGGAACCAGTTGTTACCCTATACACCACTCGTTCCTCAAAATCGAGTCTCCTTTAAACCCTTTTCAGACTCGTTAAATATGAAAAGATTGTTGAGAAATTGGACTTTCCATCTCGTTAAAGTGTTTGGAAATGTCATCCCTCCCGTATTATTTTATCCTTTTTCGGACCCGAGGGATTATCTTACGAAACAGTTCGAGTGCTTGTATTTTTCGGCTCGTTAAAGTGATCAAAAAAGTCATCCCTTTTGTATTATTTTAATATTTTTTGGACCTAAGGGATTATTTCACGAAAAAGAACTTCTGGAGTTTTCTTTTTGTCCCTTTTAAAACTTTCTAAACATGAAAAGGACCGAGTTATCCTTGTCGTTAAACTCGTTAAAACAATAGCAACAAACTTGTCTATTCTAGGCAAGACCGAGTTTCACTGTCGCCAAACTCGTTAAAACATAGTGACAGGTTTTCCCGAAGGGAAAATTATAGAACAAGCATATGTTATCCTCCTCAAGCTTGACAAAAATAAAGAGGTACTGGTCAGCAATGACTAGGGAAAAAGGGAAGAAAACTTGAAAACTTTATGGTAGCAGGTCGCTCTTGAACATGACACTTTCACTTCATCTCCGTGATTGAGTTGGGTTGGGTTATTCCGTTCACCGGTCATCTCACCATTGGTCTTTCACACCATCCATCTTTTGGGGTTAATGCTACCAATCCATCTTAGTGTCGCCAACATGTTCAAGAGAATTCATTTAGTTGAGAAACCACCATCTAGTTAACATCTCATCCACTGCAATACCTCCAACCTCCATTTTTTCATGACCGCCATTCCTGAACCTTGTGTCGTCAGTCCGTTTTCACCTCCAAAAATCATTTGTCTCGTTTCATGTCATAGATGTGGGATGCATTAAGGCCCTCCTATGATGAGTCGCCTCTTGTCGACATCAGCTCATTATCCAAGAAGTTTACTTAGAAACAACCCCTTTCAGTGCTTTGAAGCTTGCATGCATCAATGGCAAGTTTCTCACTTCTGGTGACAGGTTGACATCAATGGCCTTCGACCGAAAGATTTTGCGTGGTGTTCAACATCGGATCATATATTCAAACCACGTGAATTGTATTGTAGTACCTTGAGGGTCATTATCATTATCAGTGATTCCTCTCGCGTCTGTTAACAACTCACATTATTGGTTGGTAATCAGGCGATGTCTTTCCATGTTCGACTTCAGAACATCTCTTCACATGGATTGACTTGTACATCGGGCGAATATTGAAAGACCCCGGATCTAGTTTCATCCATCCGAGTTGCGATATATTCAAGGACATAAAAACATCAAATGTACAAAGGCGCTGCACAGATGGTCATCCGAACCATGGATGATGACTCTACATCTGAAGAATCATCAGTTTGCATCTATAGACGACTATCTGATCTATGTACATGAAATGAATTTATAAAGCTGAGCATGGGAATGCCTACCTCAGCTAGATCATGAAAATTATGTTATGATGATGTATTGTATTGTAACTTATGCAGGTCACCTTTCAGTTCAAAAGCTCGGATCCCCATGATAAAGCATTTCACCCAACATCAAGATTTACGACTTCATGCTTTAGGGGGAAAATGTTATAGACATATTTGGGAACATCAACCCCAAAATTATATGTCGATAAAATAGGGCTCATCAAACCCTAAAAGAGATGTTTCATACCCTAAAAGAACATGGTCATCTGATTACATCATTCCCCAAAAGTTCCACCTAAGAAACCATCCAGAATTTGCCTAAACTGAACCATACTAACTGCTCCACTGGCAAAGTGTGATGCATATTGAGTGTTACACTGCCCAGGTGCTATGCATACTATTTGGGCCTTCTATAGGGTGTGATGGGCGAGGATGGACAAATGTCTGAGACAATTTGCTAGGTGGTTTCTCATGGAATCTTCTGGAAACTTCTCTTATGACACTTGCCTCTCTGAATTCGCCCAGGGATGAGTAAGAGATCTAAGAAATCTCCAAGTGGAAACAATTGTAACAAGTGGAATGACACTAATCAAAAACCCAGAGATGACTCACACCCTTGCACACATCTATAAATGGATCCCTCATCTAAGAGATCCAGAGGCTGGAATATTGTGAGTTGCAAGGAAGCGCTGATAGTTTGTATTTAAGGAAATAACATTGTATTGTTGGTGTGATCTTGCTATTTCATGAGGTGAAGAGGGATTGAAGGTGGGAGGATGATGCTGGATCAGACAACTGGGTTGTAATTCTCCCTTCTATTAATAAAGTTCTTCAAGTTTTCTTGCATAATATTGTGCAATTGTGAATGTTATCATTTGTGAATGTCATCATTTGTTCATTATATATCTGATTCAGTAATGTTTATGTCGTAATAGATCAAGATGCTTTGACGTTTATTTGTTATCGTGTTTCTGCAGGTAATCTCCAAGCGGGTTAAGTATGGAGAGGAGTTGCAAGCTCTGTCAAGGGGGAGAGATATCAAGCAAAGGGATTAAGCGGAAGTTCCAGGTTGGTTCCATTATCTTTCTCTTATCTATTACACATAGAAGAAATCGTTGAATTGCTTTAAACTGTTGTTTCTAGGGTAGCTGCCAAACCTACAGGGCTAGTCGTTCGACAAGACACTAGTTTTCCCATAAACACCTCCATCTCCTGAGGTAATACTTATACAACAAATACTGGCCCTCCATCTTCTCCCTCGCCTTTCCACCTCCCTCCTCTTTTCAATATACAAATTAAAATATACAAGCATAGAATCGATCGGTGAAATGGCTGACATGTAAAGGCCACATCTACTGGAGCATTTCATTTCCTAGGGAAATGAATAGATGTCGATTGAAAGGAGGAGGTATGCATGTCATTTCTTCATGATAAGGCCCGAGACTGCATACCCTTCGGAACACACAGGTAACACATGGAAACTTGACTGCCAACTCCTAAATCCGAATCTTTAAATAGAACACACTGACATATATAAACCCTTCGGATCTACTCATGCACCTTTTACCTGGAGCCATACTTGATGCTTATGCATCCGTTCTTTGACCTCGCTTGCCTTCTCTTGGTCCTCGCCTGCCTTCTCTTGGTCCTCGCCTGCAGAAATAACCAACATCAGCTATGCTTATGAAAATATGATAGAAATGCCTAAAAACACGAATCTTGCCTTCATTAAAACGTTTATAAAATCACAAGGAACAAATGTGAAAGAATCGACCCCTGGTTCAACCAAGGTTGTGATGCGATATGATAGAAATGCCTAAAAACACGAATCCTGCCTTCATTAAAACGTTTATAAAATCACAAGGAACAAATGTGTAAGAATCGGCCCCTGGTTCAACCAAGGTTGTGATGCGATCATTCGCAATCGCTCACTGCAGTGGACAATCACATCCAACATCACCCCTATCGAATTTTCCCTTTGAAAACCCCGGACCACAACATTTTATCGGAATACAAGGGAAAACATGCAATCGAACCATAAGGCCGAACTTCAAATACTATACACCCGGACGTATAATTATCGTCGAGTCCGCTTATCGCCCCTTCGCATATCGCATGGGCTTCACTTTCGCCGACTGTCGATTGCGATTAGTGATAGGCCAGACCCAAAAATATATATGTTGCGTTTAATAGTCCCGATGGGTCTGGTATATCGCATCACGCCTTATGTATAAGCCTTAGGCTCTGTTGATTGCAACTTGTGATGGGGCCGGACCCGAAAGATATATATGCCGCGTTTAATAATATCGACGGGTCTGGTATATCGTGGTGCGCCTTATGTATAAGCCTTGGGCTTTGCCTATTGCGACTTACGATGGGCTCCGGACCCAAAAATATATATACTGTGCTTAATAAAATCGACAGGTCCGCCATATAGCAGAATGCCTTGTGTATGGGCCTCAGGTTCCGCCAATTGCGATTTGCGATTGGGGAGCAGACCCGAAAAATATATGTGCTATGATTAATAATCCCAGCGGGTCCAGGGTATTGCGGAATGTTGAAGCTTGGGCCAATGCGCGGGTTGAAAGTGTCGATTGCGATATCCGATGCGATCGGAGACTTGATCGCATCACAATTATTCATGAGAGACAGGCCTTTGCCCTTGATCAATGCAACATGTGATATGGTATGTAATGAGCCGACCAACGATTGCGATAAGTGATAAAAGCATGAAAAATGTGTGAAGACCAAGGCAAGGCGGAAAAGGTAAAATTTACATGCATGTGGAGTGTTTCTATTTCTAAAGCATTGCTATAGAAATAAGGATGCGGTAGAAGGTTTATGAGGATTGAATAAGTCCCGATGAAAGATATGAATGAAAGGCTAGACTGGGTTACAAATGAATCCTGCCGTAGAGGTTTATTAAGGGGGCCTTGACCATTCAGCTTAGAAGACATAATTCCATGTAACACTCTAGTTAGAAACAAAAGGTCAAACGTCATAGGGGGCCCATTCAAATTTTCCACTAGAGCAGGTTTTAATAGGGTGGTGGTTGTGGCCACAACAAATGGTGAACCGTTGGGCAAACCAATTATCTCTATTACCAAATAAACCTTGGATCAATAGAACATCAGGGTGTTAAGATAAACTTGAAATGCAAACTGTATAGACGAACAAGCATGGGTTCCACTTCAGCATTAATCGCTTCAGGCGAGATAAAGACAAATAGCTTCTACTTACTGATAGGGCTTTGACAGGCATTCTTCAATGGTAGTATTATGGGATTTATTGACCTTCCTTTACTTGTTTTCTACTTTAAAAATCCTTTCGAGGACATCACCGATCTTACAATACCTATTTAGGTGTGTACCTTAGCTCTTTATCACTCATCAAACTTGATGTAGATATGTTTATCTACACTTTATCTAAGAATCTTTTTTTTAGTGCTATACCTTTGTATGATCGAATGGGGCGCAATCATGGATCATGCCATATTTTTAAACCGCTTAAGCAAGGTGATCTTGCTATGTCAACTGGTACTCTGAGCCCAGCAACAATCCCTACTCCAACCGGCTTCCCAAACAACCTGTCCTTCCAGATTGGCACAAGGACTCGACATTTCATTTTCTTTTAAATAAGTCCTTCCAGTTTCAGGCACAAGGACTAGAGCACAATTGGATTTTCCACAGGATATATGACAGTGAGCTTAGCCCATGAAAGGAGGTTTACTTATAGATGACAGATATTCGAAATTTTAGTGTGGTGGACAGGACCAATGGAGAATAACTGCAAACCTTATAGGCAAGTATATGCTAGGTCTGAGTGGGATTTAAAAGTGTAGCGTTCTGCCATGCCAGTCCAGCTGTGGTTACACATTTTTTCATTTTATAAAGATGCCCCTACATGCTCCAGGTATCCAAGTTATCAACAGATCCTACCTTGTTCCCAATAGATTCTAATGAGTGGCTTCGATTTGAATTCCATCACTGATTTTCCAATTCTCATAGGCTCATTTAAATTTTGCTTGATTTTCAAGGTAACACTGAATTTAGGATTGGCAGACTCATCAACAGGTTACTAAGGAAGGCAAAAAGTTGAAGGTGGGGAATGATGGAAATATGAAGAGAGTTATAAAGGTGAAAACGAGACTGAAGGATTGGAATTAATTGGCTAAAAAGGACTGAAATTCGAAACAGAAGGAAAATAAACTTTGCAAAAACTAGGAAAGGACAAGACGAAAATTTAACTAAGATAACAGTAAAATAAAATGAATGCTAACCTACTCAAGAGGTAACCACCATGTGGTGGCTACTGGAAGTATCTCTTAAGATGTTTGCCATTAACAGGGAGTTTTTCAATTTCTCCCTGTAAAGTTTTCAATCTGTAAGTTCCCTGACTAATTTTTTCTTCAACTTGGAATGGGCCTAGCCATAAGTGTTGGAATTTTGTGTGCTTACCTTTTGGCTCACTCAACTTGTCCCATTTCAAGACTAGCTCTCCTACTTGGTAATCTTTATCTCCTACCATATGACGATCAAACCATCTCTTCGCAATCATTTGGTGATTTTTAAATTTATTTCTGGCTTTATCTCTCAATTCCTCCAACCTCACCAGTTGGTTGATCCTTTTTTGAAGTAAGGTTGAAGGGGTCCCTCTCAAGACTTGGGAGAGTTCTAAATAGGGAAGGGTAACGTTAGGCGGCAAGATGGCTTCCTGTCCGTAGACGAGGAAGTATGGGGAGTTTCCTAATGCTACTTTTTGGGTGACCCTATCGGCCCAAAGGGCATTTTTTAGGGCATTGTGCCAATTCCTCTGGTTGTCGGTGACAGATTTACGGATTATACAGATGAGGTTTTTAATCGAGGACTCTACAACTCCATTTCCCTAGGGGTAATAGTTTGATGCATACCTTATGTGAATTGATTTATCGATAGAAAATTTAGTCAATTTTAGTGATGAAAAGTAAGAAGCATTATCAAATATGAGAGTGTCAGGGATGCCAAACCTGTTGATAATAAATTTCTCAATAAAAGATATTACCTCGTCTTCGTTACCTCCCAAAGCGGGATGTCTTTGGTCCATCTGGTGAAGTAGTCGGTTGCCGTGAGTATATACTTATGCTACTAAAAAGACTTCAGAGTGATCTCACTTATGACATCGAGGCCCCATTACAAGAACGGGCGATAAATCATAACGGGCCTGAGGGGAACGACTAGCTTTCTTTCTCGTCCTGCAGCAGTTTGACATACCTTGCATTTTTGAGTGTAGGCATGCGAGTCTCTGAACAATGTGGGCCAATAATATCCAACTCTTAATATTTTGCGAGTAGTGGTCTCTCCTCCATAGTGACCACCTGCTGGGTCGTCGTGCATTTCTTTCGAGACATGATCGGCATCATCCTTTTCCAAACACCTCAGCCAAAATCCATCATATTTTTTCCTGTATAATGTGTCATTGGCTAAGTGACATTGATTAGATTTCAATCTGAGCACTCTCCTTCGTGATACATCCATGTGCTCAGGACATGATCCCCGTGTTAAATAAAAGCATATGTCGTAATACCACGACTCAGGGTCCAAAGGGACTTCTGACATTTCGCGCTCACAAATCAACGTCTCATTAATCCATAGGGTCTCCTCCCTAAATGCTACTTATGCATTCTGTATGCTCTATGCTTCTGGTTCCTCAGACGCCCCTTCTTTATCTGCCAAGGCTTCTGCAGCGAGCTCACACAATCCCTGCCCTCGAACTATCTTCACCGGCTTAATCTCGAGGTCATATTCTTGAAGGGCGGTTATCCAATTTCCTCTTCGTTCACCCATTTCTCTCTACATGAAGAGGGTTCTTAGAGCAGGATGGGGAACAATTACTTTAGTCCTGGACTTTAATAAATAAGGGCAGAAATGTTTTACGGCTTTAAAAACCGCAAATCCTTGTTTCTCCATGTCTGGGTAGTTCAGTTCTGCTCCCTAAATATTAGAGCTCATATAAGAAATAGGGACTTCATTCCCATCATCATTTTTTTTGGCGAGGATTGCGGCATATGAAACATCAGAAGCGAAAGTGTACAAGAAGAATTCCTTGTCGAAATTGGGGTTGACCAATGCAGGAGCTTCTGCGATGGCCTCCTTAATTCGCTGAAATGATTTCTTAGCTTCATCACTCCACCTATACACAACGTCTTTCTTCATCATTAGCTGCATGGGACGCACTATTTCTGCGAAACCTGAGACAAATTTCCTAACGAAATTAATCTTCCCGAAGAAAGATTGCATTGCCCTTTTATTTGTAGGGGGTTGTATTCTCATGATGGTCTCTATTCTTTCAGGATCAATGATAATCCCTTCTTTAGAGAAGATATGACCTAGTAGTTTCCCTTCTATGACTACAAAAATGCTCTTCTTGGGATTCAACGATATTCCATACCTTCAGCATCTTTCGAAAATCTATTTCAAGTGATAAATATGATCCCTTTTGTGATATGAATACACGGTAATTTCATCCATGTAAACCACTACTGATGTGTTAATCAATCCTTGGAAGTCTATGTCCATAGCTCTCTGAAATGTGGTGCCCGCATTAATAAGTTGAAACAACATTCTGTGATATGCGTAAGTGCCCCATTTAGTGTTGAAGGTTGTCTTAAGTTGATCTCCATTCACCACCAACACTTGATTATATCCCGAAAAGTCATCCAATAGGGACAACATTTCAGACCTGGAAACGCATTGAAGAATGTGTTCCATAAAAGGGACAGGATAGTTATCTTTCTGCGATGCTTTGTTCAAGTTTCTGAAATCGAAACATAACTTGATGTCTCCATTTTTCTTCCTTACTGGCACGAGATTGGCTACCCAGTGGGTGTGCCTAACAGGAAAAATGATTTTGGCGTCCAACATTTTGTTTAATTCTTTCTTCACCAACGGTTCCAAGCTTGGATGCATCTTGCGAAGGTTTTGTTGGCATGGCCTAACATCCTTCTCCAATGGAATCACATGTTGCATAATGCTGGTATCAAAGGTTTTTAAGTCGCCATATGTCCATGCAAAGACGTCCTTGTATTCTTTAATCAACTTAACAAACACAACCCTTTCTTGTGGAGAGCATCCTGAGCCCAAATTGACACTTTTTGGGTCTTTTTTGGTTCCAAGGTTGACCGACTCATACTTCATGGATGAGCTATGCGTTTTGCAGTTAGTCGACTTCTTAAATTTATCATGCAGGTCATACAAGTGCTCCATCTTGACAACTGACTTGTGAATTATATTGGACTGATATTTTCCTTCATCTTCATTCTCATTCATAAACCTGTCATGCTCTTTTTCATCAATGAGTGCATTTTTGAATGTCTTCTCGCAGTGCAAGAACTCAAGGATTTTCTCGTTATCTTCGAATACCTGGAAATTTGAGATGTTATCAGGCACGGATGGTCTAAAAATCAATTCAACATAATATTCATTCTTGTTTAATCTAAGATCAGGCAAAAGTTTCGCAGCCATACCAACCATCAGATCGGCATCTTGGTTTTGCCCTCGAGGTATGTATGTGATACTAAAAGAATTAAAATTGTCAATTGAGCTACATACCTCATGTTGGTATCTTACCAGGTGTGGCGAATTGCAGTGTATCCTTTTCCTTACCTGGTCCACAATTATTTGTGAGTCACCAAAAACTTTAAGATTTTTTACCTTCATATCAATGGTTTTTTTCAGGCCCTGCAGCAAACTTTCGTATTTTGCTATGTTGTTGGTGCATGCAAACTCCAACCAGCTGGCCATTAGATGTTGGTTCCCTTGCGGGTCAATGAGAATGCTCCAAGCACCTGCACCTTCAAGGCAGTTAGAGCCATAAAAATAGAGTGTCCAAAATATAGAATCTACTGTTACATCAATTGAACTGCTTTCTACGAAATTAGTCCTATCATCTACTATAATACAAGGTAATTCATCAGTTGGATTGCAGGGGAGAGCTTCTAGCTGTGTGTTTATTATAGTTTCTTCAACTGTCTCTGCATGGAATTTTCCAAAATAAGTTTCCATGGCACAAATGTCGAAAATATAATTCCCAGGGATAGAGTTGGTAAACATTACAGGTTCATTGGGGATGTTTAGTTCCGTCACCACATACTTCATGTATCTTTCTCGATCAACTCTCAGCATATTACCTTTTCCCTTCTGAGGCAGCAAGAGATGGGACCAATCAGTTGAGAAATATCCATTCAGTTTTGATGACCAGTCCCTACTAAGCAGCATTCCATAAGCCTCGGGTATGTCGACTACCACTATGTCAATGACTTGTGAATATTGTGGTTTGGTAGCCATATGAATCACACATCTTTGAATTCCCCAATTATTTTCACATACATTCTGTCCAATTTCATCATTCGAGTTCCAGTTTTCTCGAGTATCACATGAAGTCTTTTAGCAACAACGTAAGGAATAACAGTGGACGAGGCACCAGAATCTACCAAGCAATTGTGTACGTTCATGTTGAAGATTTCAAATGTGATAAGGAAAGGTGGAGTCATGGATTTTGATTTCCTTCCTATCATGGCCGCACTGACATCTTGGGGGGTTCAATTCATTTTTGACAGAGTGGCTTCCATAGCTGATGGTGTTTGGGTTGTACTGGAGGTACTGATAGGTCTGGATGCCGAATTCTTGGTTTGGCTGCTCGGAATGGTGGGAGATTTTCAATTCCGTTCATTCATAGCTTTCAAGAGCAGATCTCTTTACTGCGTTAATTTTAGCAAATCAAAGTATGTGATATTAGCTCTAGATTTCTTAAGATCATCCACAATGTTGTAATCAGTGTTATAAACAGGGTAGGGCAGAGTAAACATACCTGTTTTTTCATTCTTAGTGTTATCACTGAAAATGCTGTTGCCAAAAAAAATTTTAGCCTAGCTTAAAGACTGGGTGTTTTCGCAGCGCCTGAATTCGTTTTTAGCAGTTTCGCAGCGCTACCTGTTTAAGTGGTTTCGTAGCGTGCTACGGAATTGGGGATTTGTTCGAGTTTTCAGTGGACGCCCAAATCATAGCATGCCTATTGTACACTGGCTACAACTGCTGTGGATGAGGTTGATGTGCTTAAAGGTCTATGTCAGATCTTTCAGATAAGATTGAAGATATCAAGGCAATGATGTCAGCTCCACCGTTGCCTGAGGTTCTTCAGGCTCTTTATAATGAAAAGAACGTTTCTCAGGATAAAAATGCTTCCTAATTGCTAATCACTTGAAAGAAGGAAATGCATCTAAAGTTTTGGAACTCTTGAATTCCTTGTTTCTATTTTATTGCAAAATATGGTACCCAAGGTTGAATGTTTTTCCTATGTATTGTGCTCGGTGTTTCCAGTGAATACCTTATAGTTTGTATAGTCACTGCTGCACCGAAAGGATAAAAGGGACCTGAACAGAACGCACTGGGAAATCTATTAGTACTATTTTTGATATTAGGACTATTTGGATGATCTGCTGCTGGTTGGCTATGGCTAATAGATAAAGGCTGGTAAATCCTATTGCCATTCAACTACAAGTTCTTGAGTTGAAAGTATTAGTCTCGGCCTAAAGATCAAGACATAGCTAGTCAAATTTCATTCAAAAATATTCCTCAACCGAAAGAGTTCAAATAAGGTATTTATAGTTGCGGTGCCTCATCTACACTTATATATATACAGTCCAAGACGTTGAAGAGGTGAAAGCTATTCCTGGGCCGTCACTGATCTGGGTGTTGTGTTTGACATTTGGGATTGTCTTTTCATAATCTGCAACCTCTTTCACAAAACAGGGCGCCACAATGGATTGAAAGATTGGAAAAACATTTTGAAATCCCTCCTGCAAGCTTACAGAGTATTTTTGACCTATCTATTATTCCACTGTTGCCTGTATATGACCGCATCTTCGTTCCGATTGCATGGAACTTGACAGCGAATGAACGAGGAATATTTATGATAAAGTTCATGTTCACACCATGTTCAAGGATAAAGAGAAGGATACTTCGGCGTTTCAATCTGGGGATGATTGATTTTTCTGTCATAGGTGACCTCTAAGGTAGGTAAGCGCCATGCAGGTGTTGGTATTGATGCATTGAAGGAGTTATTTTTAATCAGTTTGCTGCCAGATAGGAAACTGAAGTATTTTGGCCAGCAATCTCTCCATGTTCTCTCAGAATCAAAGGATGCAAATTCACTTCTTCTATTTTGGTATTGGGAAGATTGTCTAAAGCAGAGGTTTGAGCGCTTTGTCGTTGCATTGGAAGATGCTTCCAAAGATGCACTACCTTTCTTAAAAGACAAAGCCTTGAAGACAATGTTTGATTTTCTTAAGGATAAACCTGAACAAGAACGCAAGCTCCTTTCGACACTTGTGAACAAGCTTGGTGATCCAGAAAGGAAAGTGGCCTCAAACGCTGGGTATCTCCTGTCACGTCTACTAACTGCTCACTCAAATATGAAGGCAGGCGTGGTTGATGAAGTAGATATTTTTGTGTTTCGTCCCCATGTTGGACTGCGGGCAAGATATTATGCTGTCATCTTTTTAAATCAAATTCTGCTTAGTAATCATGGTGATGGACCGAAGCTGGCAAGACGTCTAGTTGACATATACTTTGCACTATTCAAGGTGCTGATTTCCATGGATGATGAAGCGGAAAAAGATGCAAAGAGTTTGAAAGACTCTAAGGATAAATGGAAGAATATTTCGAAAAAAAACAAAAAGCAAGATTCCTTATCTGAAGCTGCTGCTGAAATTGATTCAAGGATTCTCTCTGCATTACTAACGGGTGTTAATAGAGCTTTTCCTTATGTTTCAACTGATGAAGCCGATGTTATCATAGAGAAAGAGAGCACGTGGTAACATGCAATCTTATGTAATGAAAGCTAATGATGGATATAGCTGACATCTGGAAAGGGTGAATAGTTTTTTGGATGCGCCTAGTCGTCCTTATGATGGAGTTTCTTGTTCAAAACATCCATATGCGGTTTTGGATGATGTTCCTAGGTATACAGAGCTAGATTTAAAGCATTCCAGAGCACGCCAAAAAATGAAACATGCGGTGATCTGAGTTATAAATACAATGCAATTATTGCAGTTGTTTCAGATGGTTATCTGCGGATGTGGATTTCAAAGCCGCGGCACCTCTTCGCACCAGTCCATGATATTGTAACGAGGATCACGGGAACCTAATAGAAGCTCAGTAATGGCGACAGTTTTGTTAAGCCGGCTAGCATTCTGTACATGTGTATGTTCAGCAACAAAAGCCCGAATTCAGAGTGCAATCAAAGAAAACGATTTTGTCAACTTGCAAATGGCGCAGAGGAAATTGGGAAGGTTTAGAAATCCCTAGAAGAATTAGACAGTTTGCATGGCGAGCTTCTGTCGAAATGGCGAGAGCTGAAACTGAGGGTCACAGGCCGTATATGGAAAAAACAGAGATGATGTTATGGAATTGTCTTTATTTGTAAATCCTACTAGATAGCGGGTTTATGACTCATCGTAGTCTAATCTACCTTGAGTTTGAAGTAAAATTATTAATGAAGGATTTGATGTGTTCATCTATATTGAGTTTGCAGGTAATGGAAGCATTTGATGTTCGCATGCTCAAAGATCCCCCAGGGCTCAGACATGTTATAGAAGAAGCAAAGGAGCACCATAACGTGAAATATGTCTATGTGTGGCATGCCCTTGCTGGTTACTGGGGTGGGGTCAAACCAGCTGCAGCTGGAATGGAGTATTATGATTCCTTCCTCGCTATTTTGGGCAATCAACCAGATGTTGTTTTGAATAGTTTTTTCAGTTTATGGATTAGGCCTTGTTCATTTGAAGAAGGTTTACAATTTCTGCAATAAGTTACACAGCTATTTGGCATCGGCTGGTGTAGTTCCATCTCCTTTTGAGTTTGCAGATGTAGTAACCACTACTACACACAAGTCACTCCGTGGTCCTCGTGGTGCATGATCGTTACAGCTAGGGAAGATTTTAAAAGTTTGTAAAACTAAGCATAGCTCTTAAACACTGAAGTTAAAGACATGGTTGGAATGTGCAAGTGGTTCAGTATCCAAATATTGAAGGTTGCAGAATATGGAGCTACTGTGCAAACGAGTAACTTTATCTATATTTTCACAAGATCATACAATGGAAAATGTTGAGATAACAACTGCATCCGTGAACCAGAATAGTTACAAAAGTTATTGCAACTAAAAGGATGAATAATTGCATGGTGAGAATTAAGAATGACCATGTAGAGCTGCTATACAGACTTCTCCAAGGTTTTATATTTGAGGAATGCGTGCTATTGATGTTGTGAAAAGATTTCAGAAATTAAGTTTGGCGGCATTCATCAAGGTTGTTTGAGCCATTTAAATAGCAAGTTTTTGTTTTTCTTGGGTCACAAGTACTTTCAGGAAAACAGATAGCTCTAGTTATAATGCTGCAGTGACAAACACATCTAGTTGGGGCAGAGTGAAGACCAGAAATGTGAACGAAAGGTCAATATGAATAATTTAGTGCTTTGTTCAGGTGTCAAGATTATCACATATCCTTTTAATAACGCTGTGGATAAGACAGGACATGAAAATGGAAAAGCGTTAGCATGTTGAGACATTTTGCTATGCTTTGAGCCAGAATGATGGCACTGAATGGAGACAGCCATTGAAGCTCCAAGGATTCTGAATCTCTCAAACAGTGAACACTTTAGTGAACCTTATGGGAAGGATTTTATCTTCATTACTAATAATTGGTATACATCTCTTCTTCCTGGTTAATCGAAGACAGCTAAATTTATTGATGAAGACTGTGTTTTCTTTAAATCACACAGCAGTTTCGTAGCGCGCTACGAAACTGCTGTAGGTGATGATTTTAAGCGCAGAGCAGCTATTGTGATACTGTGAGCGGGAGTTGAGGAAGAGAAACACCTGTCTACCAACACCACCTACAGCACATCAGAAACATGTCAGCATTCCATACCTGGGGTTATTAAAAGACTTGGGAACATGCTGCTACACTTTCGGAGAATGTTGGGAGGCAGAGACCGTTAAAATAGAGCACATCTTTTGGTCAATTAATGAGCCATCAGCGCTTTCAAGCATCCGAAGTCAGCGTTCCTTGCATCTGTAGCTCAGTCATCTCAACCCAAGCAGCAAAAGGACATGTGTCAAGAGCCAGAACAGCATCATGCTACGAGGAGCAAAGATTTTGGATTTTGATTAAATGAAAACCATTTGTAATTTCAGTTTAGCCATTATGTAATTAATAAGTTAGTTATGCACTAGATAGGGATAGTCAATAGCCACCTTCGAGGCTCCCCTCATGCTGGAGGAGGAAGCTCGAGGTGGTTAAGTTTGCTTGCCTATATATGGATCAATGTTGGATGTAGAAAGGGTTGGAGATTTTATACAAAACAGAGTTTATTTGGGCCAATGTAAAGACTTGTTACAGTAATAGTAAAACAGTGTTGTTTCTTCTCAAGATTCTCAATGGATTATGTTGTTCAAGTGTGATAGTGGTTTATTTTCTTAATGTTCTTTTACAGCCTTGTTATAACACAATCACTCAGAATTCATATCATATGCTCTGACTTCCTGTGTGTTTGGCAAGCTGTGGTTTTTGTGAAGCATGTTTGAACATCTAATGCAAAGAGCCTTGACTTCCATGAAATGACTGTGCTTTTGTTTATTAAATGTGAGAGACTCCATAGCCCAATGAAAACTTATTTGATATGTGTCCAACCAGCTTTGTTTTTATAAATTTGTGAAGAGTTAGCCATCTCTTGTTGTGATTAATTCTTATCAAAAGTTTGTGAGAGAGCCCTCTCTGACCAATGAGGCTAATCTTTGGTCTAAAGTCTGGTTGAAAGAGTTACATGAAATCTTGCTTGGTTGCAGCCCTTAGTAGTGATTTTGTGATAACATGTGGGAATTTACCATTTTGAGTCACCTTCGTTGCAGTCAGAGATGTATTATCTTTCTGTGGATAGTTCACAAAGAGAGTATTCTTGGAATCACCACTAGGTCTACCCTTCTCAGCAGGAACTTTAGGAGCGGATGCCTTCAAAGGGTGAACATCTTTCTTTGTCTGGTCTACAGGCTTCATCACGCCCGCAAGGGGCCCTTTACTTCGTGTGTGGATTTCCGCCGTACTAACTCCTTCGTCAACATCGTTCTCATTTGTATAGAAATCCCACAGTACATTGATTTGGGATTCTTCATCCAAGGGCTCTTCTACTTGGTATTCTTCTTCATTTTCTTGTTCTGGCTCCAACTCCACTATAGGTTCTTCTTTGTTAAGGAGCGATCCAATAAGATCCAACTCTTCCATATTTAAATTCCCTTCATTGGGTGGAGCAGGAAACGCAAGTTGACCATGACCACCTTCTGTCTTCTTACGATAGAAAGATTTGAAGGGTTTTCTATTGTTATAATCTCATCCATTCCCATTTGTATTCTCTCCATACTTCCTTTTCATATCGATGACTGTGTTTGTCAATTTCTTAATGATCCAATGCAAACCTTCCACATCTGTGGTGTCCCTTTCTTTGACCTCAACCACTTTGTTATCACTCCCATCATTCTTCTTGGATGACTGAGAGGCTTTATTTCCTTCGGTCGTATGATGACATGTTGTGAGACTGATCATTTCATTCTCGACTTTTATTGCTTCATCGATAGCACCTTGTAAGGTTTTTGCATTACTTCTCTTGACCCACATCGCAATAGGGATAGGGAGAGCATTGATGTAGAATTCCATGAGCACCTCATCAGTAGGTCTAGCGTTAGCAGGGATTTTTTTGAACAAAGTGTTGAACTGGATGTTAAAATCCTTGACCTTTTCTTTGGTTTCCATTTTCAAATGGGATAGTTCTAAAACTAAGGTGCAGGTGTTTTTTCATTGCCAAAATTGTCTAAAAAGTTCTGTTGAAAGGCACCCCATGAGGTGATTGATCCTATTCTCAAGCTAAAGTACCATGTGGAAGCCGTACCAATTAGAGTAAAAGGGAACAAGCAACATACCACATCCTCATCGACTACCCCCAACATGCGCACGGCTAGGAAGAAAGAGTGAATATGGTTATCAGTAGCATCTCCCCACTTAGGATCGAATTTAGGCAATACTCTTTCTGCGTTCTTAGGTAAGGGATGCTACTGCCTAGGTACCACTACGACATCCTGTGCAAGCCAGGGAGGGAGTGCTCCTGGAGGAGGTGGGGGTTGATTCCCACCTAGAGGAGGCGGTAGAGGCGGATTCCCACCTGGAGGGGGAACGTTAGCCATATTATGGATAGGGAGGTTCTGGTTGAAGGTTTCCTCTGGGCGTTCTTTGTTAGGATCTCCCAAATCGAGCCAGGAATTACCTTCAGAGAGTGGATCCTCAGGAATTTCTTCCCAAGGAGTTTCAATACTTTGCAAAGACTCTAGCACAATATCTTCAAGAGAAGGGGTTGCAGATGTCTCTTCATTTATGTGATAGATCTTTGGATTTCTTTTAGCTATCGGAGGTAAGGACTAAAAGATGGGGAGCTGAGATAGGGAACGAGCGTAAGCATGAGTAAGTACTCTGACTAGTTGTTCTTGAGGGACAGGGTACTCCCACAGTCTCTCTTCCTTGGGTGACCCAAACACAGGACTTAGATTTCCTTCCTCTGCTTCTTCGAAATGAGGCTTTTCAAAATGGGAGGAGTGATTTTTTCGACCTTTACAATCCATGCATTAATATTTTCGAATCCATGCACGACATTTATAGATGAAATCATGAAAATCTATGGATGACAGTTCAGGCCCTCCTTCTAGCACCAATTTGTTGCCAGGGCGAATTTTCGCTATGCCAACAAGGGGGACTAACTCGATCACAGACCCCGATTAGGTCTGCTTTCATTTGGAATGGCTAGCTCCAACGGGTTTTAAAGGACCCCATAAACTGATATAGATGTTGAAATATTGCTCCCTGGAGGAAGACTTCAATTGAATCAACAAAATAAACAACTAACCTATGTGTATCAAATCCTATCTACACTAATTCTAACTACTTATGCTAGTCCTAACTATTCTAATCTATCCTACAGGAGCATAACAAAAGGAGATTAAACATCATATATAGATTCCAAGTCCAAATGAATCACTTACTCATTCACAGTTGAACAAGGCAGTATTAAATCTTAATTGCAATCGAATTACTCATATAGGAATACACATTCCTTTCCATACAAATAAAACTTGCAACTGATGTTTAACAATGTTTCGAATCAACGACCGCTCATGAATTAACCATGGAAACAAATTATATTTGAATAACCAAGACTAGTCACGAACTGTCTGTTATCAATATGCACAAAACAAAACACATTTATATTTATGCCAGCAATAACACCCTGATTCTAAACACCTGAAAGAAGAGGAAAATAAATCTAAAACAAAAGGCTCCTTCTTGACCCAAACAGTCTTCTTTATTCACACAATAAATCAAAGCTGTTTTTCCCAAAAAAAAGTCCTCCCTCCATCTCCGGAGGTAATACTTATATAGCGAAGACTGGCCCTCCGTATTCTCCCCCGCCTTTCCACCTCCCTCCTCTTTTCAATATACAAATTAAAATATACAGGCGTAGAATCGATTGGTGAAATGACTGACACGTAAAGGCTACATCTGCTGGAGTGTTTCATTTCTTGGGTAAATGAATAGATGTCGATTGAAAGGAGGAGGTATGCATGTCATTTCTTCATGATAAGGCCCAAGACCGTTGTTGGGTCCCTATAATACTAGTGATTACCCCATTACTATTGTAGTTGTATCCCTTATTAATATTGTTGTGCCCCTATTGTCCCCATATTGTTATTACTGTGCCCCATAGAATCCCTCTATTGTTATTTTTGTGGCTTTATATTATTATTGTTAGGTCGGTTGGGTTATATTGTGACTCCTTAGACTCCTCTATATAGAAAGGAGGTTTTGTCATTTGAATCATCCAAGAAATGGTCATTTGTGTAATGTAAAGGAGGTTTCCCCCTCGAAGAGGCTGAATTCTAAGGCGTTGATCTCTCTTTTTTATCTTTTTGTGAGCTGGTTTCATAACATTTGGTATCAAAGCATTGGATTCTAGGGTTTCGCTGCTCCAAACAGGTCATCGTGGCATTTTCGGTATAACTTTTTTTCTACGACGTTTCAAAATATAAAAAAAAAAACCCCATTTGAGAAGAAATCGCGTTGAATCTCAAGTCTGAATTTTAGAGGTTTTCGCACTATATTTGCAGAGATATGATCTGAGGAAGTTGGTCTTTTTGCAGACTCCTGAATTACATTCCAAACAGGTGACCTGGGGAAAATCGTCATAACTTTCGCTCTGAGCATAGGATTGAAATTTCATAAGAAGGTACAGAAATAGGGCAGACTGTAGTTTCTTGTATATATTTTTCAGATCCAAAGGTCGAAACAGTGACTCATGGCATGTCGTACAAATTCACTCTACTGAACTAGCCTATAATCAGGTCATCTTGGGAGATTGTGCATAACTCCTCCTTGGAGAATCCAATTTGGATCAGACTGGTGGCATTGGAAAGAGGACACAAAGGGCTAATACAGGTCACAATTCCAGAACTGGATGATCCGAAATTGCAAAGATACATCAGATTCAATATCAAGCTTATACTAAGTGAAAAAAGGTGTGTAGTTTTTTCTAAATTTTTGCATAAGCTTGGTTTGAAAAATTAGTTTGAATCGGTAATTGATGCCCCAAGGAAATAAAATGCAAACACCTAGTAAGCAACCTGAAAGCTCTAGCAGGACTCATGAAGAAGAGAAAGAAATGCAACATGATATATCAAAATTACAAGACCAAGTGCAACAAGTGTCACTTGCACAAAAAGCAACAGAATCTAAGATGGATGGTTTAAGAAAAGATGTAGAAGCTAAGATGGATGGTTTAAATAAAGGTGTAGAAGCTAAGATCGATTGTTTAAAGAAAGGCGTAGAAGCTAAGATGGATGGCATGGAAGCTAAGATGAATGGCATGGACTCTAAAATTGATGGCATGGATGATAAGATGGAAGAATTGAAGATAAATATGAATAAGTTGCTACAAGAAATGGTCACTAATGGTGAAAGGGTAGTAAAGGAAACTCATGCTGAGAAAAAAAGAAATGTTAATCATGATTCCATAGACTCTAATGGTGGATCGAAGACCCACCATATTCCAAGAATCGATATGAGGAAGTTTGATGGCAAGGATCCCGTAACATGGATGTTATAGATGGAGCAATTTTTCGATCTCAATAATGTGCAAAACACACAAAAGGTGTGTATTGCAACTTTATATTTGGAACCAAATCCATTTGTATGGTATCAATGGCTTTGATCTCGTAAACAAATTATCACTTGGGCAATTTTTATGGAAGAATTAACAACACATTATGAGGATACAAAAAACAACACTTTTTATAGCCAATTGATAAGTCTCAAAAAAAAGGGTTCAATAATGGAGCACATTGAGGAGTTCCAAAAATTGAACATAAGGGTAAAAAATATTCCAAAGGAGCATAGGATTGATGTGTTCATGGGGACTTTAAAGGATAATATCCAACATGAAGTTCGCCTTTGGGAACCTGATTCATTAGAGAAGACATTCAGGTTAGCAAGCAAAATGGAAAGCAAAATTATGGCAATTAGGAAGCATACCACTCACAACTATAAAGATGGAAGTGTTGTTGGCCCTAGTATTCCACAACCTATAAGGTTGACACCACAAAAATTGGAAGAAAAAAGAGCAAAAGGGCTTTGTTACAATTGTGATAGCAAATACACTAAAGGTCATAAGTGTGCTGAGAAGAAATTATTTTACATAGATTGTGAAGAGGAAGAAGAAAAGGAGCAAGAAAGGTCAAAAGAAGAGGATATACTCCTGGAACAAAGCCTAGATAAAGAATAAATGAATTTGACCATATCTTGTAATGCATTGGCGAGAATTACCACTCCTCAAACCATCAAGATAGAAGGAAAAATCAAGAAGAAAAAGGTAATAGTGTTGATTGATTCAGGAAGTACACACAATTTTATTCATTGTAAGGTAGCAAAAGAATTGAATTGATTCTTATATCCAGCACCAGAGTGTCAAGTGATGGTTGTAAATGAACAATAAATTGCTCTGGGAAGTGCCATAATATCAAGCTATCCATGGGAGAATATGTATTGACTATCCCAATGCTTTCCATTCCAATGGGAGGTGCTGATGTTGTACTAGGAGTCTAATGGCTACAATCCTTGGGTACAATAGCTTTTAATTTTCATGAAATTTTCTGTGGAAGGAAAGGAAGTTGAATTAAGGGGTATTGCAGGGAAACCGAGAAAGATAATCAGCTCTAATAGTATGACAAAGCTTCTAAAAAAGGAACAAAGAGGTGTAATTGCACAATTATGTTCCCTAGATGTTTCCACATTGGAATCATCTATTTCTCCAGATCTCCAAAAAGTCTTGGATAATCATTCCAAGGTATTTGAGACTCCCAAAGGTCTCCCACCTATTCGTGATCATGGTCATGCTATTCATCTGATTCCAGCAAGTGTTCCTCCAAACATCAGGCCGTATAAATATCCCTATGCCCAAAAGAGTGAAATTGAACGTATGGTTGCAGAAATGCTAGAGGCTGGTATAATTCAACCGAGTCAAAGTTCTTTCTCTGCTCCAGTAGTATTGGTGCACAAGAAGGATGGATCATGGCGAATATGTCCGGATTATAGGGAGCTCAACAAGCTCACTATTAAAGATAAGTTTCCAATTCCTGTCATTGATGAATTACTGGATGAATTGCATGGATCAATTTACTTCACCAAGTTGGATCTTCATTCAGGATATCATCAAATCAGAATGAAGACTGAAGACATTCCGAAAACAGCATTTAGAACTCATGAGGGTCATTATGAATTTTTGGTCATGCCTTTTGGCCTTACCAATGCACCTTCTACATTTCAAGGTTTGATGAATTCCATTTTCAAACCATTCCTTAGAAAATTTGTGTTAGTATTTTTTGATGATATACTAATCTACAACAAGTCTTGGAAGGATCATGTTGAACATGTTGACAGGGTGCTACAACTATTGGAGGAGAAACAATTATATGCAAAAAGATCCAAATGTTTTTTTGGAGTACAAGAGGTGGAATATCTGGGTCATATTGTATCTCATGAAGGAGTTAAGATAGACCCTAGAAAAATTAAAGCCATTAAGGAATGGAAAATCCCCACATCCATAAAGCATCTGCGAGGATTTCTCGGGTTGACAGGGTATTATCGCAAGTTTGTTAAGAATTATGGGAGAATAGCAGCACCTCTAACAACATTATTGAAGAAAGATGCATTTTCATGGACTCCATAAGCAAAAAAGGCCTTTGAGCATCTTAAAGAGGCAATGTGCCAAGCACCTGTCTTAGCTACACCAGACTTCACAAAAACCTTTATTGTGGAATGTGATGCTTCAGGAAATGGAATTGGTGTTGTTTTAATGCAAGATGAAAGACCCATTTCTTTTGAAAGTCGTCCAATCAAGGGAAAGTTTTTACACAAATCTATTTATGAGAAGGAAATGTTGGCAATACTCCATGCACTTAAGAAATGGCAACCCTAACTAATGGGAAGACACTTCAAGGTAAAAACGGATCATGATAGCCTTAAATACTTTTTAGAACAAAGATTATCCTATGAAGAGCAACAAAAGTGGGTCACAAAGATGTTGGGTTATGACTTTGAAATCATCTACAAAAAAGGGAAGCAAAATGTGGTGGTAGATGCACTCTTAAGAAAGGATGAGGATGTGGAAGCATTGTTGTGCGCCATTTCTATTATCCAACCAGATTGGATAAACGAAGGAAGGGAGGAATGGAAGAATGACGAAGAAGTGTGGGAACTTATTCAAAATTTACAACAAGACTCCAGTACATCTGATACATTTAGCTGGAAAAATGATTCGTTATGGTACAAAGATCGCTTATACCTCTGTAAGAATTCCAAACTAAAACAAAAAATTCTTATGGAATTGCACACTTCTCCCTTAGGAGGGCACTCAGGATTTTTAAAAACTTACCACAGGGTTAAGAAGGAATTTTTTTGGGAGGGCCTTAAATCAGATATTCAAAAGTTTGTGGCAGAATGTTTGGTTTGCCAACAAAATAAAGTTGAAACAATTAAGACACCAGGTCTATTACAACCTTTATCCATTCCAAGCCAACGTTGGGAGGAGGTTTCAATGGATTTTATCATAGTTTTACCCAAGTCTGAGGGAAAGAGTGTCATCATGGTGGTAGTTGACAAACTTACCAAGTATGAACACTTTTGTGCATTATCACATCCATTTAAATCCGGTACAGTTTCTACTGCATTTATGGAAACAATTCAAAAGCTACATGGAAACCCAAAGATTATTGTAAGTGACAGAGGTCCCATCTTCACTGGAAATTTTTGGACAGAATTATTTTCTTGTCTTGGTACTCAGTTAGCTCATAGCTCATCTTATCATCCTCAATCTAATGGGCACACTGAGATAGTAAACAAATGTTTGGAAGGATATCTTCGTTGCTTTGTATATGATAAATAGACACAATGGGTCAAATGGTTGCCTCTGGCTGAATGGTGGTATAACACTTTCTTCCATACAGCAACAAAAATGACCCTATTTATGGCACTTTATGGATATCAGCCACCATCAATCACATCATATTTAAGAGAAAATTCTAAGGTTCAAGTAGTGGAACATCACATTGAACATCAACAACAAGTCCTCCAACTCTTAAAGGATAACCGCGTGTTGGCACATAATAGAATGAAACAACAGGCAGATCAACATCATAGCGAAAGAAGTTTTGATGTAGGTGATTGGGTATTCCTACGGCTACAACCATATAAGCAAATGTCCCTCAAGCAAGCTAAGAAGGATAATAAATTATCACCAAAGTATTATGGTCCGTACAAGGTGTTGCAAAATATTGGTACTATGGCATACAAATTGGAGCTTCTTACAGCTTCTCGATTGCACCCTATTTTCCATGTTTCATGTTTAAAGAAGGTTATAGGCGACAAGCTCCTAGTTCAAACAATATTGCCAGAACTTGACGAGGAAGGAAAAATTATATTGGAACCAGAAATAGTCACAGAAACAAGAACTCGATAGTTACGAAATCGATCGATTTCGGAGTATCTTATCAAGTGGAAGAACTTATCTGTTGAAGATTCCACATGGGAGGATGAGAATTTTATACAGAAGCATCCATAACTACTCAAGCGTTGAGGACAACACTTTTTGAAGGAGAGGGGAATGTTGGGTCCCTATAATACTAGTGATTACCCCATTCCTATTGTAGTTGTATCCCTTATTAATATTGTTGTGCCCCTATTGTCCCCATATTGTTATTGTTGTGCCCCATAGAATCCCTCTATTGTTATTTTTGTGGCTTTATATTATTATTGTTAGGTCGGCTAGGTTATATTATGACTCCTTAGACTCCTATATATAGAAAGGAGGTTTTGTCATTTGAATCATCCAAGAATTGCTCATTTGTGTAATGTAAAGGAGGTTGCCCCCTCGAAGAGGCTGAATTCTAAGGCGTTGATCTCTCTTTTCTATCTTTTTGTGAGCTGGTTTCATAACAATCGCATAACCTTCGGAACACACAGGTAACACATGGAAACCTGACCACCAACACCTAAAGCTGAATCTTTAAATAGAACACACCCGCATATATAAATTCTTCGGATCCGCTCATGCATCTTTTACCCGGAGCCATACTTGATGCTTATGCATCCGTTCTTTGACCTCGCTTGCCTTCTCTTAGTCCTCGCCTGCAGAAATAACCAACATCAACTATGCTTATGAAAATATGATAGAAATGCCTAAAAACACAAATATTGCATTCATTAAAATGTTTACAAAAACACAAGGAACAAATCTGAAAGAATCAGCCCCTGGTTCAGCCAAGGTTGTGATGCGATCATGTCACAATCACTCACTGCAGCAGGCAATCACATGCAACATCACCCCTATCAAATTATCCCTTTGAAAACCACGGACCACAACATTTTATCGGAATACACGGGAAAACCCACAGCTGAACCATAAGGCCAGACTTCAAATACAATACACCCAGACGTATAATTATTACTGGGTCCACTCATCGCCCCTTCGCATATCGCATGGGCTTCACTTTCACTGACTTCTGATTGCGGTTAGCGATAGGCCAAACCCGAAAAATATATATGCTGTGTTTAATAGTCACGGCGGGTCTCGTATATCGCATCGCGCCTTATGTATAAGCCCTGGGCTCCGCCAATTGCGACTTGCAATGGGGCTGGACTCGAAAGATATATATGCCACGTTTAATAATATCGGCGAGTCCAGTATATCACGGTGCACCTTATGTATAAGCCTTGGGCTCCGCCGATTGCGATTTGTGATGGGCTCCGGACCCAAAAATATATATGCTGCGCTTAATAATATTGGCGGGTCCGCCATATCGTGAAACGCCTTGTGTATGGGCCTCGGGTTCCACCGATTGCGATTTGCGATTGGGGAGCGGACCCGAAAAATATATGTGCTATGATTAATAATCCCGGTGGGTCCAGGGTATCACAGAACGTTGAAGCTTGGGTCGATGCACAGGTTGAAAGTGCCGATTGCGATATCCGATGCGACCGGAGACTTGATCGCATCGCAATTATTCATGAGAGACAGGCCTTTTCCCTTGATCAATGCAACATGTGATATGGTATGTAATGAGCCGACCATCGATTGCGATAAGTGATAAAAGCATGTAAAATGTGTGAAGACCGAGGCAAGGTGGAAAAGGTAAGATTTACGTGCATGTGGAGTGTTTCTATTTCTAAAGCATTGCTATAGAAATAAGGATGCGGTAGAAGGTTTATGAGGATTGAATAAGTCTCGATGAAAGATATGAATGAAAGGCTAGACCAGGTTACAAATGAATCTTACCGCAGAGGTTTATTAAGGGGGCCTTGACCATTCAGCTTAGAAGACATAATTCCATGTAACACTCCAGTTAGAAATGAAAGGTCAAACATCATAGGGGGCCCATTCAAATTTGCCACTAGAGCAGGTTTTAATAGGGTGGTGGTTGTGGCCACAACAGGTTGTTACACTCGTATTATTATCTTAGGATCTATTTGATATCTAGTCCTAGCTCTCCTATAGAACTACCCACTTTCCCATTGAGCTATGGTTTTCTCCCCATTTTTTAGTGGGATTCTTGGTGGTGTCCCTAAATTAATTAGGCTAGTATCCATTTCCTTATCTATTGCTTATACCTTGATTTTCTTTTGAGATTGCTTTTCCTTGGAGGTTTCAGGTTTCCTTACTGTCCTCTTCCTCCTAATGTCTCTCTCAGGGCATTGCTTTTGAGCATGTTTTCTAAGATTCTAGAAAAGCATGTCTATCCATATCTATAAAATTATCCTATGTTACCTTGACATTTTTCCTTTCTAAGTGTTACACGTCATTTTGTCACCATTAGGAAAATGACCTCCAATGTGGATCTCTCACTATCCGATCAAGTGTTCCAAAGCAATCCCCTGCAATGTTGGAAGAAAATAAATCCAAAATACAACAAGAATATTGAGTTATTGTGCTTAAAAACCTATTTTCAAGCACTGTTGCACTTTTCATAGTTACTACCCATGCAAACACAATTATGATCATTCTGGCCTACACAATCTTGCACTATGTTCTCCATTGAATGGTGCAACAATGTCTTAACGTAGGTAAAAATAAAAATAAATTTCTAGAAGCTTTGTTGGGGGGATATTTCCCAACAAGAAGGCCTCAAGCTCCTACCTACTTGGGCCTCATCTCTTGACTTATGGATCAAACTCCCTCTCTTTGTGGAACCTTAATCCCTCTCTTCATGGATCTCATCCCTTGATAAGAGGATCTCAAACCTCTTCCTCTTGGCCTATAAATTCAACAGAGACTAGAGGAAAAGGGTGGACTTTTTGATGTAAACTTATGCAATAAATTTTAGGATGGAAGCTTGTCACTTAAAGGAAGATTGGGGACTATTGGATGGAGGTTCGCAACATCATGGCTAAGGTTTTATTTATCCTTTTCATTCAATTATAATATAAAAGAGTGTTTCTTTCTCAATATATTGTTTAATGGAGCTAATGTATTATGTGTTTACTTCCATTTTTCCATTGATAATGATATTAGGTACTAGTCTCCTTGATCACTAGTATAGGTTTTATTGAGTCATTTATAACAGCTCTAGTTCAAATGTCGAAGCTTGAATTTTGTTAGAAACCCACTTGCTCTAATCCTAAAATATTGACCCCTATAACTCTCTCTTAGTCACTTTATGCTTTCAAGGTTTGCTAAATAGTTGTATTAGTTGGTATTGTTCTCATGTATGGGAGAGTTTGTGGAGTGATAAAAGTGATTAATGGGGGTGGTGCTCTCTTATCTCTTAGTTCAAAATCAACAAAGATGAGAATGTAACATCTCCATTATTTCCAATTTTTTTGCTCATACTCCTTGTTGATTGTTTTTTTTCCTTTTGTTTATTGTTATCATCTCAATCTACTAAATCAACTTCTCTCTAACTTGTTTTGACACAATAAAGTGATCCCCTCCCCACATGTGGATTTCAGGCCCACCTCATTGATGGATTTGGTTGGATGGATATTTTTTTGACCATGATAATATTGATTTGCTTTTAAAATTAAAATATGAGTAAGAGAAATTGGTGAAAAGTGTGTGTACCTGATATTATTTGGGTTTGTTCAAAAAGGGGCGATGGGTGAAATTTTTCGCTTTGGAGTTCCAATATTGGAGTTTAACAATCCTTTTTGTCCTTGTTCTATTGAACTTTTTGACGCTATAATGTTTGTTGTAGGATCATATTATCTGTGGAGAATCTTATATATGCATGTTTAGGGCAATAGAGAGGATGTTTTGTTTTAAATCTTATATGAGAGGTTGAATATGAGTATGTAGACATTTTTCGACACTTGCATCCTTGAAATATTGGAAATTGTTCATGTAGCTTCCTATAAATATGCTTGCCAGTGACTATTTTTTAGTGATCTAGTGGCATCCTATGGTAAATAGTGAATGATTCTCCTCTGGGATTCCAAGGTCAGGATTTTTGAATAGGAATGGTCGATGATGTAATATAATATGGAATATATGGAATGAGTTATGTAGGGGTTGGAATGACTAGTATATATGGATGGAATAGATGGTACGATATGTATGGAATATATTTTTTTTTGGTGGTATGGTAGTAGCGTTGAGATTTGCTGATATGGATATGAAATGAATCGAGGGCGATGAGGACTATATGAAAACAATATGACATAAGTGAATATTTCATTTAATTTTGTTCTTTGAAACATTATTCAATGTTGAAAATATAAAATTTTCAATTTAATACAAAATGGTAGGTTGTAGCTTTTGTGATTTTTGTGGTTTTCTATACCAAGCCTAGTATTGTTTTCTTTTTCTTGATATAGTTGTGTGGTTGATTTGGCTTTTAGATTCTATAGGATTAATTTTATGTTGAAGAATATGGAGCAATAATGTAGTTGTTGACTTTTGGAGAACTATTATGTTGAAGATAAAAAAACAGAATTATTTTTTTCCAACCTAGAATTATTTTACGCTGCCCAAAATTGTTGTATGTTGCCAATACCGTTAATTTTGGTCTCAAGGAGGCCATTCCATTTATTGCAACATTGAAAAAATATTTTTTTCTTCACAATGGAGGAGTTTCTAATTATATTTTTCACTTTCTAATATTTGTGGTCAAGGTTGTAATGTGGTCTTGGAGATACAGTCCTTGGAGTTATTTGTTATGAGTTAATTTATCTTCCATTGAGTTCTTTGATGCTAATAAAGAGGGATTTTCATGGATCTTGTTATATTATCTTGTTCCCAACAAATTCTTGAAATATTTACCATATCCTTGGGGTTGAAGCTACAGATATTTCTTTGTGCAAGTTTTTTATAGCATCTTTTGCCACATATGTTCTAGATGCAGTTATTGGCCATGGAATTGTATACTCTTCTCTTTAGCATACTCTCTTTCCCCAAAAAGTTTATTTATTTATTTTTAGAATGGATACGCTCTTGGATTTTGGCATAAAACATACATATGCACATTTCCCAAGGACAAAGTGTGCATATATGTGGGTCCTCTAGAAGACACTTGTGTATTCCTTCAAAATGCACCAAAAAATTCTAAATGTGTATTTTAGTGCTTTTCAAGTAGGGTTTACGGTTAGGTCAAAAGCCACTTGCTATAACTCATACCTCAACAACCCCAACCACTTATTAGGACTATAAATTGATTCCTTGGACTAAGGATTAGGACATGCCTACTTATGAAACATAACACTAGTGAATTTTCTCAATGATCTGACTCTGCTTCCCTAAGCTTTTATGATCTTCCCTCATGACAAAACGCTCATTTCCTAATCTTCATTTTATCTCCATACTTTGTGTTGAGATTCTTGTTGGTCAAACAATTGTACTACAATTTCATAACATTTTAGTCTTATCAATCCAAGTTTGTAAACTTAAGAAGCGTAAAGAAAATTATATGCAAGGACTTAGTTTCTAATTTGTCTACTGTAAGTTGACATTAAAAGGAAATATTATTCTATGAAAGAAATTAAATCTAATTTACCTAAATATAATCATGGTTATGAATAACTTATAGATCCTATTTTCCATGTAGGTACTTCAAAATATTTAA
This sequence comes from Pinus tabuliformis, assembly GCA_031772625.1. Taxonomy (NCBI): domain Eukaryota; kingdom Viridiplantae; phylum Streptophyta; class Pinopsida; order Pinales; family Pinaceae; genus Pinus; species Pinus tabuliformis. Next base: position 1,514,480,265 of record CM062817.1, read on the forward strand.
CAAAAAACTTCTAAAAAATATTTTTTTGTAGCCATTACAGATTAATTGCTATTCAATCGGAAGATCCGTTTGATCATCTTACATCATATTGACACACCAAAAGAAACCAAAATATGCATTGTTGAAATTGAAATTCATTCAAAGTATAAATGAAAACACTCTACAAATAAATCTACTGTAAATAAATCTAAGTGATCACTTCTACTCTAAGTTTGAATTATAGTTTTAAAACACTTTTAACTATGAAATTTTTTGAAAACATAGTATTATCTCTGGTTAAAAAAACAAAGCATTAGATGCAAAACAGAGTATTAAATGAATTATTAAAGAAAAATACACTATAAATTTGTTAGCAAATGGCGCATGTCCTCGCACAGGAGGCCCTCTAGGTGTTGTAATGTACTCGAGGAAAACTTAGAGTCTAGCTATTAATTGAATCACATATGCATTACACACAAGAATAATATAACCACGTTGGTCTGCAAATCATATTAAAAGCAAAGAGTTCATACAATAAACTTAAATTCAAAGTTGTATCTGTCACTATCATGAGTGAATTTTGGAATATAGAGTATATAAAATAACATTAGTCATAATATTTTTACTACAAATTAGAATAAGATATGATGACTACGAATCTAAATGTTATAGTCCAAAACACTTGATGAATCTCAGGTTTGTTGCATGATGATGTATGGATCTATAAAATCAATATATTTCACCATCAAATCTTGTTCTCCATTCGATCTCACCATGATGCGCTAATATTTTCCATGGTGCCATATCACATAATTGTTGACCACTTTGACTGGAACATTGAATTCATTACAAGGATGGCACATTTTCCTTTTTAGTGCACCTAAGACGTAGGCAACCCATCTTAATATGTTTTGACACATGCTTTAATGCTTGGGTTTGATGAGATGTCCATTGAAGTGCACAAACCTATGATTTTTCTATAGGACTGAAGGAAAGCTACTAACTATTTCAATTTCTACAACTTTCACATTTTAGCTTGATTTTATAAAGAAATCATATAAAACAATAGACTTTTGGACATATTTCCTTTGAAAATATTGCTTGAAACCTTTATATCTATGATGACATTTATATATATGGATGATAGCAAAAGTATGCAAAAGGGATGGTTATTATGGCTTCCTAAAAGGTGAAATGAATAAAGATAAACCAACAAGGTGACAAAAATGAGCTAATTTGTTGATCCATCATTCCCCCGCACTTAATATTTTGCATGCCCCCATGCACTAACAAAATTTAAAAATTTTGTACTTCTCCTATTCACAAAACTGCCTTAGAGGCCTGAATAAGGATATCCAAGTTATTTTTAGTTCTCTTCTTCATTGCAATTGACCATGTAAGTTCCTTCATGAGAAATTGAGCTTTCAAACTCTTGATCTTGGAGTGTAGTGTCTTGGCCTTCTTCAGCTTTGAATTCTTATTATACCAGTAACACATCCATTTGATCATTTTCTAATTATATGTCTTGAGAGTTTCATTCTCATTCTCAATATGCCTTTCCAGGACCTCACGTTTTGTTATTTCTTGTTTTAGTGTCTTTATTATATATTTTTCAACAAAGATATCAAAAGGTGGATAATATTTACTTGATGGCATTGAGGCATGAATTGGAGATGCTACCAAATCATAATCGAGTATTGAGAGAATGACTTTTGTATCTTTTCCTGCTAAGCCTCTTTTTCCAAAGAGCCAATGTAATCATAGACCTCTTGTTAAATTTTGTCAATTTATGGGTTTCCTTTTCTTTGTTCTGGTCTTGATGATGTAGGAGTGGATATCTTTGATAATACTTAGGAACTTAACTTTTTTTTATCAAAAATATGAATCTTCTTGACTGGAGTGAAAATTCATAACTTTTGATATGATTTGATATGACGGTCCACTGCTAATTTTTCAATAGTTAAACTGTGCAACAAAAATTGTGGGAACTACTTCTCACTTCACTTTGTTTATGAGATAACATAGTTTGGAAAGGTGCTTCATAAACTTGTTATTTCCAACGTTGTGATGATCTAAAAAATGATTGTTTGGTGATTCTTGATCGTTTTTCCTTCAACTATCAAATATGTGTTATTTCGAAGGATCAACGACACAATTGCAGTCGGACGTACAATGGCGAGTGATGTTGTGTATGGATCGATCGGGGAATAGGAACGATGACGACAAAGGTTTTGTGTGGAATGTGTTAGCACTCAGTAATTTTCTGAGGTTGCTGAAGAAATCACCAAGGTAACCACAAACCAACTTTGGAAGCTGGGATCTAGCCCTGCCAGCTTCAGAGAGGGCTCTCTCTGTAAGATTTAACTTTGTTTGATTGGATATTAGGCTAGTTATGAAGTTTGGGATTTGATTTGAATTTGAATGGTTGGTTAATAACTCAGACTTCCATTGGGTTATGGAGTCTGTTACATAAAATAGATATTAACTATAGTATCTACAGGTAGATATCACAAGGCAAGGTAGCCAAACTGACTGGATTCTTTAAAGTCTGTGAAATGGAGAAGAAGCATAGAATAACATTCACTTTAAAATATAGAGCATTGTTACCTGAATTCTAGATTCAAAGATCAAAAGAAAACATAGAAATTATTCATAGCCGAGTGTTATGAAACCAACTCACAAAAAGATAGAAAAGATAGATCAACGCCTTAGAATTTAGCCTCTTCGAGGGGGCAATCTCCTTTACATTACACAAATGAATGATTCTTTGATGATTCAAATGAAAAAACCTCCTTTCTATATATAGGAGTCTAAGGAGTCACGATATAACCCAGCCAACCTAACAATAATAATATAAAGGCACAAACTATGGGGCATAGTACTAACAATATGGGGACAATAGGGGCACAAAAATATTAATAAGGGATATAACTACAATAGTAATGGGTTAATCACTAGTATTATAGGGACCTAACATGCCCCTCTCCTTCAAAAAAGTGTTGTCCTCAATGTTTGAGTAGTTCTGGATGTTTTTGTATAAAATTGTCATCCTCCCATGTGGAATATTCAATGGATAAGTTCTTCCACTTGATGAGATACTCCGAAATTGATCGATTTCGTAGTTGTCGAGTTCTTATTTCTGTGACTGCTTCCGATTCCAATATAATTTTTCCTTCCTCATCAAGTTCTGGCAATATTGTTTGAACTGGGAGCTTGTCGCCTATAACCTTATTTAAACATGAAACACGGAAAACTGGGTGCACTCGAGAAGCTGTAGGAAGCTCCAATTTGTATGCCATAGTATCAATCTTTTGCAACACCTTGTACGGACCGTAATACTTTGGTGATAATTTATTATCCTTCTTAGCTTGCTTGAGGGACATTTTTTTATATGGTTGTAGCCATAGGAATACCCAATCACCTACATCAAAACTTCTTTCGCTGCGATGTTGATCTGCCTATTGTTTCATTTTATTCTGCGCCAACATGAGGTTATCCTTAAAGAGTTGGAGGACTTGTTGTTGATGCTCGATGTGATGTTCCACTGCTTGAACCTTAGAATTTTCTCTTAAATATGATGTGATGGAAGGTGGCTAATATCCATAAAGTGCCATAAATGGGGTCATTTTTGTTGCTATATGGAAGGAAGTGTTATACCACCATTCAGCTAGAGGCAACCATTTGACCCATTGTGTTTGTTTATCAAATACAAAGCAATGAAGATATCCTTCCAAACATTTGTTTACTATCTCAGTTTGCCCATCAGATTGAGGATGATAAGATGAACTATGAGCTAACTGAGTACTGAGACAATAAAATAATTTTGTCCAAAAATTTCCAGTGAAAATGGGATCTCTATCACTTACAATAATCTTTGGGTTTCCATGTAGCTTTTGAATTGTTTCCATAATTGCAGTAGAAACTGTACTGGCTTTAAATGGATGCGATAATGCACAAAAGTGTGCATACTTGGTAAGTCTGTCAACTACCACCATGATGACACTCTTTCCCTCAGACTTGGGTAAACCTGTGATAAAATCCATTGAAACCTACTCCCAACGTTGGCTTGGAATGGATAAAGGTTGTAATATACCCGAGGTCTTAATTGTTTCAACTTTATTTTGTTGGCAAACCAAACATTCTGCCACAAACTTTTGAATATCCGATTTAAGGCCATCCCAAAAGAAATCATTCTTAACCCTCTAGTAAGTTTTTAAAAATCTTGAGTGACCTCCTAAGGGAGAAGTGTGCAATTCCATAAGAATCTTTTGTTTGAGTTGGGAATTCTTACAGAGGTATAAGTGATCTTTGTACCATAACAAATCATTTTTCCAACTAAATGTATCATATGTACTGGAATCTTGTTGTAACTTTTGAATAAGTGCCCACACTTCTTCATCATTCTTCCATTCCTCCCTTGCTTCATTTATCCAATCTGGTTGGATAATAGAAATGGCGCACAACAATGCTTCCGCATCCTCATCCTTTCTTGAGAGTGCATCTGCCACCACATTTTTCTTCCCTTTTTTGTAGATGATTTCAAAGTCGTAACCCAACATCTTTGTGACCCACTTTTGCTGCTCTTCAAAGGATAATATTTGTTCTAAAAAGTATTTAAGGCTATCATGATCTGTTTTTACCTTGAAGTGTCTTCCCATTAGGTAGGGTCGCCATTTCTTAAGTGCATGTAGTATTGCCAACATTTCCTTCTCATAAATGGCTTTGTGTAAAAACTTTCCCTTGATTGGACGACTTTCAAAAGCAATGGGTCTTTCATCTTGCATTAAAACAACACCAATTCCATTTCCTGAAGCATCACATTCCACAATAAACGTTTTTGTGAAGTCCAGTGTAGCTAAGACCGGTGCTTGGCACATTGCCTCTTTAAGATGTTCGAAGGCCTTTGTTGCTTTTGGAGTCCATGAAAATGCATATTTCTTCAATAATGTTGTTAGAGGTGCTAATATTCTCCCATAATTTTTAACAAACTTGCGATAATACCCTGTCAACCCGAGAAATCCTCACAGATGCTTTATGGATGTGGGGATTTTCCATTGCTTAATGGCTTTTATTTTGCTAGGGTCTACCTTAACTCCTTCATGAGATACAATATGACCCAGATATTCCACCTCTTGTACTCCAAAGAAACATTTGGATCTTTTTGCATATAATTGTTTCTCCTCCAATAGTAGTAGCACCCTGTCAACATGTTCAACACGATCCTTCCAAGACTTGCTGTAGATTAGTATATCATCAAAAAATACTAACACAAATTTTCTAAGGAAGGGTTTGAAAATGGAATTCATCAAACCTTGAAATGTAGAAGGTGCATTGGCAAGGCCAAAAGGCATGATCAAAAATTCATAATGACCCTCATGAGTTCTAAATGTTGTTTTCAGAATGTCTTCAATCTTCATTCTGATTTGGTGATATCCTGAACGAAGATCCAACTTGGTGAAGTAAATTGATCCATGCAATTCATCCACTAATTCATCAATGACAGGACTAGGAAGCTTATCTTTAATAGTGAGCTTGTTGAGCTCCCTATAATCCAGACACATGCGCCATGATCCATCCTTCTTGTGCACCAATACTACTGGAACAGAGAAAGAACTTTGACTAGGTTGAATTATACTAGCCTCTAGCATTTCTGTAACCATACGTTCAATTTCACTCTTTTGGGCATAGGGATATCTGTACGACCTGATGTTTGGAGGAACACTTGCTGGAATCAGATGAATAGCATGATCATGATCACGAATAGGTGGGAGACCTTTGGGAGTCTCAAATACCTTGGAATGATTGTCCAAGACTCTTTGGAGATCTGGAGAATTAGATGATTTCGATGTGGAAACATCTAGCAAACATAATTGTGCAATTACACCTCTTTCTTCCTTTTTTAGAAGCTTTGTCATACCGTTAGAGCTGATTATCTTTCCCGGTTTCCCTGAAATACCCCTTAATTCAACTTCCTTTCCTTCAACAGAAAATTTCATGAAAATTTCTTGAAAATTAAAATCTATTGTACCCAAGGATTGTAGCCATTAGACTCCTAGTACAACATCAGCACCTCCCATTGGAATGGAAAGCATTGGGCTAATCAATACATATTCTCCCATGGATAGCTTGGTATTATGGCACTTTATAGAGAAATTTATTGATCCTCCATTTGCAACCATCACTTGACACTCTGGTGCTGGATATAGGAAGCAATTCAATTCTTTTGCTACCTTACAATGAATAAAATTGTGGGTACTTCCTGAATCAATCAACACTATTACCTTTTTTTTCTTGATTTGTCCTTCTATCTTGATGGTTTGAGGAGTGGTAATTCCCGCCAATGCATTACAAGATATGGTCGGATTCATTTCTTCTTTATCTAGGCTTTGTTCCTGGAGTATATCCTCTTCTTTTGACCTTTCTTGCTCCTTTTCTTCTTCCTCTTCACAATCTATGTAGAATAATTTATTCTTAGCACACTTATGACCTTTAGTGTATTTGATATCACAACTGTAACAAAGCCCTTTTGCTATTTTTTCTTCCAATTGTTGTGGTTTCAACCTTATAGGTTGTGGAAGAATAGGGCCAACAACACTTCCATCTTTATAGTTGTGAGTGGTATCCTTCATGGTTGCCCTAATTTTGCTTTCCATTTTTCTTGCTAACCTGAATGCCTTCTCTAATGAATCAGGTTCCCAAAGGCGAACATCATGTTGGATATTATCCTTTAAAGTCCCTATGAACACATCAATACTATTCTCCTCTGGAATATTTTTTACCCTTATGTTCAATTTTTGGAACTCCTCAATGTGCTCCATTATTGAACCCTTTTGTTTGAGACTTATCAATTGGCTAAAAAAAGTGTTGCTTTTTGTATCCTCATAATGTGCTGTCAATTCTTCCGTAAAAATTGTCCAAGAGATAATTTGTTTACGAGAGCAAAGCCATTGATACCATACAAACTAATTTGGTTCCAAATATAAAGTTGCAATACGTACCTTTTGTGTGTTTTGCACATTATTGAGATCAAAAAATTGCTCCATTTGTAATATCCATGTTGCGGGATCCTTGCCATCAAACTTCCTCATATCAATTTTTGGAATATGGTGGGTCTTTGATCCAACATTAGAGTTTATGAAATCATGATTAACATTTCTTTTGTTCGCATCATGAGTTTCCTTTACTACCCTTTCACCATTTGTAAGTATTTCTTGTAGAAAATTTGTCAAATCTGTCTTCAAATCTGCCATGTCTCTCTTCAAATCTGTCTTCAAATCTATCTTCAAATCATCCATCTTAGCTTCCACGCCCATTATCTTATATTCCACGCCATTTATCTTAGCTTCTTTTAGCTTTTGTGAGAGTGACATTTGCTGCACTTGATCTTGTAATTTTGATATATCATGTAGCATTTCTTCCTCTTCTTCATGAGTCATGCTAGAGCTTTCAGGTTGCTTACTAGGTGTTTGCATTTTCTTTCCTCGGGGTGTCAATTACCGATAATAATTCTCTACTATGCCCTTTGAATTCCTTCAAAATAATTTTTCAAACCAAGCTTAAGCAAAAATTTAAAAAAATCTACACACATTTTTTCACTTTGTAGGAGCTCGATATTTCCTCTGATGTATCTCTGTAATTTCAAATCATCCAATTCTGAAATTGTGATCTTCAGTAGCCCTCTGTGTCCTCTTTCCAATGCCACTAGTTTGATCCAAATTGGATTCTCCAAGGAAGAGTTATGCCAATTCTCCCACAGTGACCTGATTATAGACTAGTTCAATAGAGCGAACTTGTACAACATGTCACGTGTCCCTGTTTCGACCTTTGGCTCTGAAAAATAGATACAAGAAAATGCAGTCCGTCCTCTTTCTATACCTTCTTACGAAACTTCAATCTGATGCTTAGAGAGAAAGTTATGACGATTTTCCCCAGGTCACCTATTTGGAATGTAATTCAGGAGTTTGCAAAAAGACCAACTTCCTCATATCATATCTCCGCAAATATAGTGCGAAAAGCTCTAAAATTCGGATTCGAGGTTCAGTGCGATCTCGTCTCAAATGGGTTTTTTTTTCACTTCTGAAATGTCACAGAAAAAAAAATTATAGTGAAAATGCCATGATAACCTATTTGGAGCAGTGAAACCCTAGAATCCAAAGCTCTGATACCAAATGTTATGAAACCAGCTCACAAAAAGATAGAAAAGATAGATCAACACCTTAGAATTCAGCCTCTTCGAGGGGGAAACCTCCTTTACATTACACAAATGAATGATTCTTTGATGATTCAAATGACAAAACCTTCTTTCTATATATAGGAGTCTAAGGAGTCACAATATAACCCAGCCAACCTAACAATAATAATATAAAGGCACAAAAATAACAATAGAGGGATTCTATGGGGCACAGTACTAACAATATGGGGACAATAGGGGCACAATAATATTAATAAGGGATATAACTACAATAGTAATGGGGTAATCACTAGTATTATAGGGACCTAACACCGAGTGCAGAGTGTAGATTTAAACAAATTCTTCCCTTTACTTATCTTTTGAATAATTTAGATTTAATAGAGTTTAGGCTTTTGTGATCCATATCAAGTTAGAGAAAGATTTCGGCGAAAATCACATGGAATGTCATTTATCGACGCGTTTCGAACCAACCAGTGTGGTTCATCGTCAGGACAAGTTGAAGAAACAGATCCAGCTTAGCATGTTATATAGACCGAGCAGAGCCTCCAACGGCTAGTTTGGACAACTATGGCCTCCCAAAGATCCACAAGGAAGGTGCCCCCTTAAGGCCCATCGTCAACACCATTGGAGGTCCGACCTATCTTCTGGCGAAGTTCCTGGCTTTAAAGCTTAAGCCCCTCGTTGGTCGGACGGAGTCCTTCGTAAAATACTCTACTTCCTTTATCGATGAGCTCAAGGACATTAAGCTTGATCCGGGGGACATTCTTGTCAGTTTTGATGTTGTCTCCATGTTCACTTGCATCCCTATTAATGAGGCCATGATTGTGATAAACCGCCTAATGGATCCTAACACGGCTAGGTTGGTTGAGATCTGTCTCACTTCCACTTTTTTTCAGTTTTGAAGGGGAGTTCTTCGAGCAAACATGTGGGGTTGCAATGGGATCCCCCCTTTCCCCTGTTGTTGCTAATCTGTTTATGGAAGATTTTGAGTCCAAAGCTCTGAACTCTTCCCGGCTCCTCCCTAAACTATGGAAGAGGTTTGTGGATGACACCAATGTCATATGGTCTCATGGCCAGGATGAGCTTGATCTCTTCTTTGATCATCTTAACAAGCAGTCCTCATCCATTAAGTTCACTAAGGAGCAAGAAGTCGAGGGATGCCTTCCTTTCCTTGATATTCTTATTTCTAGGAATGATGATGGTTCCCTCGCCCATCAAGTTTTTCGAAAGAAAACTCATACGGAGCAGTATCTTCATGCCAGTTCCCACCATTTCCCTGCTCAAAAGATGGGGGTTCTTAGTACCCTTGCTACTCGGGCCCTGAGGATCTCGGACAAGAAGAGCTTTGAAAAGGAAAAATCCCATCTGCTGGATGTCTTTGTGGAGAATGGTTACAGTAGATACATGGGTCATAGGGCTTTCCTTAAAGCTTCCAAGAATTCTCTGGTGAAAAGAAAGCCAAAAGATCGTGTTCCTGGTGTCCATCTACCTTATGTTCAAGGGACCACTGATAGAATTGATAGGATTCTTAGGAGACATAGTATCCCGGCGTCCTTCAGGCCCCTGAACACCATTCGTTCGTCTCTCAGATCGGTGAAGGATCCCATCGACCCTAAAGATATGAAGGGTGTTTATATGATCCCTTGTTCTTGTGGGACCCCCTATATTGGGGAGACTGGTCGTTCCATTAATCAGAGGATTAGTGAGCACGCTGCGGATCTGAAGCATAGGAGATCTAAGTCTTCTGCTTTGGCTGAACATGCTGAGAAAACCAATCATCATGTTTGTATCGAAGAAGCCAGTGTTATTGCTAAGGTTCCGCATTTCCATCATCGTAAATTCAGGGAAGCGCTTGAGATCGAAAAGAGACCAAGCAATCTCAATAGAGAGGATGGTTGGAAAGTCAGTAGGTGTTGGGTCCCAGCCCTCTCTTCCTAGTCGTTCTTTCATCCTCTTTGGTTTTTGGTGTCTTTTATCGTTATTTGCACTTATTTATTTACTTTATTATTGTTATTATTATTTTATTTATTTGTTTATTTATTTATTTATCACCTTTCCTATTATTTTTATTGATTATTTTATTCAAGGGCTTCCGTGTAACTAATTTCCTTTCTGCTTATATTTCGAATCTTTCGTCCTTTGTTTTTCTTTATTACCTTTATTATTTAACACACAATTTTTATAATATTTTTAACTTTATACATGGCTCTATACATCTAATTTTTCCTTTTATTTTTATTTTTATTTAGTTATTAATTTTTATTTTATTTATTTATTTTTATTATTATTATTATTAATTTTTATTTTTATTATTATTATTATTATTTATTTATAATTATTATTATTATTATTATTATTTTATTTACTTGTTTATTTATTATTATTATTATTTTTATTTATTTATTTATTTTTATTTTTATTTTCTTATTTTTATTTTATTTTTATTCTTATTTTATTTTTATTATTTTTATTTATTTTATCCATTTATTTATTTATTTATTTTATTGTTATTTTTATTATTTTTTTTTTTTTATTCATTTAGTTATATTTATTCACATTTAATTCTTATTCACTTTTAGTTATTTATTTTTATTTTAAGTATTATTATTTTATTTCATTTTTTATTTATTTTATTTTTATTATTTTTATTTATTTATTTTGTTATTATTATTTGATTTTTATTCAGTTAGTTATTTTTATTCACTTTCAACTCTTATTCACACTTATTTTATTCATAGAAGCGGTCCGTTGCAACTTATTTTCTTTTTTAAAATAATTGACCTTTAATTTTTAAATATTTAAAAATAATTGACCTTTAATATTTATTAATAAACTATTATTTTGATCCTGGTCCATTAGTCAACATTAACGGTTGGTCAAACTAGCCGTTGGAGGCTCTGCTCGGTCTACATAACATGCTAAGCTGGATCTGTTTCTTCAACTTGTCCTAACGATGAACCACACTGGTTGGTTCAAAACGCGTCGACAAATGACATTCCATGTGATTTTCGCCAAAATCTTTCTCTAACTTAATTTAGATTTGGAAAACAAATATGTGCTATAAACAGAGAAGTTTAAACACATAAAACAGATAGATGTACTTCACCAAAAACTTGACATATGAATTATGTGAAAGAGCTTTTGTATTACTTTGGAAAATCTGTTGATGCTTCAGAAAAATATATACAATATTATTTCTTTGTATAAAAACCAACTTGTACTACTTCAACAATTGAAGTATTTATAACTAATTTACAAAACATATCCTGTCAGGATGACAAGGATGTATATACAAAATAATAGGACTGAATTAAGCTAACTTATTACAATGAAATGAGGAAAATCAAATTGTCTGAAGTGGTGGCATTGAAATGAAGGAACAACTGGCTGTCTGGCGCTGAAAAACTGGATTTGTTGTAACGTTGAGTTGTGCCACTGAAATTACCTTTTACTCTAGTAATTCACAGAGTTTATCCCAATGTTGTTCGCTTGGGATATTCATCTTCATTAGCTTCCTGTATACTTCGTCAACTTCAGTATACCTGGAAAATGTCAGCCGGGTGATGAACAAGTTCGGAATTGCATATTGAATGTCAAGATCATATGATAGTGCTTCCAGGAACACCTTTCCTGTCATGTTGAGTCTTTCGATTGTAAATTTTGAGCTATCTCTTGCCTTGTTCATAATCTGCGCACTATAATCTGGCCACGTGTTGAGCTTGTCATTAATCACTAACAGGTTTGGAAGTCCTTTCTTGTAGAGAGGCTCCAGCTTGGCAAAGAATCTTTGTATACCTGTGTTCATATTTTGACCCTTCTCTTCAAGCTGTCTCATCAGGTTCCTTTTAGTCAGCACCTTCCTGACTTCCAAAATTGTTTTGGTCCTGTCTTTAGTTTCTAACTTTTCTAATTCTTGACTGTTCTTGGAATTTAGAAATTTTATAACCTTAGTGGCTTCATTTGGTTTATCTCCTAGCTTCTTTCTAACCTACTAAATTGCTTCATTTGACCTTTCAATAAGCTCTTGTTGTTCAAAAATGATTTGGATTGAAGGAAAACTTTCTCCCATGTCTTCATTAATCCTTTTCCAGATATTTTCTTTCACCTGTGCCAATATATTGCCCATGGCACAATCTTTTTCCATTTTCTGCAATCTTTGGGACAATGTCTGGGTCTTCTATGTTTCTATCAAGTAAACATTTTCAAATCTTATACTCTGCTCCTGTAAATTTTTTATCTCCAGCTTTAGTTTCTTTAGCTCTTCTTCCTGTATTGACATATTTTCCATAGATTGAGCTAACTTCACTGAGTCATCCACAACTAATGTGGGAAGCATTGTTGAGGATGATGTTCCTGTTGTAGTGGTTGTTGTAGGGACATCTGTCTGTAGCAAAGATGCAATTGGAACTGCATCAAGAGGAACAACTGCAAGTTGTGAATTCTGCTCCTTTTCCTTTATTAGCTTGTCCATTTTTGCTTCCATTGCTTTGATCTGGGCACCTTGCTCCACTAGAAGCTTTAACATCTCTTCCTTTTGTAGCTCTATCTCTCCAAGTTCTTTGGCCTGGGGGTCTTCTGTTGCTGGCATCTTCAATTGCTTCTTTAATGCTACAATGTCAACATTCTTCTTTCTGATTATCTCCTCTGTAGATTTTGAATTGTCTGGATCAAGGCCTGCTTTGACCACCATTTCCTCCAAGTATTTGATTCTGGTATCTTTGGCAAGTGAGGATATTTTCTCCAATTTGAGTTGAGACTGCACATTATTTAGAGTAAGATGTAGTTTTGAGGCAGCGATAGCAGTTTGAGGAAAGTCAAATACACCATATTTCCTGCTTGTCTATGCATATCTATTTGATCCAAAGGATGGACATCCTTTGCCTCAAATTCAAAAGTGATCGGTTTGAAATCTCTTGCTGACTTTGGTTGAGAGACCTGGGCCTGCAAGAATTCCATATGCATTCTTCCCTTCTCTGTATCATATGTTGAGATGAGTCTGTGTTGAATGGAGGAGGATTGCTTTCTGAACTGAGCTGATATGTTATCATGAATGGCCTCATTCCTTTGCTTGATTTCCTTGTATCTCTGAAAAATGTTCAACTATCTCTGCTCTGTAGATGTTTCAGGTGTCTAAGGAATAGTAGCTAGAATATCTTTTGTAACTGAGGAAGATGATGGAGATTATGTAGTACCACTATCCATCTTGAAAGTCTTCAAACCTGAGAGCACAACAGTGCCTTGTGTGTCCTCCATTGATGGAAATTATATTTTACAAATGGAGCCTATTTTAATCTCTTAGTATATATTTTAAATGCATTGGATGAGACTTCGGTGAGTGGAGAATCATCCTCTCTTGCTCTCTTATCCGTTATCTCTTTGGGTATGGGAGTCTCTGAAGATGCCCTAGAAAGTACCTGCTCCTCGACCTCCTGCAATGTGTTTTTCACCCAAGTGTGTTGGTTCATATACTTTTCTATTTCAGGCCTCTGAGTGCGCACATATGGTGTAGCTTTTTGTTCCACTCTCAGGTTGGAAATTACCCCAAAGGGCTCATAAGACTAAGTGAAACTAAGAGGAAAGTTCATTTGTTTCAGTAGGAGGTCTGCTTCCTCTCCTGCTTCTCTACTGTTGCAGATGAAGGGTTTGACTTGTGTCTTGATCTTGAAATGTGATTTCTTCTTGGATGCCACATAATGAATATTGTTAGAATGAATTATCTGTCTGATGTATTCCAAGGAAAGTTTCCTCATTGGCAAATATTTGGGCAGTTTGTATGGTGGCAGCTATGAACCATACACTCTAATCTCTGTGAATGATTGGTAAAGGTACCAATCCCCTATTTTGACCTGTTCACTGAGCTACAGAACCTTCTGAATTTCTTCACTGATCCTTGGAACATGCTGGCCACTTAACAAACAAGTGGTTGGATATACAAATTGGTTTATGAACTCTGAGAAGCTATATTCTTGTGATTGTTTTCTAGTTAAATAAGTCCAGAAAACAATTGACTTTGGCTCTCCTTGTTGATCAATTTTCTACATAGAGAATGGAAACTTATCTGTTTGGAAAAACATAAACATATACATAAGAATTGATGAATATCTAAACATTCCTTCTGTTAAAAACTGAAGGAATTGTTCATGAATTACATTTGATAAGAAGTGACCATAGTCAAAGGTGACTTATGGTCCTTCTTCCGAAAAAGGGTGGACATAAATCCTAGAATAGGCTCATCTACCCACTCATCTGAATAATAACCAAGAATGGAAGACAAAACATAAATAATCTATCTTCTCCTTTGAGGGAACATAGAAGAGGGATATGGGGGATTTTTCTTAGGGAGTTGAGAGTCTTCAGGGAGGAAGATTTCAAAGATGGCAGCTCTATGGCGGAAATTTAACTTCTTGTAAATTTCTCCGAGAGCTTCAATGGAGAAAGGGGAGAGGGAATCATAGTGGGGAACCTGCAACATTTGATTAATGCTATATGTTGTGATGATGAAGAGAATTTCACCATTTGGGGAGATAATTGTCCTCTTTCTTGCAAGGTAAGAGGCTTGGCATCTTAAGAAAAATGCAGGAAAATGATAGGATTGGGGAACATCAAACAGAGGGAGTCTGGATTGCCAGAGGTGTATCTCATCAGATTGGTCAAGGAAATTATCCTGAAACCAACAACGCAATTCGAACAAGTCGAATTCACACCGTGTTTCGGTGATTTTGTAATCTTGGTAAGCAAGTGAGGTATGGTCTAAATCGATAGGCGGATTGAGTATTGGATTGATTACAGGGGCAGTTTTAGGTGCCATGGTGGTTGCAAAATGGATAATTTAAGGCTATGACAATAGGAAACTGTTGTGTCCAATAATGTCGGGAATTCAGAGTGGCAGACCTCTATCAATTTATGAATAATAGGAAACATAAATTTTGTTGCAATATTACAACACAGAGGGGTGGGAGCACTATTGAATGAGCGAGGAAAGAACAATGTAATTGCAGTGGTGAATTTCATATTTATTTGTTGCGAACTACCTTAACCATTGGATTAAAGGTATTTTTAGGGCATTAACTCCTCTAATGGCATGGGCAAACAAATAGGGGATTTATGGAGGTTACAACGGTCTCAGATGTGGCAACTGGGGGTTGGCGGATGAGTGGAGCGGGACCATTGGCGGGAGTGACAGGGGTAGGCAGAGGTGAAGCGACGAGAGTGGTAGCTGCGATGGGATGTGGAGGGAACCGTTGGCGGGAAGGTGAGCTGAAGCGGGATAGCAAAAAAAAATCGGAGGTGGGGGGGCTGCGTTATCCAGTTTATGGAGGGGGGGTTCGAAATCACCTGGTGGCGACATGTCGAGGGGCGGTAAACTGCTTTTCAGACCCCCCTGTCGCTAAGCATTGTCACTTCAGGGGGGTCCGAAAAATGTCGTGGGTCATCGGATTTATGCAGTGAATGATTGGGTGGTTGTGAAGTGTGGGGAGGTTAACACCAGAGGGCCTTGCCAAATGTTTCAGGGGCATGAAACGTTACCCAATGTCCAAAACTTTGGATAAGGGAATACTTCAGACTTATTACATAAAAATCTTCATTTTCCTATTCTAATTCTATTTGAGAGAAAATGTGGGTGCATTTGAGTATGCAAACCCCTTCAATTTTTATTCTAAGAGATAAAGACTATTTATTTCAAACTCTAGACTAATCTAATAAACTAAATTAATCCAGATTAAATAGTTGGATTAACATTATTCACCTATTCCTACCTATCTAATCTTAACCAATATTAAATTGTTTGGTTAAGTTCTTCATTCTAACCTAATTAACATAAATTGAAAACAACTTGAGCATGATTAAATTGTATGTCTCAAGCCGAAAGGGATTGTGGCATTTTAAACAAGCTGCACACAATTTCACAAATTTATTCTTTTACAAAGCCAGAAGGCTAGTAGTGGCACTTAAGCTAGCATCACTTTCATGTTTATTCATTTTTTGTGGGGTTCATTTATCATTTCTTTTCTTTTTATCCTTTTTCTATTTTTTGTATTTATACCCTCTTTTCATTTTTTATTTTCATTTTTCTATCTTTTTTTTGGAAATCATTTGCAGAAAGCTATATTATTTACAATCTGAAATACTGAAAGAAAATACTCAATGATCATTGATCCTATAAATTATAGGACCCTAACAAAATGTAAGCCTAATAGCAATTGGTGGCTTTAGCAGTTGTCGATGGTTGTGTTGCAAAGGGTGACTGTGCGACGGCAAGAATAGTGGTTGGTAAGACAGATTAATGGTTGGCTACGTAGTGAGTAGGGGAGAGTGACTGGTGGCTGCATATAAGCAAGTGGCCGACGATGTTGGGGCACAACTTGACGAAATCTGGAGATGTAGGTGGTGTGGCGGATAGTTAGAAGCAAGAGGCCCTACGACATGGCAGTGGTGGTTGTGGCCTTAAGTAGTTCGATTATCTTTTATTTTATTTTTTTTTAATTTAATTTTTTCTTTCATTGTTTTTTTTTTATAATCCTTTTTTTTTCTCCCTTTTTTTAAATATATACTTCTTTCTTATTTTTAGCTTTTTTCTTTTCAAATATATCTTCTCTTTTTTTTCCTTTTCTTTTTTGAACTATTATTATTATTATTTAAATGTCCAAGGGCATGATGGCGAATGGATAAACTCCAAATTGTGTAGTGAAACACTTCGATTATGATGACAACCAAGTTGACGACGAGTTGATGGCCAAAGACCAAATCAGATTTGGCTATATGCAACGGTTGAGTGGCTAGAGGATTGGTATGCTGTAATACCAATGTAATGAACAAACTTAGTATACTCAGAGGAATGATTTGATACTAATGTAACGAACAAAGTTTGTATACTCAAAGGAATGATCTGATACCAATGTAATGAACAAAGTTCGTATACATAATGGAATAATTCAGAAGAACTGAAATATGTAAGTATCCATCGTAGGACAAGTAATGTATATTAAATATTATATAAAAGAATTGATATGAGATATGAGATGATTACAATGAGAGTGAGTGCCTGCTTATATCCCCTAGGCAAGTACCTCTTCACTAATGGTTATATCCTTAGGGACATACCTTTTCATTAACTAGTTACTAATTAATCATTATTTATTATTATTATTGTTTTACATTTTATATATATATATATATATATATATATATATATATATATATATATATATAGATATTCATAACATATCATAACCCAAATTGGAGATACATCTAATCTTTTCCAATTTGCCTCGAAAAGGGTGTCTAAAATTTGAAAATAAAAAAGGTCGAAACGATGCTCCATACTCGAGGAGAAATGACGAGGGCTTCTTTGTGGGATTTGCATTCTAGTTGTATCCACCCTTTTCCCAATGAACAAACTTCCAAAGGATTATGGATAATCAGGATTACTTTAGCTACAACCCAGTCTTCTAAGGTTTTGATGTTGAAATTACGATCCCTCTTTCTGTCTATTTGGGTTATGTGAGCCATGACCATTGCTTCTTGCATATGCACGTCCACCCCCAAGCTCAAGTTGATTTTGGCATGGGTTTTCTTTCTTTTGACGACCTTATCGACATCTTCCTTAGTTGCTTGAATTGATGCCCCTGAATTAGTTTGTGTGTGGCCCTTGCCTTTATGTGCCAACTTGAGGTTCCCCCCCTAGTCACTTGACTTGCGATATTAGAAGGGTTTTGGGGATTGTTGCTTGGAAATAGGTTGTATCTCTTAGGCTGGATCAACTCTAAAGGAGCATGACCAGTAAGAGAAATTTGTCGCCTCTGTGTGGCCCTCGCCTCCCTGAGGTTTTCCCACCCCCCCCTTAACCGCTTGACTCGTGGGACTATAAGGGTTTTGGGGGGTTGTTGCTCGGAAATAGGTTGTATGATCCCTCTAGATGGATTGACACTGAAGAAGCATGATCGGTAAGATAAATTTGTGGCCTAATTAAATCCTCCAAATATCTGGTGTTCCTTGTCCCTTTGGTTGTAAAGGTATTTTGAGAGCGCAACTCATTAACCTTGAAGGGAGCCTTTATCGATGGACTTTCATGGTTGAGAAACAACACAAAGGGGGCACAGATAATGTTTTTTTTAGCCATAGCTCCTCAAGTAGTGACTCAACCCTCATATGACTAGGTGAGGTGACCGGTTCCTGCTCTTGACAAATAAATATCTATGTTGGTCGTTGTACAAACTACGTGTCCCTTCTCCAAACCACCAACGAGTTTAGATTCGCAGGGTATTGTGATTGGAGGGTGGATCCTTCTACAACCTGTCACCTAGCCTGCCAGACGACTTCGAGTCCGCCCACATTTCTAAAGATAGGGTTGCTATTACCACTTGCCTTTTCATAGTCTACGATTTCCTCCATGACCAATCGGTAAAAACTTACAAAAAATGCCAGATCACAAACTGTCAAACCCTCCTAGCCCGGTCACCCTCTAGTCATAACTGCCCCAGATTGCCTCTCTGCTCATAGTTCTAGGAGCTTGAAAAAACGATCGAGTTCACTGCTCTCCTCAGCTAAAAAGCATCATAATTGTGGGGTCTACCAAGTGAAAACGAAAGTAAAAAGTTTTAAACTTTACCGCAGGGGGAAAGGGTTTCCCCTTGGTTAATACTTTGAACCCTAGTTGTACTCCATACGTCACAGACCTGCAGCTCCCTACCTCCAATAATAGCGCCACCTTCATTATATCATCTTGTTACTATAAAAAGGTTTTAATTAAATTAAATGTTTTTTTGCAATTAATTAGAAAGATGTGTTATTTTTCTTGTGTTGTTGAAATATGATATTTGTTGAAAGAAACCTTTTTACAACTTAATATAAAATATAATATTTATTTAAATTGGATTTTAACAACTTAGCATAAGAAAAATATGTAATTTTTTAAATATTTAACACAAAATTAATAAAATAACATTTAAAAAAATATTAATAATTAAAAAATAATAATATTAATTATAAATAAAACATTTTAATATCCATTATATATCTCTGAAATATTTTAATATCAACTTTTTATATATTTGTATTTATTGAAAGAAGATTTTTACAATTTAATATAAAATATAATATTTATTGAAATATATATTTTTACAATTTAGTAAAAGAAATATGTATAATTATTTTATATTTAACATAAAATTAATAAATAATATTTAAAAAATATTGATAATTTTTTTTAATATTAATTATAAATAAAATATTTTAATATTAACTTTATATATAATAAATTATATATGTCTCTATATATAATAAGTTATATATATATATATATATCTCTGCGTCATGGTCCTCCTTCAAATATCTGGGCCTCCCGGTTGTACACAAAAGAATCTCAAGCAAAGATTGGCTTCCCCAGCTTGAAAAATTTCAGGCAAAAATTCAGGCCTGGGGCTTTACCTGGCTCAACTATGCTGGTAAGTCCGTTCTCATCAAATCAGTGCTCACTAGTCTTCCTATTTTTCAATTTGCAGGTATGCTTGCTCCATCAATCATCCTAAAAAAAATGGACGAGCATATCCGGAGATTCTTCTGGAAAGGTGGAAAGCAGAACGAAAGAAAAATCCCCCTCATCAGTTGGGAAGCAATTTCTAAGCCTCTGTGGGAGGGAGGTCTTAATTTTAAGAATTTGGGCCATCTGAATGTAGCAATGGCGGCAAAGGTCATCTGGAGAGTTGTCGCGCCCAATCCTGGTTGGGCCCAAATAGCTCTCAGGAAAAAATATCTCCGTGGCCCTCGCTCCAACTACTTAGACCAAGTAATCCGCCTGCCTAATTCGCCTTTCCTTAAACTCTATGATAAGGTCGCCTCTCGGATAAAAAACCATTGTTATAGAATTCCAGGTAACGGCAAGAAAACAAAAATTTGGACTGACAGAATCCTATCCAAAGATCCGATCAGCGACAGAGTGCACTTGGGCGAGCTTCGGGAGTGGATGGAAAGAAATAAGTTAAATACACTCTGGGATATCTCCCTTTGGAAAGGCAGCGAATGGACTGGCTGGATGTCTGTTGATTTGCCAGATCGCCTGGTCGCTGACTGGGCCACGCTGACCGGACTCCTCCACGGCATTACACCCTTGAACAGGCATACACAGGACACAATCGGCTAGGGAAATAAATCAAAAGGGTATACAGTTGCTGAAGGTTACGTTAAGCACAGAGAGAGACCGCACGTCCCCATCAACCCAGCGCCATGGCAAGCGATCTGGCGAATTCAGGCGTGGCCCAAACTAGACACGTTTGGGTGGATGCTGGGCCATGGCATAATCCTCACCTTTGATCGTTTGCAGAAGCTGGGATACAACGGACTCCCCATATGCCTCCTATGCAACAATAGTGAAGAATCAGTTGCGCATCTCTTCCTGGATTGCAGTTTCGCCAAACAGATATGGAGCGCCCTGTTGTATGTCTTGGATCCCTCCTTCCAACTTCTGCATACAATGGCTGAACTCTTCGCTAGCTGGGCTTCCAATTATCCTGGGCCTCCTCCTCAAAATCAGTTAATCAAATCAGCCTGGGCCATTCTCCCAAAGGTCATTTGCTGGCAGCTGTGGCTGGAACGCAATAGAAGAACCTTCAGAAATGACAGGCAGCACCAAAAAATTATTGAAGTCAAGATCAAGTGCCAATTAAAGGAATGTCTGTCCCAAATCAAAGATGATGCAAATCTCACCCACCAGGACAAAGTTTGGGGCTCCTTCCTGGGATTACAATTTCTCCCAGCAATCAGGAAAGCACCTCCACTCAAAGAATGGCAAATTAGGAAAACAGAAGCTGACTTCCAAGACTGGCTCATAATTCAATCAAGCTACTTCCTTTTTTTCGATGGAGCAGCTAAGGGCAACCCGGGCAGAGCAGGTGCTGGAGGTGTCATTCTAAACCCAACAGGAATAAAAATCCACTCATTTGCTTGGGGGCTTGGACACATGACCAGCACACAAGCTGAGGCCTTGGCCCTTCTGCAAGGCCTCAAGACCCTAAAAGAGCTGAAAATAAGGGAAGCAACTGTTATAGGAGATTCTCAAATCATAATAGGTGCTATGATCTCTAATTCCCCTGCAGCAGACCTTAATCTAGCCAGAATGATCTTCAGAATCAAGGCCCTTGAAAGTGACTTCCAGAAGCTGAGCTACTATCATGTTTTGAGAGCCCACAATAAAGAAGCTGACAACGAAGCAAATAAAGCAGCTCTCCTATCTGTCGGGGTCAAGTTGAAAGAAGGAAAAGAATCATGGGAAGCCATACCTTAACTCGCGGTCCGCCATGTTTTACTGCTTGATCCAAAAAAAAATTGTCTGTATATCCAAGTGGGGGAAAATAGAGGATATAGAAACTAAAGATCTTTATGCTATGGGGAAAATCTCAAGTCACATTAACAGCCTCACTTCCATAAGTGAAACTTCTCAGGATCCAGACATCCTCATTGTACTCAGAAATTTGGCATTCAAGCCAGGAGGAATATAAATACAATATAACCGTTTCTGTCAAAAAAAAAAAAGTTATATATATAAATAATTTATAAATTTATAAAAAATTAATTAATATACATATAATTAATAAATTTATAAAAAAATAATTAATATACATATAGTTAAAAAAAATTGTCTATATATAATCAAATAAAATAAAATAATTATTCATATTAATAATCATTATATTTCAAACTTTATATTTAAAATTAATTGGTTGTCAATGCATAATACATATCACATTTAAGGATTAAATTATAAAAATTTAAAACATATATATATATATATATATTAATATTAATGGTTGTGGCCTATTGAAAGTCATTGTGTAGTCATAAATTTCGAGCATACTCCACTGTAGAAAACCTTGCTTCCTCTCACAAATGATGATGATGATAGTCCAAAGTTCTTTGTTGATGTTTTGGTTGGAGAATGTTCTTTCCTTTTCATAATTAGAGGTATGAGTAGTTACAACTAGCAAATGAAATGTTGTAATTTTGTCACTCTTTTAGGTTAGTGAAAACATAATTTACATTTTGAATGTTTTGATGATTGAGAAATTAGATAGATGTTGTCACCATATGCACTTTAATCAACACAAAAAGAAAAGAACAATCAAGGTTTCAATTATATATAGAGACAGAGGTGAAATTTATATTAATATAAATAATATTATTAAGAATCAATGTAGACTTATCTTAATTCTAGATCTACTAAGGGCCAAGAGAAATCAAATCTCTAGCGTTGCAAACATTTCCTCAAGTTTTACACTAAAAAGGAGATTTGCATTTCGAGAGATTTGATCCCTCTCGATTAGGTAGATCTAGAATTAAGATAGATATATGTTAGTTATTGAAAACTCTATCCATTGATATAGAAGAGATGATGGGAATATGTCAAACATCTTTGGTTCCTCACTCTAAGATCAAACTTTTAAGTTTTAATTAAAGGAGAATTAAGGTGTAAATGTTTAATAAGGAGACTCATATCCACTTAATAAAGAAAGAACGAAGTAGTGTAAATTCATTTTAACTTATTAAATTATTAAAATCTTTTTCGAATTGAAAAAACTTTAAAAATATTTACATTTCAAAAAAGTTTAATTCCTTTTCACACATGATAAATTTAAAATTAAAATAAATCTATATTAATTTTAATCCCCACACACATATCAATTTTCTTTCACACATTTCAAAATTTATAATTTAATCTTTTAATGTGATATGCATTTCTCTCTCTCTCTATGGTTGTGGCATATATCAAGATAATGCATATCACATGGTTGGAGCATATATCAATGTAATACATATCACATTAAATTATTAAATTATAAAAATGTAAAACATGTCAAAGGATATATATATATATATAACTTGTGACTTCTCAAAAGAAAAAGTGCTTTACCAATTGAACTAACTTACAGGACTACATTTCAAATCATTCATATATATATATGAATGAGAATGATGATTTTATTGATTTTATAATCTATTTCATTATATATTCCCCAATTATTAAATAAATATATA
Source organism: Pinus tabuliformis (assembly GCA_031772625.1). Classification (NCBI taxonomy): domain Eukaryota; kingdom Viridiplantae; phylum Streptophyta; class Pinopsida; order Pinales; family Pinaceae; genus Pinus; species Pinus tabuliformis. The sequence continues at coordinate 1,514,503,462 of CM062817.1, forward strand.
ATAGTTTTGTTGATTCTATAATTTCTCATTAATTTTATAGGTTTAATCTAGTAGTATAATTAACTTAGATTTTTTAAATTTTTCTGAATTACCAAATTCATTTATATAGGGGAAATTTTAGGGATGAGTTTTGGCTAAATGGTTATTTTTTGGACATTTTCTAAAAAATAAATAAATAAAAATATTCGAAAATTCACCCATTTTTTACATATATATATGACTAAATGGATAATATTTGGCAAATAATTACCAATTTTAATAGTAAATTACATGTTTTTTATTGAATATTCGCCACATTCTATATGTATGAATTTTCAAACTAGAATAGTAGCCTATAATTTTATACATAGAAAAATACTTGAATTCGTTAAAAAATACCCTGTTATACACATACATTCAAAATCACAATTTAACTAACAAAAATTCATAGTCCCCAAAAAAATCTATTATAAAATTTTAACCCAAAAAACACAATTTAATTAAACTAAATCATCCAACTGTAAACACATAGTTTCTAGTTATTTAACCATTCACCTACCCCTCTATATATAAACAAACACATGATGATTTTGCGGGTCCATAACTTCCAACGAATTAAGCAATTTGAATTTCTCGTCCCTATGTCACTTGAACTGAATGCAGGAGTTTGAGATTAACAAAAGAAACATATTAAAAATCTAAGAGGCCTCCTGGCGGCTGAAAATTCGGGCCATCTAGATTAAAGAGAGGGAATATAATACGAGGTTTTTTTCATCAATATGCCAATCAAAGGAGGAATATGAATGAAATATGGGAAATGGAGTCTGTAGAGGGTGGCAGAACCGATAGTTCAATAGATATTCAAAAGGAATCTATTAGATATTTCGAAGGTATGCATTCAAATCGCAATTTGCATGTTCTTGGAGGAATCAAATGCTGCTCTGAGTAGACTTGCCAATATCAATGAAATCTCTAGGGTTCTCAATTCTTTTGTGAAGGACAAGTGCCTTGGCCTAGATAATTGGACAATATAACTCTTTCTGCATTTCTTCGAGATAATGTGACAGGATCTCTTGAACATGGTTGAGGGACCCCACTCTTTTGGCCGAGTCTCTGGGGTGATTAACTCCATATTCATTGTGCTCATCCAAAATCTTCTCACCCGACTTCTTTCTTAGATTTTTGGATGACATCCCTCTGCAACATCACTTATAAATTGATTTCTAAGGTCATCACAAGTAAGATTAAGGAATCCTTGTCAAAACACATAACTTCGGAACAATTCAGGTTCCTATCTAGGTGCCAAATACATGATGTTGCTACTAATGTGTAGGAATGCCTATACTTCATCCATACAAAGAAGAAAGAGGCTTTGATTATGATATTGGATTTGCATAAGGCTTATGACTGTGTAGATTAGTCCTATCTGTGATTGATCCTTACAAATATTAGACTTTCTATGGATAATGTAGGCTGGATAATGGCATGTGTATCTTATGTTAATTTCACAGTGTTGATTAATGGCCTCCCATCAAATTTTCTCAGGGCCAACATATGACTTTGATAAGGGTGTTCTTTGTCACCGTTATTATTCATTTTGGTCATGGACGAGCTAAGCAGGAAGATAGGGAGGCCCATATGTAGGGAACTTTCTGTGGTTTACAGGTATCTCATCATGTCTCTATCACACATCTATTTTTTGTTGATGATTTACTTACCTTTGGTCAGGTCTTTTGGGCACAATGGAGGACTTTATATTCAATCCTCAACATATGTGGTGCAACATCGGGTTTGATTATGAATGGTAACAAATCTCTTTTGATTCATTCTAGTGATATGGAGGTGATTAATAATATTGCCACGTTATTCGGTGTCAAGGTCTCACACATTGAGGATGATCTTACATATTTGAGTTTCATATTGAAACTCAATAAATACAGGATTACAGACTAGAGTTGGATTTTGGATGAATTTCAAAACCGACTATCCTTGTGGACACAACATTGAATTTCTCTGGAAGGTAGGTACACTCTAATTCAATCCATTTTGTAGTAGATATCAGTATATTGGATGCACTTGTTCTGGCTTTCGATGAATATTATAAAGAAGAACAAAGCTATCATGGCTCATTTCCTTTGGTCAGGGACCAGGGGGTGTGAAAATTTCACTTGGTTTGTTTTGACGCTATTACAAGAGGGAAATATTTAGGTGGATGGGGCATACTAGATCTAAAGGCTTTTGAATGGGCTCTATTAACTAAATCATTATGGAGGGATTTCTTCTGCAATGGTATATGGCAGGGCATTATTTTGGATAAATATTTGAAACGTAAGGATATAATGGAATGGTACAAAAAGGGCGTGACTGGTGTGATGAATGGTTCCTACATATGGCAGAGTTTATATAAAGTTAGTAGATGGTTTTTGAAAAGCTACGTTGGTCTTTTGGTAAGGGCGATAAAATATTGATCGACATCGACTCAATTCTTGGAGTTGTAATTTCACAAAACCTTTCCATTGGGATTATCAATGCTCTGCATGAAAAAGGAGTTTTCTTCCTGGATCAGGCAATTGGACGTTGGCACAATGCTTTTCCATATTTGTCGTGGAAGAATGTCGTAGGGGTTGGCTTTGTCGAGCGTATATATGGAGTCTTGGCATCGCTTTGCATATTGTTGTTGGGAAAAGTATCCAATACGGAATGACCCTATCCCACTCTAAGGGTGATAGTACCTCAGCAACAATCAAAGAAAAGCTATCTAAGATTTCTTCTTTATGAAAGTAAAATAGGGGAGAAAGAGATCCACTAACCGATGTCTTTCGCTAATGATTGATCCAATCTTCTCTCCTTGCTTCTTGCTCCCAGCTCCTTGCTCTTTCACTGGCCCAGCTACACCAAGATCCTGCAAAATGGCAAGGGAGGGAAACTACAAGAAGCATACATTCATAATTGATTCAAGGATTAGAATAAATCAAATACACAAGTATAACAATACATCATTGAGACACATGCATATAGAAGAACCTCAAATGCTTTATTAATGGAAGAAGTAAAGTTCAGGAAGTGATACAACCATAAGAGGCCCAATCCAGCATCACCTTCCCAGCAGAAAGAAATGTCCTCTTCACCTCCTTCAAAGCAAATCACCCAATAGTTCTAAACTCAAACCAACAACAATTACTTACATTCACAAGATTCCAGCCTCCCTAGACCTCATGAGAGAGATCTATATATAGGAGTTTTGGAGAAAGGATGAGTCAGCTTGAGCTTGGCATGAAGCTGACTAGTGTCCTCTCTCACTTCAGTTATTCTTTAGTTCTTGAGTCCACTCGGAGGTTCTTGCTTCCACTTGGAGATCTAGACCCTCTTACTCATCACCAGTCGAATTCCCTGATCCAAGTGTCATTTTGGAAGCTTCCTGGGCATTGACACCTTGAGGAATGACTGTGCCACATGTCCAAACTCGCCCAGCGCAGGTAGCCTTCTTTGCAGTTGACATTCAACGCAGGTAGACAGTGGAGCAGTTGACATTCAGTGCAGATGCTCAGTGGAGAAGTTGACATGATCCAGAATTGCCTTGTTTTTTAGTGTTTTCAGGTGGAGAACTTTTATTCAGTGTTGTGGTTTGCTGACCTTGTTCCTCTAGGGGTAGGAACAACATGTTTAGTGACTTTGGATCCCTTAGATTATGGACATTTCATGCTTCATGCTGTAAGGCACAAAAATGTCTATAACAGTTGCCCCCTAAAGTATGAGGTCATTTATCGGGTGAAATGCTTTATCAGGAGGATCCGAAGTTCATTCAATCACTGAGAGGTGACCTGTAATAAGATACAATACAATACATTATTTTTCATACTGCTTTCATGATCTAGCTGAGGCGGGCATTCCCATGCTCAGCTTTATAAATACATTTTTCTGTACATAGAACAGACAATCGTCTGATGGTAGACTGATAATTCTCTGCTGAAATTATCATCCTTTGAGTAGGATGATCATCTGCTGCACATGTCAATGTCTTTATTTCCTGAATATATATCGTAGCCCGGATGGATGAAACTAGATCCGAGGTCTTCAAACTCGTTCGATCTTCACTCTAAGTACAAGTCGATCCATGTGAGAATTGCGCTGAAGTCGAACATGGAAAGACATCGCTTGATTACCGGTCAATGATGTAAACCGTTAACAAGCGCGAGAGGAATCACCGATAATGATAATGACCCTCAAGGTACTGCAGTACAATTCACGTGGTGTGAATATAGGACTTGGCGTCGAACACCACGCAAAATCTTCTGGTCGAAGGTCATTGATGTATACCTGTCGCCGGAAGTGAGAAACTTGCCATTGAGGCATGCAAGCTTCAAAGTACTGAGGGGGTTGTTCCTAGATCAACTTCTTGGATAATGAGCTGAAGTCGACAAGAAGCGATCCGTCAAAGGAGGGCCTTAATGAATCCCACATCAGTGACACGAAACGGAGCTAATGATTTTAATGGAGGTGAAAACAATCTGTGAAATATGATTCAGGGTGGCGGTCATGAAAGGATGAAAGATGATGTATGGTAGTGGATGGGACACGAATGACTCTTTCTGAACAACATCTCTTGAACATATAACGACACTGATGCGATGGATCGGTAGCATTACCCCAAATGTGGATGGTTTGGCGAGACCATGGTGATGAGACTGGTGAATGAAACAACCCAACCCGATGTGGTATGGAGGAAAAGTGTCATGTTCAAGAGCGACTTGCTACCATTAAAGCTTTGAGGTTCTCCCAATTTTTCCCCAGTCATTTCTGACTAGTACCTCTTTATTTTTGTCAAGCTTGAGGAGGATAACATATGCTTGTTCTATAACCTGCCCTTCGGGCAAGCCCATCGCTATGTTTTAACGAGCCTAGCGATGGGGAAACTCGTTCTCGTCTAAAGACAAGTTTGTCACTATGTAATCATTTTAACGAGTCTAACAACAAGGAAAACTCGCTCCTTTTCATTTTTAGAGAGTCTGAAAAGGTACAGAAAGTTAACTCCAAAATTCCTTTTTCGTCATCTAATCCCTTAAGTCTGAAAAAGTATAAAACAATACAGAAGGGATGAGTTTTCGATAACTTTAACGAGCCGAATAAAACAAGCGCTCAACCTTTTTGTGCAATAATCCCTCAGGTCCAAAAAGATTAAAATCTAGAGGAGGGATAGCTCTTCCGGTCACTTTAACGAGCTGGAAGGCCAAAACTCGGCAAACTTTTCATATTTTACGAGTCAGATGAAAAGAGCTTAAAGAAGACTCGTCTTTTGAGGAACGAGTGATAAACAGGGATAGCAACTGATTCCAGGTACAGGTTGGAATTTTCCAATCACGGCAGTGTCACAAGGATGGCTAAGTGAAATCACTCTTCGCAGCTGTTCCTCAAAATAGGTAAACAATCATATGGGGGTGAACGATCGGCCAAATGAAAGTGGAGGTGGCAGGTGCAAACACGACCAAGGCATTTTATGGCTGATAAATTTACGATCACAGCGGTTATTTACCGGGATAGGTTCATTTTTTATTTAAAAATGAGCTTAAACTCTGGAAGAAACATTGCTCACTGCTTTTATTTATTTTTTAACGAGCATGAAGACCGCGTTAAAACTGCTCGGATCTTGCATTTATTTTTTAACGAGCATGAACTTTATGCTAAAACTGCTCGATTATATGGTCAAATTTTGATTTTTTACCATTACTAGCTTTTCTCTTTTCAAGGATAGTACTGCATTCTCAATTGCTGCAACAAACTTTGTTAGAAATGAATAATATTTGCATGAAAATGAGATTATAACCCTAATATTTCGCTTTGAACTACGTAAAAATCCATTAAAAGGTGTTTTTACCTCTCATTTTACCATTTCATTTGCATTTGGTTTGCTGGAGCTCTGGAGGTGCCTCTTTCCCCTTGATTTTCACCAGCTGATTCCGGGAGATTCTGCGGACAATCTTCAGCGCCGTCTGGACCAGGTAGGAGCTAAACCCTAGCTCTTTCTTTTCATGGTTTCCTTTTAAGTTTTATGCCTGTTTTTCAGTCTTTCTGAGCCTCAGGGGTTTTGCCAGGGCGCCCTAACTTCAGCGTAGGTTCCCCATTCGAAACCTGCGCTGAATGTCAAGGTGCCTTAAGGCATCCTGACCTTCAACGCAGGTGGGACACTCTCTGCCTGCGTTGGGCTCAGAAAACTGAGTTTTTGGCTCATTTTTTGATGAATTTTCGCCAGTTTTCACCAAATTCAGGAACTTACTCCTTCTTTTGTTTGCTTTGCAGGGAACTTTGAACAAAATGTCCCTTAGATGGCGAGAACGAGAACATGAAGAGGAGGACATGATTGCCCTCCATGACCCTGTCACGGTGAACGCGCTGCGGAACTGTGGCTTGCTGAAGTTTTTCCGTATCTCTAGCATGAGAGCACAGATCACTTTGCTGCAGTATATGCTCGATGCTTGGGATCCTATTAACCAAGTATTCCAGATTAGGGGAAAGTCCATCCCCTTGACCATAGAGGACATGTACTTCTTGACTGGATTTTCAAGGCGAGGTGCCCCCATTTCCTTGTCAGGTACAGCCGGGGGGACCGATTCCGTGAGAGATTATGTCTGCCAGTATTGCAGGGAAGGTTCCCATCCGAGCAGAGACGGCAAGGTTTTTATCCGTGAGATTACTGACAGGTCTCTCAGGTCTATTCTGTATACCATGGTAGGAAGGCCGGTAGCTCAGCTCTACATGTTGCCAACAGATCTTATGTGCAGCACGCCTTGGAGTGTCTCCAACCGAAAGTATTCAACTGGTGCGATGCAGTACTTGTTCAGATGAAAAGTCAGTTGACCAAGGTAAAGGACGGGAAGCTGAAGAACTTTGGATTTGGTTCTATTCTGACTGCCTTCGCCTTGGATAAAATCCCACTGATGCAGCCTCAGTACATTATACTCGACTTGCCTTCTCCGACCGAGCCACGCATGCAGAGGTGGGTCGATCACATGTCTAGGCATGCTGGTCAACCTCAGATTACTTTTACTGATGCCTTCTTCAGGTGGTTCGAGCGCCAGGAGATGGTCTTTTCCGAGTATCCATATGTGGGTATGGATTTCCGAGGTGATCCGGATTTGGTGCTACCGGATGGCGAACAGTGGGGCGCTATTGGTAAACTCTTTGACCATATCACTGTTTACTGTTTTATTCATAATGTTGTTGTGCTTTATTCTATCAAGACTTTTAATCATACTCTTGGGTGCATGCAGATGTCGGTCCTGTTCGTCCAGCAGTTCGTCCGAGACCGCCAGTTGCTGCCCCGGCAGTGGAGCCTGCTAGGAGAGTTATTCTCCGCGACCTTGACGATACTGAGACCCTTACAGCTGTGCAGGAGCAGGTTGAGAGCCTTACTCTCGGCATTCCCGATGTGAGGATTGATGAGTTACCTTTACAGCTGCAGCAACACACTACTGGTGTGCCTAGACGATGGACTCATCTCTTGCGCATGATTGCACAGGCCGTGACGTGCTATCATGAGCACCACTAGGCTAGGGTGCCCCCTAGCACCTTTTGAGTTTTAGGTCATATGACCAATTTTGTTTTGGTTACAGAACATTATGTATGAACTCTAAACAGCTTATATATATTTTGATTTTCGAGTTTTATTCTGTTTAAGTTATATGATCCATATGTACAATCTTTGATGATGTGTCCTTTTTATAAATGTTGTAAATGTCTATCTAACACATAGTTTGCTAATGAGTCAGTTAATGTGTTTAAGTTTCTGGAAATATGTTGATATTGAATTGAGTGAAATTGTCTTTCCAAAATCTTAACCCTTAGGAACATGCGATAAATAGTTGGATTGCGAACGGAATATATACCATTGAGTTGTAATATTACGAGCTGTGAGTCTAGCCTGACAATTAGTCGGCGTATGCCACGTGTGATGGCATCAGAGAGTAGTTCTATCAACGCGCTATACTCAGCGATGTTATTCGTTGATTGCCCAATACATACACCTCTGAAACTTACTAACTCGCTGCTTGGATCAAAAATGGCCCAGGCTGCGGAGGATAAGTTCCGCGAACTACGACTCACTCCGTCTGCATATCCAACACATGTCTCCAGAAGGTTTGACATCTGCAACAAATGGAAAAGGTGGATCACTCGACCAGAACAAATACTTTAGCGAAAACAAAATACAACAAAAGCATGCAGGTTACTATTTAAGCATAGTAACGCTTGAGGTACAGCCCGTTACGGGGCTGTGCCAGTGGAATTCCATCATAATCCATTAACTCGTAAGCTCCTTTTGCTAACACCCTTTTAACAATGTAGGGGCCCATCCATAAGGACTTGAATTTACCTGCTCCCAATTTATCGGATTCTTGGTCATAAAGTAAGACCAAATCACCCTCTGAGAAGACACGGGGTTTGACACTTTTGTCGAACTGAGCCTTGACTCGTTTCTTATGGACTTCATTAGCCAAAGCGGCATCACGACGGGTTTCATCCAATTGGATTAATTCCAGGAAACGAGCCTCTTCTTCTGAAGTTTCAGGGAGAATAACGATTGCGAGTTTAAGCGACGAAATTTCGCACTGGATTGGCAAGACTGCTTCCAGGCCATACACCAGTTGAAAAGGTGTGAACCCGGTTGCGTTCTTTACCAACGTTCGGTAAGCCCACAAGGCTGAGTACAGGATTAGGTGCCACCTTCTTTTATGAACCCCGATCATCCTTTGCAACATACGCTTCAGGACCTTGTTGATTGCTTCAACTTGTCCGTTGGCTTGCGGATAATATGGGGTAGAGCTGTCGTGAGATAGCCCTAGCTTGGCAGCTAATTCGACCATCATGTGATTGCGAAAATGCGACCCATGATCTGTAACTATAGCCTGTGGTACGCTGAACCTGGCGACTACATGATTGAAAAAGAAAAGGGCAGTTGTTTCACCAGTGTTATCCAATTTAGGCATCGCCTTGGCCCATTTGGTAAAATAGTCAACAGCGACTATAATATACCCATGCCCCCCGGTTGAGGTGGGGTTACATTGCATGAAATCGATGCCCCATTTGGCGAAAGGCCCAACAAAAACTATTGGCTGTAAATGTGTGGGTGGTTTCCTGGTTTTGCTATCAAAAATTTGACAAGAATGGCAACTTCTGACTGCGATTATGCAATCTTTGAACATAGTTGGCCAGAAGTATCCTGCTCGTAAGATTTTTTGTGTTGTTGCATATCCAGATTGATGCCCCCCACACGCGCCTGAATGACACTCATTCAGGGCTTTTTCGGCCTCCTTATGGGTAAGGCACCTCCTCAGAACTGTATCGATACCACGACGGTAAAGTGTATCACCGACGATCATGTAGTCTTTTGCTTGGTAACGTATGCGTTTTTGTTCGGAGTGAGAGGTGTTTGGCCTGAAATTTTGGGTTTGGAGATAAACTATGAAATCTCCATACCACTCATCACTTGTAGATATCAGAAACAAACTTTCGTCCACGATTGACTCTTCTGATGTTTCATCGTTGGACGACGATGGGAGATCGCATAATAATTCTGCGAAAACTAGAGCTTTCTTTGATTTGGATTTTACAAATTCCAGATCAAACTCTTGAAGGATCGCTATCCATTTTGAATATTTGCCCCCCAGCAATTGTCGCGACAGTATATAAGTCATGGGGTTGCAATCTGACAAGATGGTAGTTTTCCGAAAGAGGACATAATGTCGAAACCTTTGAATCGCTTGAACAGCTACAAGCGCTAGTTTTTCAACATAAGAATATTTACTTTCCGTATCATTTAAGTTTTTACTTAAATAATAGATAGGATGTTCAATTCCATCGACTTCTTGAACTAAAACCATTGCAATGGTCGTATCTGCTGCAGCCAAATACAGGTTAAAATCTCTTTGATAGTCTGGGGCGTACATTAATGATGCTTTTACTAGACAATATTTCAGAGCATTAAAGGAAGCTTGCGCCACCTGGTACCAGACGAAAGGTACATCCTTTTTCAAAAGACGAGTATAACCTTTAGCAAGTTCTGCGTAATTTGGAATGAACCTCCTCAGAAAGTTTGCTTTCCCTTAGAGTTTCTGAATCTGAAGCAAATTTGAAGGTGGAGGCAAATTAATGATTGCTTGAACCTTGCAGGGGTCGAGACGAATCCCATCCTTAGAGACTACAAAGCCAAGTAAACGACCAGAACCGACGCAAAACACACATTTGTGTGGATTGATTCTTATCTTGTAGTGTCGGCAACGTAGAAATATCGCTCTTAAATGCTGTGGATGATCAGCCCGCTTTCGCGAATGAGCCGAAAGGTCGTCGAGATAAGGCTGAACAATGTTCTTGATGTCATGGAAGGCATAATTCATTGCCCTCTGAAACGTCGCCCCTGTGTTCTTTAAACCAAAGGGTAATTTTCGATAAGCGAATGTGCCTCACGGACAAATAAATGCAGTCTTTGACTGGTCCTGTGGGCGGATATTTATTTGATTATACCCGGAAAATCCATCCATAAATGAAAAGATTTCACATCCGGCGCATTCATCAATTATCTGGTCGATGAAGGGTGTAGGGTAGTTGTCCTTCGGACAAGCTTGGTTTACATCCCTATAATCGACACACACTCTAATCGTCCCTTGTTTCTTCATAACAGGGACAATATTCGATACCCAATCGGTTAGAGGAACCGGGTAGATGAATCCAGCATGGAGGAGTTTTTCAACTTCCGCCTTAATGGCAGCGGCTTTCTTGGGGTGCACCTGCCGAAGCCGTTGTCTTACTAGTTTGACATCAGGATACATTTTAATTTCATGTTCAACGATACTCGAGTCAATGCCTGGCATTTCATCATATGACCAAGAAAAGACATCTCTGAATTCGCGAAAAAGAGCGTTATATATTTCCAGTTCTGAAGGGGAACAACCTTTGCCGACATAAATATTCTCTACAACATCTGCTTTAGTCGAGATATTTATGGCTATAGTCTCTTCAATATTGGATAAGTTTCGCTCGGAATCCACCGTATTTACAGTATTTGTTAGGAATTCAAAAACTGAAGGGTGATAAAGGTCACTTTGAGTATCTTCTTCATATTCCGGAAGAAGGGGACGATGGTGGTGATCATTCCATGGTGCCCCTTCAATCATCATTGAGTGTAAGATTCCTTCGTTAGTCCCATGTACTTTCGACCAAGGATCTAATGAGGTACCATATTCTTTAGACCTATTTACCCAAACGCTTGACGAGCGTTGATTTGGGTTCGCCTCCCATGCTTGAAACATTGATTGCTACAATATTTCTAAATGGCTTGGGGGCAAGACAATTGCACGATCCATGTCGACCTTCGTGGAAGATATCATGTTGCAGGTTGCTACAAATGGTACATTTCCTATATGAATAGGAGGTGGTAGCGCAAAAGTTCCCATCAATGTGGGGTCTTTCAATAATCCTACTCCGATATCTTGAAGTGAATGGTTGCTCTCATGGATCATGGGAATGCTTCCTGTAACTTGCGAACCATTAGGGAGGAAGTTCTGTTGGTCGACGACCGTAATCCCTCCTTCAAATGGGAATGCGATCTTCCTAAAATAAGTCGACACGACAGCTGCCATGGCATAAATCCATGGTCTTCCCAGTAGGATGTTGTAGTCAAGATTTCCATCGATGACCTCAACATCAATTTCTACTGTTTTTCCTCCTAGTTCAACCTTCAAGTTATTAAGGATACCGTACGGGGTATAAGTCCTTCCGTCGAAAGCTTTTAATGTCGTCGAAGATCGTGACAAGGTTGGAGATCCTAAATTTTTCCAACAACTCATCGACATAATACATGTGGATGCTCCCTCATCAATAATCGTTCTGTGAACAGTTTTGTTGAGGGCTTTCACTTGAATAAGGAAAGCTAGTTGAGCTGGTAACTGAGGATCATATCCTTTGTGATCAAAGGATACAAGATTGGAATCCTTAGGATCAACCCCACCAATTGTTGATAACAACGCCTGCCTTTGGGATGGACAATTTTGTAGTACCTCAAGAGTCGACATAGCGGATGGCGATTGTGCCAAATCTTCCACTATGTTATAATGCTGCGCCGCTCTGGCGCGAGGATTAAATGTCGACTTGTGTACTACACCCTTTGGCGGTTTGATTGTTAATTCAGGAATGATGGGTGGTACAACTTCTGTTGAAGTTGTCGTCAAACTACTTGGTTGATCTTTACCTTTGTCGTTCGACAGCTGAGGATTCCCATAATCTTTGTTCCTTGTCGAAATCAAAGCATCATTCTGCTGTTTCGAGACCGACAACATAAGTACTTGGGACGGGGAAGCATTTCCACTATCAACCAGATTTTGACCTGGGTTGGGAAATGGATCAGTTAACACAGCTGAGGTTTGGGAACTTTTAAAGAACCTCTTTAACTCAGCTTTGAATGGGCAATTCCTTGTGTAATGATCCTCTTCATCACATATTTGACATGGATAATTTGGTTTCCCTTGCCCAGGAGGGTTCGAAGAATTTTTTCCAGGAGATGATTCACCCTGTTTCTTCTTCTTCCCTTTGTTTTGTTTCTTCTTGCTTCCTGGTTGATTGGTTTCTTTGCCCTTATCTGCTGATACGGCATTTACTTCCGAAGCAAGAATTTCTTCTTTTGCATTTTGATCCGAATTCTTACGGGCCTTCTTTGACGAAGCCTTTATCGATTTCATGTTTGCCGTGCCAATCACGCCATCACCGGCATGAGAGTCACTATTTGATTTAGGAGGAGGAGGAATTGAAAATTCTGGTCTAGGGGCGTCGGGTATTTTGTCGTAGAGCGTGCCGGACTGAGTATAAACTAAGTCCAAATACTGTGCACGAGCAATAACTTGCTCCTCTGTTACGACTCCCCCCTTGGCCACATCTTCCGTTATAGCAGGAAGTAATGACTTTATAAACCATTCAGCTAATAGCTGATCGGGAACGTATGTTTTCACCATCCTACGACGACGACGCCACTCATGTATATGATCAGATATATGGGTGGCAGTTGTCTGCTTGAAGTTGGTTAATATTTCTGTTCCCGTTTCATACCTTATCGGTAGTTGAAAATGGGTTAAGAAAGTCGTGGCTAGGGAACTAAAATTGTCGAACGAGGCTCTAGGTAATTCAATATACCATTTAGCTGCTGGACCTGTCAATGTCCTCTGAAAAAGGCGAAGCCTTATCGAATCGTCGTTTAGGGTGTTCGATGAACACCACAGATGAAAAGTCATCACGTGATTCGATGGGTCTTCACCTGGATTTCCATTGAATTTAGGAATGTCAGATGGAAGTTTATGAGGAATCGCTGGCCACCAAGGGGCTAAAGCAATCGGATCGTTGGTTAACCGGTGTAAATCGGGTAACTCTAAAGTTGCCACGAATGGTAACTGTTGATTCAGGTTAGGCGAAGCATAACCAGGGTACGATGGAATCGCTTGAGCAGTGGGCCTTTGCATACCGGCATAATGTAATTGATGTTGGTATGACTGATACGGTTGGTGGACTTGACCACTGTAAAGTGGTTGGTTTTGACCGTTTTGGATATACGGTTGTCCACTGTTCGCAAAGATCTGCTGCTCAGAACCTTGGTATACTTGCTGAAATTGTGGTTGTTGGTATTGCACTAGCCATGGTTGTGAAGCCATGTTCTATTGTGCTATGCTAACCATTGGACCAAGGTGTGAGGTAATTGTACCCGTTTGTACCTGTGTCGCCCTACCAGTTGGCGATTGTGGTTGTGACCCATGGTCAAGTGGCTGTTGCATTACAACCTGAGAAATCTGAGGTTGACATGCAACAGGTATCGCTTGAACTTGTGACACAGTTACAATAGCCGGTGTGGTCGGGATGTTCGTCATAGGTACACACTGTTGCATAGAATATACAACCCTTGGTTGTTGAGGTAGCATAGGTACCCAACTACTTGATGCAATTCCAGTATAACCTGAATACTGTTGAGAACTGCCATATGGATATCCTCCCGGAGGAGGTAATGAAAGGGCATACTGCCCCCCATACGGTAGCAATCCGGAACTCAGAGGGATTGTTTGTCCTTGAGGACTGGATGGCCCAAATTGACCTCCATGAGGATCAATCTGTCGAGTCTCAACGTAAGAGTTGCCGGATATTATTCCGGATGAACAAACTGGAACAGACCACACTGTCGTCATAGTCCCTTGGTGGACTCCTTCTAGCGGTTGCGAGCTAGTCGGGACAGATGGTATGCCGGCAAACATCGTTGGAGTGACGGCAGGGGCTTCTGCTGTCGCTGTGTCGTTTGACACAGTCCTAGATGATGACGGTTGTTCAAACATTTTAAGTCTATCCAATAGATTGCCTAGTGATTCTACAGGAACCTCCACTTGTGGTGGATTAACTTCTGATGAAGGAAATAGAGTGACCTCGACTCCAAAATGGGTTGGAGTACTTGCTTGCGGATCCTCTGCAATTTCCTCTATCGCAATCAAACCCGGTGGAAGAGGAAGACCGTCAGGTCTGTAAAATATTTCTGGTGCCGAAGAAGTGGTTGTTTCGACAGCGACAGTTGTTTGAGGAACAAAACTCTCTGGACCGGTTACAGATGGAACTGGTTCAGTTATACAAGTATTTTCCCCCAGACTAGGATCAGTATTACTGTCTTTCTGTGGCTGTTGAACTTCTTCTATAGAGGCAGGGTTTCCAGAAATGTTTGGAGTAACCGGAACCTCAGATGCAGTTGGAACACTCGTTCTAACTTTTATAGGAGATTTTGAACCGGTTAAACGAGTTCGCTTTGTCCGTACTGTTTTCGATTCCGGAGACAAATACGGTTGACTCGTAAGCCTCCGCGAACGACGGGGTTTCAATTGACTTTCTTCCACGATTGCGGATTACTCGATCAACCAAAATATTAAAAGGGGAAATTTGTGTTTCCGAATTGAATGAATTTTATTAGACGCTTTTTAGACACAACTTGCTTTTTCACTTTTTAAGAGTCGAGAAAAAGCTAAAGATGACTCTAGTCTCCTTCGATGTTTTAACAAGCCCGAAGTGACAAATGCTCGGATGGACATTTTCAGTTATAGAGTTTGAAAAAGGCCAAAAGAAACTACTCTGGAGATCTAGGCAGAGGGTGTGCCAAACCTTTCGCAAAACCACAGAATACGTTTTACGGTACAGGTGGTCAATCTTCGTGAATGCTGTGTTCACTGCATTGCGATCAGTAGGGCGGCCGACACGGCTTCCTATGGATAAAGGCTTTGTCCCTATAGGGGTCTCCCAATATATACGCGACGGTACATGGGAGCACAAGTCCGTATTGATACTTATCGCTTCACCGTGGAGGAATCACCCAACCACTCAACGCTAAGATATCACGTTTAACGACGCCGGAACACGTCTCTAGCTTAGGCCTCTATGTGTTTGCGTTATGTTTCAAAGCGTTGTTATGCAAATTCAATTCATTTTAGGTTGATCTTTTTAAAGTTTGCCTTTCAAGGTTCACCACGAGATGTATGATACAAATTCCTAAATGCAGTCTAAAGATGAGAAGCAAGCTTTTTCAATCTTTTCAACTTATGAAAATCTTAACTACTGAGGGAAAAGAAAGACATCATCTTTTCACACAGATCATAGAGCACACACTAATGCACTTTTTCCTAAATCAACATGCAAACTGTCAAAATGCACATGCACAATGCAGGTATTTCTTTTCTCTTTCTTAATGTTGATGTACTACAAAAAGAAAGTTGTTGTATAACTTTGAATTCAATTTCAAGTGAAAGCAGACAAGCTTTTGTCCAAAATCAAAAGACACCTTAAGATTTACTTGTTTCAACACTAGAAATACATAAATTCAAACCATATGACGAAAGCAAAAAGCTCAATCAGCTATGAACAGCAAACAAATTAACTCTTAAGATCAGAACGACACTTATCACAGGTCTAGATCTAAGAGGCCACAACAAGACTAGTTCACTTTCGTTATGAGAAACTGCAAATGATATAAGAAATACACAAAGAACAAACACAGTTTCTTTATACAACCGAGGCGGAATAGTGGCAAAGAAAAGTGGTTTCAGATAGGTACATTGACTGATAACAGGCTGCAAAAACAGGGCAACAGAAAGCAGAGAACCCCAGTTGCACAAGGCCACACAGGTTCAGCGCCGATAGAACACTGTCAGTTTGACATTCAGCGCAGGTAGCCCCTTCGGGACCTGCGATGAAATGTAGACTGCCTTCACAGTGCCTGCAATGAAGAGAGAAACTTTCGTTTTTCTCAAGTTCTGGGTCACAGATTGCTAAAAAATCAACAGTTTTTGGCCAAATCAAAGCTATCAATCAAGTACACACTAAAGGATGAAAAGGAGGATGAAAAGCTATCACTAAGAGCTATTCAGAGTCCTCGTGGATCAGCTCTTCAAATCATAAACATGCCCAGAAACTGAGCTAGAGTAGCTGCCCTCTACTTTGCATTTGAAAGACCCAAATGCAGTTCGATTTGGTACTCCCTGTGTTTAGGAAATGAATAGCAAAAACACAAACAACCAACAAGATACGATCCCCAGCGGAGTCGCCAATTTGTTGTTGGGAAAAGTATCCAATACGGAATGACCCTATCCCACTCTAAGGGTGATAGTACCTCAGCAACAATCAAAGCAAAGCTATCTAAGATTTCTTCTTTATGAAAGTAAAATAGGGGAGAAAGAGATCCACTAACCGATGTCTTTCGCTAATGATTGATCCAATCTTCTCTCCTTGCTGCTTGCTCCCAGCTCCTTGCTCTTTCACTGGCCTAGCTACACCAAGATCCTACAAAATGGCAAGGGAGGGAAACTACAAGAAGCATACATTCATAATTGATTCAAGGATTAGAATAAATCAAACACAAGTATAACAATACATCATTGAGACACATGCATATAGAAGAACCTCAAATGCTTTATTAATGGAAGAAGTAAAGTTCAGGAAGTGATACAACCATAAGAGGCCCAATCCAGCATCACCTTCCCAGCAGAAAGAAATCTCCTCTTCGCCTCCTTCAAATCAAATCACCCAATAGTTCTAAACTCAAACCAACAACAATTCCTTACATTCACAAGATTCCAGCCTCCCTAGACCTCATGAGAGAGATCTATATATATGAGTTTTGGAGAAAGGATGAGTCAACTTGAGCTTGGCATGAAGCTGACTAGTGTCCTCTCTCACTTCAGTTATTCTTTAGTTCTTGAGTCCACTTGGAGGTTCTTGCTTCCACTTGGAGATCTAGACCCTCTTACTCATCACCAGTCGAATTCCCTGATCCAAGTGTCATTTTGGAAGCTTCATGGGCATTGACACCTTGAGGAATGACTGTGCCACATGTCCAAACTCGCCCAGCACAGGTAGCCTTCTTTGCAGTTGACATTCAACGCAGGTAGACAGTGGAGCAGTTGACATTCAACGCAGGTAGACAGTGGAGCAGTTGACATTCAGCGCAGATGCTCAGTGGAGCAGTTGACATGATCCAGAATTGCCTTGTTTTTGAGTGTTTTCAGGTGGAGAACTTTTATTCAGTGCTGTGGTTTGCTGACCTTGTTCCTCTAGGGGTAGGAACAACATGTTTAGGGACTTTGGATCCCTTAGATTATGGACATTTCATGCTTCATGCTGTAAGGCACAAAAATGTCTATAACACATATGATCTTCATTTTGCTGGGTTAATTACAAAGTCCAGGGGTGATATTTTAGCCTGGAATGGAGCTATGAATAATGGTTCAGTGATGGTCTCAGATATATATATATATATATATATATATATATATATATATATATATAGATATAGATATATAGATATAAATATATTTCATGTAGGGTCAATCTTTTGATTGATTTGTGTTGTTACAAGAAAGCTTGGAGTTGGGATGCGCCCTTGAAGATTATCATTTTCTGTTGGATTGCATGGAAAAATAAAATTCTTACTTGGGATAATATATGTGTTAGAGCCTAGATTGACCTCAGGCTGAAGGGAGGCAATCTTAGGATAACCACAAACCAAGCTTAACCTGGTAGCTAGCCCTACCAGGTCGAGAGAGGGCTCTCTCCTTGTCAATCTCAGTTGAGATGACTGAATCAAATTTGGATTTTAGGCTAGGTGTAGTAGCTCTAGGGTTTTTGGTTGATTTTGATGGTTTTGTTGCTGGATCAAATGGAGCAGGTAGCTTTGGGTCCGAGAAATGAAGTCAGGATGCAGGGTGTTCTATGGGGCGAGGTAGGTAAGTGTTTTGGCACTTGTAATCGAGTGAGATGGCAGGTATAATACTGATGAGGAGCTGAGGAGGGCATGCAGAGATCATGTATCCTCTTCAAACTATAGAAAACATAAAAAAATAAATGGATTCCCAAGGCAGAGCACTGTAACCAATGTATTCTACCTATCTATCTTGATTTCATTTAGTTTAGAAGAATGAATTAGATTTTGGCACACATAACACATGAGAAAAATTAATGACAGAAGGAGAAACTATGAAAAAACACATTACCACAAGAATCCCAGAAAAATAGCTGCAAATCCTGGTTTATTTCCTTGCCAAACTGCCGTGGAGATGTACAATGTAGCTCAGAGCATCCAAGAGAGTCCAACCTTTACCAATGACTGAAAAAATACATAATATAGACATCAAAACCACCTATGCTAGACATCAGGGATCGAATCCAAGAGATAAGGGACTATTACAACCATTTCCCAACAAGGAACAAGAATATAGGTAGTGGAACAACTTGTTTGTATAAGCATGGAAACTGATTCATTGACCCCCAAACCACCTCAAAATAATGAATCTACCCTCTAAGGTCATTTTACAATTACATTTACATAGCATAGCATCATTTAAAATAATAAATTCATCCATGATGGGAGAAAAAGTCAACTTGTAGAAAAACTAGGCAAAAATTGAATTTTTGGGCAAACTGGCTCTATGCGTAGCACCACTAGCTAGGTGTGTAGTGCCACTTCACAGCTGATTTTGAATGCCTTCCCCTTAGCCAAATTGAGCCCAAGATATCTCATTGGAAAGGTATTCCTGTCTAGTTTCTGGAACATCTTGAATTTTTGCATTTGGAGGTCATTTGTCCCCTCAAAAGTTGAATCTCCCAAGGCTGCTTCTGTGTGTCCAAAAAGAGGCAGAGAGGTCATTTTTTGATGGTTTTTTGACCTTTTGGTGACCAAGTTTTGCTCCAAAATTGTTGAGATTTTCTTGGTTTGATGCTCTCATCATGCTAAATCCAAATATACAAGCCATTTCTCCAAAAAGTCTTCCAGTGAAAAGCATAGCGCTGATGGCACTACGCACCTAGGGCAAATTTCTGTGTTGTAAAATTCCAAAAATTGAAAATGACCAAAATTTGTCAAAACTTGCCCAGATTTGGCACAAGGCACTATCATTAATTGCTTTGATGGGCTAGTGAGGCTTCAACCAAGATTTTTAACTTTTCTTGCTCCTTTTTGCTCCTTAAGGCCTTCCTCAACCTAGCCTTAAGCTTCCTCATCCTTATGTTGCATATTTTGTTCCGGGTCATGTAGTGGTAGGCCATGTGGCGAAGCATCTTCTTGTCTCTGTTGGCCTTCTCAATCAGCCCCTCAAGGTGTATATTGACCCTCTCAAGCCAAGTTTCCCGATCATTCTCGATCTCTTGTTCAATTGAAGTCAACTTGACCTTTGCCTTCTTAGCCTTTTGCCTGTTCTCCTTGATCATTTGCAGCTCCATGAGGACTTGCTTGTCAGTCAATTGTTTGTTTTCTTGTTCTAGATATTTGATGACCCATTTAGCCCTCTCTAAGTTGTCAGACAAGGCTTGTATCTCAGCCTCTTGTTCCTTTATGATCATGTCTTTGACAGTCTTTGGATCTTGAGCATCCAAGTCAATGACATCAACTCCTTGTGCCTCCTCATGATCAACAAGGACAAAATATCTCTCTTGCCCATCACTAGGATCCTTCTCATGCATCTTTTTCTTGCCTTTACCTTTACCCTTGTGTTGCTGCTCAACCTGTACCTGTTTAGCTGAAGAAGAAGGCAAAGCCCCTTCCACTCCTTGTGGAGATAATACTCGCCTGGCAGCTGCAAAAAGTTTCCTAGTGCCTCTCTCATATGTCACAAACACTGGCACTCCAACAGTTTCAGTCTCTTGAACCTTTTCATGTCCTGAAGGTCCACCTTCTTCATGTGACACTGATGAAAAGATTTGAGGGCCTTTGAACATTTCATGAGAAGTGAAAGTCTCCCATGGCATGTTAAGAAGGTTAACTGCTGTAAAACAATGATTTTAATCAAAGAGTAGTGGTAGATGTTGGTTAACTGCTGGGGGTATGATTTCTTCTTTACAATGAGTGCCATCTTCTCAATGTTTCTGAACATGAAATAGGGGATATTCATCATTCTCACCCTAGTGAAATGCATTAGCAGTCTAATGTGGTAAGCATACATTCGGGAGAACCTACCTTCACAAGTATTTGATGATGATCTTCATCAATGGAGCAAACCTGTCCTCCAAGAATTTAAAGAGGAATACTCTCTTGAGTTTGTTATGGTATTTAGCCTTGATGTAAGGCTCATAGTACTCCTTGTCAATGTCCTGACCTTTGTTCCACTTTTCACCTACATTTGGAATACCTGTAGCCTCTGAAATAACAGCTGGTGACAAAGTGAATGTAATTCCAACAAGGTTTACCTCATTATTGTCCAAATGTGTCACAAACAACCTTGCTAATTCATGATGAAATTTAACCCTTTCCACCATTTCACAAAAACTAAAACATGACTGATGTCTAAAACAAGAAATGGAAAATGGGCAGGCTTGCAGTTCCCTCAAACTGGTAGGCTCCTCTATGATATGTTTTCCTCCTTTATCAGGCTTCCTGCCTTGTGTGTCTCTCTCCCTTTAACTGTCACTAAGGGTTTCTTCTTCCAGTTCATACTCACTATCCCTCTCCGTTATTGTATAGCTGTTTCTCTTGTGGTGAATGAGGTGTGGTGAATGAAGTGTGGTGAATTGGTGAATGAATGTAAGATGAGTATGAAGAGATTTTATAGGTAAATAGGTGAGGGTGAACAAGAGTGGGAATGGGATTTAGGGAGTGAGTAGGGTTTGGGAATAGTGTAGGGTTTGGGGATTGGGGAAAAGTTTAGGGAATGATGTCTAGGGAATTATATATGAGGGGATGGGGTTTAGGGAAGCAAATAGATGATATAGGACAACAATAATGAGTGAGCTTTTTAAAATATATGAGACAATTTGGTGAAAATTAGGGTTTAATTTTTTGAGAGACAAAACCACCAAATACTGATGCAACAACCTCTTTTCAACAAGAATGATGGTGTTACTTACTTGCAAAGAGGCACTTTGGAAGTTTTGAAGTGAATTGATGCAATTTGGAACGATCTGGAGCTTAACTGCCAGGTGCGTAGCGCACTCACCCAGGTGCATAGCGCCTGTTTGTTTTTACACTGCAGAAATTACCCAGGTGCGTAGCGCCAATCAGATTTCTCCAAAAACACAGTGAATGCACCTCCTTTGCTCAATAACACTTCAAAATCGCGTTTTTGGCTCATGGACTTCAACTCAAACAATGAAATGACTTAAGAGAGGGATGACCTTTATATGGCTTGGAAACTTTTGATTTTTTAATTTTCAAAACCCACTTTATAATGTCTATTTGCTTTTCAAATACTCTGTTTTTTTGGATGCTTGATCTTTTTCTTGAAATAGGTGAACTGATGCTTGATTTCTTTGACTTTTGCAGTGGCATGTACTTGGAAATATCAGCAGGTGACCAGGAGCAGCATGAAACTATTAATTACATATGAGAAATAATAAAATTACATGAAATTTACAAATAATATACCAATGCTCTGTTTTCACCTCAAAACTGGTTTTGAGGTGAAAAATTTATTAAGTTTACAAATTATGAGATTAAAACTTTTCTAATGATTATTGTCATCCTCATGTGTCTGCTGACCATTATTAGTCAATAGTTACTGAAAATTTGACCATGGTAAAACCCTAATACCTAATGAAACTGAAACCCTAAGACCTAAGACCTATTTGATGAAATGAACTGAAAATAAACCTGAACCATTGACTGAAAAGTATGAAAGGGGGTCAGCAGATATATGTCATGAGGGAAAAAACTGAAATGAACCCTACCATCAGTTGATCCATGACCTAATGGAATGCAACTCATCAGAATGGGACACCTAGTATGAAATGCAAAAGAGTAATTTTGATCACTGATGGCAGTGTGAAGGCACTGACACTAACAATATGTAAAAGGGGCTTCTTAAGATCAGGTTGGTCTTCTTTGTGTAGGCTGAATCAAGAAAGTGTATTACACTTGTTCATACAGTGCCCCCGGACTAAAGAGGTGTGGTCGCAAGTTATCAAATATGTTCAGCTTCCCCAGATCGTTCCTTTCGACTCCCTTGAATCCTGTTACCAATGGTGGTTTAACAGAAGGGGAAACTGCAAAACACTTCCTCTGTATGTATCATAGGAGATATGGTGTGTAAGAAATTCCTTGATCTTCGAGGACATGCCTTTAAATATGTTCAAGATTTATTCATGCATTCTGGTGTAACTAGTGAATGGGAGTAGATTTGAACATGCTGATAAAATGCCTAGGTTGATGCCTTATCATTTGCAGGTGGCTTTCGTAGCAGGTTTTTTCGATGGCGCAACCCAAGCTAGTAGATGTGGTTGTGGAGCTTGGTTGAGAATCAATCCACAGATACATTATCTTCTTTTCTAGCATGGGGGGTAGGGTACGAATTCGAGAGTTGAACTCTTAATCCTTTGAGGACTGATGTACTTTGCTTGCAGAATCGACTAGAGAGCATCACTATCTATGGGGACACTAGAACCATTATCAAAGTAGTCTTTAGGCGGTCTACTTTTTTGCCTCCCAATTTGGCTATTTGGCTGGATTGCATAGAGTTACTGAAACAGTCCTTTGTGGCTATCTCTTTCAAGAATGTGTACACAAAATTAAATTCAATAGCAAATAGATTATCAAATAAAGGATTACTGGTTGCTTCAAGTTCTCTACACTACAAGTTCTGTTTTGAAAACAAGGAAAATAAAAAAGTGAAATTGATCTATAAGCTACTAATTTTTCGGACTCAATTTTTTATATACTAATCTTTTTCAAAATTTCTAGTTTATATTTATTTCTGATTTACATTTTTTTTTTTGTATATGCCTCAAACTCTTACCAAATTCTTGGTTGTGTGTCACATATTAGGTAGATAGAAAAAAAGATAGCAACTATTTTATTATCTCTATGAATTTTTTTTTTTGAAATATCAAAGTTTTAAATATAAATAAAATATAGACTATAAACCGTGAAAATTTTCACTTAATAGATATTCCAACATTTTTTCCTTCTTAGAAAAGAAACAAAAAATACGCAATTTGAATTTCGCCAGATCAATTAAGTGATAGCTATCCAAATCATTAAACAGAGATGTATTTACTTTAATTAATTAAACGAGCGTGTTCTTCCTACAAATTCAACCAGAGATAAAATAATTATAAAAACATATTTTATATAATTTTAAAATATAAAATCCTATGAGAGAAGTAGCCGTTGACTTGTTAAAATAATAGTTAATTAATTATAAAGTAATGCAATTTAGATATGATATCGAATAGTCAGAAAAATAATGCCGTATCCACGAACAACTCATCTTGGTTTGCTCGGTCTATTCTCTTCTCTATATGTTTATTTATTTTAATATATAAAGAATATCAGTTTAATTTAATTAATTTAAAAAAAATTATTAAGCAAAAGTTATTATAAATTTTATTCTGCCTTAATTTTTAAGCAAATGTGATATATAAACAAATAATAATAAGATATTTTATTATTGTTATATCTACTTCAATGTTTGTTTCACAAATAATAAAAAAGTTAAAGAATTTTGTTATGGAAAATTTCATAAAAGGGTATGGGAAAAGAATTGGATAGAAAGAAGCATTGTTACATTGAGAAATTCAACCCTACCTGTGATCTACAACAACAAAAAAGGTTTATTGGAGCTAGTATTCTCTGGAGGGCAAAAGTTCTTATTGCTCAATTAAGGACCAACTCGCATCAACTTCGGCCTAAAACATGATGATGGAAAAGTACTAAAAAAGCTTGGGAAGAACAGGGTGGAAAAGGCCTAAAGAAGCTTAGGAAAAACATGTGTGTATATTTCGCACATCGGAGACTGGAATCAGAAAATCATTTCATTTTGGAATGTGATGCATTCAAAAACATCAAAGAAAATTATGGGAATATGTTAGCATTGGTTTTTTGGCATTATCTTTTTCAGCGAAGAGATTGTTGGAAAGTTAGATCAGCTCATCATCAATTTGAATAAAAAAAGATTAAATTACAAAAAAAACAAAAAATTAATAATCTCGCAAACTATTTTTAATATGGTAAATCTTATTTGATGTATTGTAAAACAATTTATACCCCAGTAAAATCTCTCGCAAATAATCGATTCACACAAATAACTACCTCATTAAAGTCAACTCTCTTTATATAATATAAATAAATTAATAAATATAATCCACATTAACAACTGAATTTGTTGAACCTGCTGAATCTAATAAATGCAAAGTTTGGCAGGTAGCCAAGTCATATGAACCGTGAAAAATCCGGGTCCCAAATTCCAATACCTCAAAAAGCAAATAAAAGCCTAACACAAAAAAACAATTCTGTGATGGTCAGGGAGGTACTGGTTCGTGTTTGATTGGTTCTCATGGGAAAATCCATGTTTTGTACTAAACCACAAGGTCCCTCAACTCTACGTGGCACGTGGACAACAGCTGACAAGTGAACGCAGTAGTCATTATTAGGACTGTGTATATGCTTTTATATATATACATATATGTGTGTATATGGGATAATACTTCTTCCGTTCATTGCCGTGATTGTCAACTTTTGACTGCTAAGCAATCAGGTGCCAAGGTTGGAGACTGCTCGTCTATCACTGTCACCATCACCATCCATCCATCCAGTGGGTTTCTCTCCCTCGCTCATTTGTTATTGAATTTTGGTCCAACACATACTTATTCTTCTGTATTTTCTATTTCTGCATGTGGGTTATGCCAAGTTCCAGTGCATTTCACAGCATGGTTCTTTCTGTGGGTTGCTTCATAATTTTTTATGGTGATTGATTTCTTTTCATGGAGTTGTGGAATTGTTATATTTTTAGACCCAGTTGTGGATGCTCATCCTTCCTGCCCACTTATCCATGGAAATTTGTTGTGCAGAATAAATTAAGCTAATTCTCTAGGAAAGCTGATTTTGGTCTTCAGCAATCCACAATGCAAAGGTAAGTATTTTGTTTGTGTTTGCTTGCATGGATTGTGATGAAAATAGCCTCCTAAATATTTTTATTGTTTTTGAATTTACAGCTTTTATTTATTGCCTGGCACACATCAATACCAATAGCTGAGAACTAAGTTAAAAGTGTAAACATGAGAATCTCATTGGTGGTTAGATTGAATAATCAATACCTTATTTTTGTTTTGTTATTTTGGTTATTTGTGAACATTAATAGAATTATCATATTCCATCTTATGTTTTGTCTTAGTGTTTTCTCCTCGTCTGCCCTGTTCTACCTTTCTAAAGTGCCTCTCTTTATGCTGTGAAAAATGCATAGTTACATGTCAGAATTATCTTGACTGGGTTTTTATTAGAACTTCTTCTCCTAGCTACAGTGGTTGTGAGGACTGGTTCACAGCAATATGTAAGCGCCAATATACTCTGATCCTTATGCCAATGGGATATCCACAAATGTAGTATCCCCTACTAACATAATGGTTAATTGGTAATGTGGTCATTATGCTGGTTTAATCAGCCTTTCCCTACCTCCTGTGTAGCCTTTTGTGTTAATGTGTAAATAAAACACAAATACCAACAGTCAGATGTCCATATCTTGTGAGTTGTGACACCTTGGAATAGCTTCTACGGCTAAAATGTCATCCTCCCTTTCCTCGCCTCTGATAATTTTTGGTGTTTAATTTTGACGTCTCTGAGCACAAGTTTCAGACTGCTACTAATGCTCAGTTATAAAGGGCAGTTAGTGGTAAGTGCAACAATGCATGTGCCTTCTTTTTTCAGCATCTGGTAATCACAGAGTGGCAATCACCAATCAGTTGTCTCAATTTGTACTCTCATACAGTTATTTGACTTTTAATTCAAAAATGTCAAGGATGAAGGTCCTCCGCTTCTATGACATTTGAGAGCTCAAGCCTTCCACTACAATTTCCCCGAAGGGCTTTCTTAGAGATCTGTTTGGATGCATATTCATCACATATGCAACTTTAACCAAAAGAAACATCGTTATCAGATTTTTCCTCACCTTCGGAACATTAGAAAACTCAGAAACAGTTTTCATGCTTATTATGGGTGATGATGGGCAAAATTTGTCAGGACCAAAAAAATATTTCTTGGAATAAGTTTTAAGCAGCAGTAATTTTATCCATTTATTTTATGTTGTTAAAATAGTGATGAAATTCAAAGTTTTTATCCAAAAATACAACACAAAGTAATGTTTATTGCTCCTTTCTTCTATTTTTACTTTCACAGGAAGCTAAAGCTTTTACCAATCCATATTTTCCAAATCACTAATGTTATGGCGATTTCACTTCTTCCCATTTGATGACTACATTTGGATGATAGAGATGGAATATTTTTGATCATATTTATCCAAGAACTTTATGATCATAAGGCAGTTATTTTTTCTGCTTAAAAAATAATGATAACCTTGATGTTGCTATTGGTTCTTATAGTGAGGCTTTTATCTCAGGTGTTGAGAAAATTAGGAATTTGTATAAGGAACACCTCTCCCCGGCTGGTGTGTATATATATATATATATATTTGGAGAAATCGGTTACTGGGCAGATTCTCACACGTATGACTCGGGGTCAATCTTCCAAGCTGCCACTGTAGCCCCAAATTTTTACACAGCCTGCAATCACATGCCAGGGCTAATGGAAGGATTTGAACCAAAGTGGGTGGCGTTAACACCATTAATGCCAATCACTTAGTCTGCTCCCTGATGGGAAAAATACAATTAGATATTGAAGGAAAGGTGCTGCTTGCTTTATTAGTAATTTAAAAAATTTAAAGTCCTGATTATATTAATTATTAGATTAAGGAATAAACATGTTGTATTTGATATTTTGTGCAGAATATAGCCTGCAATCACATGCCAGGGCTAATGGAAGTATTTGAACCAAAGTGGGTGGCATTAACACCATTAATGCCAATCACTTAGTCTGCTCCCTGATGGGAAAAATACAATTAGATATTGAAGGATGGGTGCTGCATGCTTTATTAGTAATTTAAACAAATTAAAGTCCTGATTATATTAATTATTAGATTAAGGCATAAACATGTTGTATTTGAGATTTTGAGTAGAATATAATAATAAATTCTGCATACAAATTATAGTTGCACAATTCGGATTCAGAGAAACTTGGGAAAAGCACAGCCAAATGAAAAATATTATTTGAATTTTCACAATTTTTTTTTGAGAATTTTTTCATCCCATGACAATTCCTTTTCATAGACATCAATTCAAAAGTTAGAAAAGTTAAATTGGCAAGTTTGAAATTTTACAATGCTTTAAAGAGTTTATTGTACAAGAGTTCAAAAATTTGTATCTACACATTCTAAACTACAAATGTCATAGATGATGGACCATGGCTTGAGCATGGATAAAAGGCAAATGGCCAACGAAAATGTAATGTTCCAAACTTGAATAAACAGTGATATGCAAAGCAAAAACAATTTATGACACAAAAACTTTAAACAATCAACAAATGCTCATAAAAGCTCTAGAAGTAAGAACCAACTGAGCCATTTTATAAATCAATGGAGCAAGTACAATACTATGGAGGAATACACCTGGGCTTGCCTCAATGGCAAGCGTGACAGAACCCAGGTGATAAGACAATGATCTCAAATGCTGGAAATCACTACTCCTCTAATGCTTCGTGCTGTCTAGAAAAACTACATTGCTGGCTGGAATGGAATTGCAAGAAACCCCACCTCCGGTGCTCAAAAAATGCTGCAAAATTAACCCCAAGATCCTTGACCAAAACCCACAAAAACCCAGAACGGGTTTGGTCTAAATCCAACCTCCCAAAATCGGCCTCCAAGATGCCCTATGCCCTCCAAGACTGCTCAAGAACATGGCCTGCAAAGATACCAACGAATTCCTTCCAAGGCTCCGAAAAAGTAGCAATCTTCTCCACAAGTGCTTCCCTTAGCTCTCCCGACAAAGATCAGCCTCAATAAATGATACTCCACCTCCCACGTGTGCACAAAATGCAGCCTCTATGTTGGCCTAGGAAGTGTGAAAGTCACACTGAATAGGAGCACTCTCCTCCAACTCCAAAACTCACCAAAATGGCAGCCAAACACCTATGCCTCCTCTCCGGAATTTCTCCCAGCCAAAACTCCTCTGAAAGATGCCATAATCAAACTCGGCCTCCCTTCACTACATCCTCCAGAAATACGCATCACCTGGAGATGATGAATGCAACTGTTGGAAACCACAATGAAATCCTCCTTCGAAAGAATGAATATGAACCTCTCTAGGGTGGCACTCGAAGTCCCTCGAAGAAAGGGTGAGCTCTTCGCTTGAAGAACTCTTGCTAAACAACAAGTGACTTGGCTAAGCAACTCGAACAACCAAAGAGAATTTCAATATGCAAAAAGATGATGAAATGAGGAGAGTTGCCTTCCTTATATAGATTTCATGGAGCACTTTTCCCTCCATTTTCCCTCCATCGTGGGTCCCTCACTTAACCATCGACTTAACCTCCATGCAATTCGAACTAGGGAATGTGTATTCTCCTAGTGTGGGTGGCCCCCACGTATAACTTAACCACATCAAAATTACTTCTACTAAGTCTAGCCTTCTAAATTTCTAATAAAATCGAATGGGCCCCATCACCTTCAAAATTGGCCCCAAAATGTAATAATTAATTTTGTTCCAAATTAATTTAGGAAGGGACATTATAGAAAATGAGTGGCCAGTGCCAATTGGTAACTGTACTCTCATATGCAGCACTACTCAATGCAATTGTACCCATGATTTGGATGCAGAAGCCCATATCCTAGCATCTTAAATTCCTACTGATACATCGTCCAGACAACTATGCTCCTTGTCACTGTCCAAATTGTATGTGCATGATAAAAACCCCAATCCAAAATGCACAATCTGATAGAAACCTTTTAGAAAGGTCACTCACTGTCACATCAGCAACCTGTCTTGTCACTTTAGGCCGGCTCTTCTCCAACTTCAAGGGGCTTCCCTACTAGGATCACCAAGTCTTAATCAAATTAGCACAAGGTGATGTCTACAGGGTCCTTAGTAAAACATTTTTATTTTTGGAGTTTTTAGGGTTTTTTTGAAATTAGCAATAGAGGGATACGAAGATAAGTGCCAATATCCTACTAGGGCTATGGAGCCAAGAGAAATCAATTGGAAAGATGAGATCAAGAAGAAACCCTGCTAAGATTGATTATCCAGTGTTTGTGGATTAGGGAAAGAGGTTAGTGCTCTATAAGCTAAATTAACCCCTTGGCTGATCAAGGAAAATCATGAAATCATGGATCCACTAGAAAGGATCCCTCCAAGGGGAAATCCTTCAACCACAAGATCAATTATGCCATGAAATAGAATCAAAACCCTTTCTAAGGAACTTGAGAGTATGGTCTAACAAGGATGATTAAAACTCACCCCAAACCAACAAAAGGGAGCATGTGAGAATAACATCCAGACATACTCCTTCTAAGTGACAAAGTTACCTTTCAAATGGATCAACCTTAGTAGCCTTGTGGTAGCCTAGAATATTGTTATGAACGTCATGAAAAATCACAATGTCATGATTCTTAACCCTCATCGATTTTATCGTGGGGTAACATCGATGATTTTTTCTATGTAAAAAAGGTCAAGATTTTATCATAGAAATCGCGATAAAATTGTGAAAATCACTAGTCGTGGACATGAACACTTTAAGTGGATTTTTTTAGTTTTTTCCACTCATTTTGAAAATAGAAATGATCCATAAACTGCCATGTATATTCCACTAGACAATTTGTCACAATAGATTTGATAAAATTATACTTAAAAAAATACAAAATCTTCACTATTACAGTTTCATTTATCTTTAGATTTTTAGATATGTAGATCACTGTGTTGGTTTTTGTAGCATCGGATGGTGTTCTAGTCTCAAAACTTTGTGGAGAGGCTAAAACACAAGAGTTATCCAAAACCCATAAATCGTTTTTGGAAATTCCACCTAGAGATAGCTCAATTAAATTAATTGACCATCATTTAAAATTTTCCTAAGTCTAACTTAGGAAAAATGGTAAGTTAATAGTAATTAATTGAAAAATGTGAGAATTCTCTAGAAACTCACACATATCGACTTGGAAATGATCTTAGCCATCGATTAAGTTTTAATCTTGTCCGTTGGAGTCCCAACTGGAGATTATAAGAAGAGTTCGATGGGTAAATGGAGAAATATACAACAGAGAGCCAATAATGTGAGTTCCTTTGGCAGTTCAAGCTAGCTAGCAATAGAGTTCGAACTAGAGAGGGGACATAGAGCTAGAGAGGGGAAGAGACAATGATCCAGAGGAAGTATTCCAGTTCTAGAGACGCAAAGAGAGGAGGCCGAAATTATTCTCCAAGAGGTTGCGCAAGGCCTGTGCAGAGCCTCAAATAGGCAATTCAATTTAGTTGGAGTGGAGGTCATTATAGGTTCCAAAGGCCGGGAATATTTTCTAGTAGGCAAGAGAGAAACTTCCTCAGTCAGCAACAGGTAGGAGAGACACTTCCTCAGTCAACAATAGGCAGGACGACTTGAGTAGCAGTTGTTCCAAGCTCAGCGTGTGGCAAACTGCGCAAGGGTGATGCAGGGCCTGTGCAGAGGGTTTGGATGACTCACTTGGAGCTGTCAGTTGGAGCCGGGATTGCTCGGAGAAGAGGGTAATTTCCCTCGGTCAATTTTGCTAGTATTTCTCTCAGGAAAGGATCGCCAGTTTGGCGTCATTTCATTGTACTCAGAATTTCACTGCTGCATAATATTAAAACCCTCAGCTACTGCATTGGTTTTCCCACATTGGGTTTTTTTGGGGACATTTGTTTAAAAATAATTGTGTCAATTTTTATGTGTGTGCTAGCATATTTCTCAGTTTCCTGTATTTATTTTCCGCAATGTTTATTTTATTTGGTGAAGAAATTGCAGTGTGGTTAATTCGATATTAATCAAAAGAGTAATAAACTACTAATTAGTTAGGAGAATTAATTCTAGTTGCTGCATTTCAAGGAATTTTCACATGGTACCAAAGTATATTTGATAGGAAGGAGGCTTACGGACAAAGAAGAGGAAATTTTGTTGTTCAAAGGGAGCAGCAGGTCGAAATTTTCTAGGGCTGCATAGTTCCTAGCTAGGCAGTGCGAATTGCTGGGCAAGGGTTCGAGTTTTAGTTGCAGGGTGGTACAAAAATTCGACTTGTCCAGAGTAGAGATTCTAGCAGGTAGTGGGAGAAACAACTCAGATTTTCAGAGAGAAGATTCTTAGTCTGGGCACAAAGGGTTTGCAGCAGTTTGCTAGAGCAAATTCAGTGCCAAAAGGAAAATAAAGTGCACACACAGAGGGAGTTTCTCTCAGAGGGTTTCTAGCTTCAGAAATCCAAATTTCCAGTTGGAGTTGGTAGTAGCAGCAATCATATTCTCTCACTCTAGAAGGGAGTGTGAATAGCAGAACTAACAACCGAGCAAGAGAAGGGGGGAGATCTCCATCCCAATTCAAGCTTTTGCAGAGATGGCCACAATTAGGCTTAGAGATCAGGACAAGTTGGAAGGAGCATCCAACTATATCATCTAGAAGTCTAGGATGCCCTTCCTGCTAGATGAGCATGGCCTGGAGACTTTTGCAGAGAACGTAGTGGAAGACCTACTGATGCAGATCAGCTGAAAAGCTTCAAGAAGGAGATGGCCAAGGTGAAGCAGATGATCCTGGATGGTGTCCGGGACCATATAGTCTCACATATATCAGGCACAACCACAACCAAGGAGATGTGGGATGCTCTCTTTGGGTTATATCAGAATCCTTTTGAACAACAGAAGATGTTCTTGAAGGAAAAGCTGAGGAATGCCAGGATGAAGAAGAATGAAGGAATTGATCCCTTTCTCACTAGAATTCAGGATATCCGGGGTGAGTTTGTGGCTGTAGGAGAGACGCCTCCACCTATAGAAATAGTGAGGTTAGCACTCAACAGTGTCACTGAGGATTGGGAGAATTTTGTCTAAGGCATTTTGGGATGAGATACGTTGCCTGGGTGGGACCGGATGTGGGTTGATCTTGCTGAGGACGAGATTAGGGGAGCTCTAGTAAAGAGCTCCATTAGCGACAGTAGCAACAAGGGATTGAAGGGTGCGAAGGAGGAAGACAATGTGGCCCTTGCATCGATATGGAAGGCAAAAGGTCCCAGTCATGGACAAGGCTTACAGGGAGAAAAGAAGAAGAAGAAGGATCTGTCCAATGTTCAAGTGATTCAGGTGTGGCGAGTTTGGACATTACAGTACTCAGTGTCCTTGGAGGAAGAAGGACAAGAAGGACAAGCAGGATCAGGTGGTAGCATCAACAAAAATTGATAGTATTTCCTCTAGGCTAGAGGAAGATTTCACCATGTATACAGCTATGCCTCTAGGAGTGAGTGGGGTAATATGGAGCTTTAGTCCTAGTGTTGCGCAGAGGATTGGACAAGATCCATTGAGGTAAACATCGAATGGTGTTTCCTCCTGGATCATTAGCTTGCTATAGGGGCCCATAGTATTCATTAGCAAGAGGATCAATGTCAGTTGGTGCAGTCAGTTGATCCAAACACAAATTTTGGATGCTTCTCAGTTGTAGTAGTTGTAGCAACAACAACAACAATTGAGAAGGAGTGTTAGTTGGGTTGTAGTGCAGATGAAAAGTTTGCAGTAGTACAAGTTGTACAGTGCAGTGTTAGCAACAACATAGATGCCACATGAGAGTTGCGTAGTGGTAGGCAGCTACAGTTGTTAGACATCATCAGTGTGAATGGGAGGATGATGTAGAGACAAGGTGTTGTAGCAACAATGCAACACTAGAACACCTTCCTGGCTAAGAGAGAGTGTTAATTTTTGTAGCATCGGATGGTGTTCTAACTTCTAGTCTTGAAACTTAGTGGAGAGGCCAAAACAAAGGAGTTCTCCAAAACCCAGAAATCATTTATGGAAATTCCACCTAGAGATAGCTCAATTAAATTAATTGACCATCATTTAAATTTTTCCTAAGTCTAACTTAGGAAAAATGGTTAATTAATAGTAATTAATTGAGAAAATGTGAGAATTCTCTAGAAACTCGCATGGATTGACTTGGAGATGATCTTAGCCATCGGTTAGGTTTTAATCTTGGCCGTTGGAGTCCCAACTGGAGATTATAATAAGAGGTCGATGGGTAGATGGAGAAATATACAGTAGAGAGCCAATAGTGTGAGTTCCTTGGGCAGTTCGAGCTAGCCAACAGCAAAGTTCAAGCTAGAGAAGGGATGCAGGGCTAGAGAGGGGAAAAGACAGTGATCTGGAGGAAGTCTTCCAGTTCCAGAGAGGCAGAGAGAGCAGGTCAAAACTATTCTTTAGGAAGCTACACAGGGCCTGTGCGGAGCCTCAAAGAGGCAATTCGATTTAGCTGGAGTAGAGGTTGTTTTAGGTCTCAGAGGCTAGGAAGATTTTCCAGTAGGAAGGAGAGACACTTCCTCAGTCAGCAACAGGAAGGACGACTTGAGTCGCAGTTGTTCCAAGCTGAGCGCGTGGTAGATTGCACAAGGGTGACGTAGGGTTTGCGCAAAGGATTTGGATGGCTCACTTAGAGTCGGGATTGCTTGGAGAATAGGGTAATTTCCCTTAGTTGATTTCGCTAGTATTTCTCTCAAGAAAGGATTGCCAATTTGGCATCATTCCAGTGTACTCAGAATTTCATTGCTTCATAATAATAAAAACCCTCAAATGCTGCATCGGTTTACCCACATTGGGTTTTTTTGGGGACATTTGTCCAAAACCAATTGTGTCAATTTTTATGTGTGTGCTGGCATATTTCTCAGTTTCTTGTATTTATTTTCCGCAGCATTTATTTTATTTGGTGAAGAAATTACAGTGTGATTAATTTGATATTAATAAAAAAAATAATAAACTACTAATCAGTTAGGAGAATAAATTCCAATTGCTGCATTTCAAAGAATTTTCACATACTGTTAATAGCATATGCATGCGAATCAAAATTATGTAGAAAATAGAGAATAATGAAATAAAAGCTCACACACATTTGACACAAGATATGCCCTAGAAACCCTTTCGGGAAAAAAACCTAATTGGAAGGTGAGATCGCTTCGCTCTCTTTTTTTGAATAGAAAATTTATGCTAGTACAAAGGAGTATGGCCTGTGGCCTGTAGGCTACTACAATGCACAAATCCTCTCTATGTGCTCTTTTCGTCCTAGTGGCTTGGTTATAACACAACCCAATAGCCTACTAGTGGTTAGGTTTGACTACCTCAACCCTTAAATAGAATTACAATATAGACTCTTCTAGAGTCTTCTTCCTCATAATCACGTGGTAGCTCCTTTTCCATGAATTATGGCGGCTAACATGGCATCCTCTCAAATTATGGTGGTGAAAACAGGAAGGTCAAATTTTGAGTGCATAACTTTCACATACAAACTTCGATTGACGCGATTCTTGCACCGTTGGAAAGGTCCTTGTGTGTAGAATAAGATAGAAAGGCATGACGCTAAAGGAACAAAGTTTTACCCCCCAAAAACTGTTGTTTGATGCCTAAAAATGCTCTCGGAAGGTTTCAGACCCCAATTTACCAAACTGGGTCCTGCCAATAAAAAGGGTCCTGTGAGTTGATTCCTCCACTTTTTCCTCTTTGAAAGCATCAAGATGGATGACAGAAAATATAATGATCCAATCTGGATAAAGGAAAAAGGGTTTGGAGAGAAAAGGAAGAGAAGACCGAGTTTGCATGAGCCAAAGAGGAGGAGGACAACATTTTCCTTCGCCGTCATCGTGTTTTTTTGGAGTGGGGATTGATTTCCCTCAACTGTGGATGCATTTTTAGGTATGGGCATCAATTTCCACCATTTTTTATTCATATTTTTCATGGGGTTTCCTTTACCCATTAGTTTTCCTTCATCTTGTTTAGGAGAGAGAGTGTTTTGCTTTCCATCATCAATTTATTGTGTAGTGATGGCTTCCCAAATTCCCATTGTTGGTGGTGTACTTGCATGTATGTCTGCCTCTTTGTTTTTTTTTTTAAATTTTGAAAAGTTTTGTAAGCCTAACAATTTTCCTTAAATTTTTATTGGACTATAGGAGATCTACCATTTATTTAAATCTTAGATTTGTATATTTTTATGCAATTTTTTATATTTTGATTTTAAAAATGTTTATTTTATTTTATTTTTCAATATTTTTTGTGCCCTAGGTTTATTCATTATATTGAAGACTAAAAATGTTGAGAAATTTGGATCTTATTTGGGAATATGGTATACTTGAGTGGGGTTTCAATAAACAAACTTTGAATTGCAAGTTGGGCGAGAAGCATATGAAGTGGGGAATCTCCTGATTGAAATTCTACCATGCTGAAATTTTGGGAGATGTTGTAGAACTTTGCTTAGAAGCGATAAAAACTCATTCGTATTGCCACCAAAGCACTGCAAGATATGGATGTATTCAAAGAGATCAGGGGAGTTGTGAAAATTCAAGTTGTAAGGGGAGGAGTGGGGGGAAGAAGTGAGAGTGGTTCTTTAGCATCACCTTCCGCAATGGTTGGCCCATCATCTACCTCATCGTTTTTTGTTCCTAGAACCACACCGGGAGCTCAATCTTCCATCAGGTTGGTACTTAAAAGAAAGGAGAAGGAAGAACCTAACAAGTTAGTCGGTAGCTGTTTTCTATAGAGTGACGTTCCTTTCAACATTGCCAATAACAATCCATTCTACTATTCTATGTTTGATGTTGTTTCTATTTTTGGCCCAGGGTGCAAATCCCCTTCCTATTATGAATTGAGAGGGCCTATTATTCAAAATGAAAAGATTGATTACATTGCTAGATTGAAGGAGTTTAAGGAACCATGGGAACACACTAGATGCCCTTGATGCTAGATGGTTGGACTGATGACAAAGGTAGGACCCTTCTTAACTTCTTGCTTAATTGTACCAAGGGATCAATTTATTAAAAAATTTGTTGCATCTGCACATATTAAAGATGCACAATCATTATGTGAGTTGTTAGGCCTATTCATTCAGGAGGTAATTCCACAAAATGTTGTCCATCATAACAGACAACACTGCAAATTATATCGTTGCTGGTGGGTTGTTTATGGAGAGGTATTCTAGCTTGTTTTGGACAACTTGTGCTGCACATTGCATTGATTTGATATTAGAGGAAATATGGAAAATTCCTTATATTGTTGAATCATCCAAGAGCATAATTTTTTTTATATATAACCATGCATCTATGCTTAGTTTGATGAAACAATTCACCAATAAGGAGTTTGTGCATCTTTCCATTACATTGTTTTTCACTAGCTTCATATCTCTTCAATTTCTCTTGAATTTTATGTGGGATACGAAGAGAAATTTTCTTTTAGAGGAGTAGTGTGCTTTATCTTCTAGTTGCAAATTGGAGGGGGATGCCACATGTAGGTTAGTTTCATATTAGGAGACATTTTGGGTGGGAGTGGAGGAGGTGTTTTTCATTATTGAAACTTTGGTAAAGTTTCTTTAGTTGGTTAATGGAGACAAGCCAACATTAAGCTACTTGTATGAGGCAATGGATAGAACCAAAGAAGCCATCCGTACCTATTATGAGGATAAGGGGGATGACGGGTTTGAGAAATGACTATTGAATTAGAGAGTGATTGATAAGAAATGGAAAAATACATTATGTTGATCACTACATGTCAATGACCCATAGCAGTACACCCACTTTATTCGCAAAAGGGATAGCGCCTGATCGATGTGTTTGTTCCGTCTAGCTATCATCATCAGCGTGATTATCATATTATAATGTAAACCCATTCTGCATGTATATGATGTAAATAACCTCAACAGATCTGTGTCATGTATGTATTTGCTTAGGTAAACCTACTTTTCTGGTGACGATTTACATTCCGGGAGGTTTTTGTCTCACCGATCCATTCTTGTATGGTCGACAGAGTTTTCCTTCAGTCTTACCCCAAAGCCGAAATGGATTTTGTCACTGGGATCTTATGCGAGTCCTAGTGTTCTAGATCGAGTCTATGTAAAAGTGATTTGGGAATAATCCTAACTATTTGGTTAGGTTATTTTATTACAAATTGCTTAGTCTGCTAGATTATATTTGTGTCGCAGAAATGGGTAGTCTGTGAGGGTCTTTTACAAATGGGTTTTCCCCCTTGAGATGTAAAAAATATGAAAATCATGATATAAAGTGTCTTGAAGGTTGGAAAAATAATTTATCCCCTCATAGGTTAATTAATTAAATTTTTGGCCAAAAATTAATTAAAATCCTAAGCCAGAAATTTAATTAATTCTAGGTCCTAGGTAAATTTAAATTCTTCGAAGGAAAAATTCGTCGGTCCTTAAAAATTAAATTTTAAGAGGTCCAGGGACTAAGGTAAATTAATTATTTTGATAAATTTTAAGCCTTTGATCCCTGGGGTTAAGTCAAAGTCAAAATTTTGAGGAAATTAATTCAAAAATTTAATTTTTGAATTAATTAAAATTCATTTAATTGAAAAATTCGAATTTCCTCAAGAATTAAAAATTTCGACGGATGAGATTAAAAGAAATTTTAATCCTCATCAATGGTTGAAATTGCTTTGATGAGGATCACTCGAACTAGCCGTTGGAGGATTTATCTTTAAATAGGAAGTCATTCGTCAGTCAATTCATCTGATCTTTGAGTTGTGTGCTAAGCGAAAAGCTCTTGTGTAATCTTTTTTGAATAATAAAGAAAGACTTTGTGGTTAATATTTGTTGGTGTTACTCTTCATGGAAATACTGTAAGATGTGTCATTTTTCATGCGTAATTTTTTTTAGCCATTGATAATAAAATCTGAAGAGTGATTTGAATGCAAGTATCTTGCTCAGTCGCTGGGTTTGAATAATAATCTAAATTTTGAATGTAATAGCAGGTATCTCTATTTGCCTGAGTTTTATTACTGTTTTCTCGCTCTATTTTGATGGCTGAATTGAGTTTTGCAGGACAGTCTTGATTTTTAGATCATCAGGTGTTTGGGGAAGTTGTCAGTTGGACCAGCCAACTCCCGATCCATGTTTTCTGAAGAGCCCAGCTGAATTTAATCTCGGGCTTATCATAAAAATTTTACTGGTGATGCATGAAGGGCTTCGAGCTAAGCATCTCCTTTAAAATCTAAAAACTTTCATTTTTTATATATGAAATTGATAAATATAGTTGTTGAGAGCTTCAAATTATCAAATCTGGGAGCGGAGTTGGACTCGCACTCCTTAGATCTGATAGATCTGTAATTCTTGTACATAAATATGTAAATTATTTTTGTTTTTCTGACTTGGGTTTCTGTGGTTTTATTTATTTTTTGTATATCTGGGTTTTGGGTGTTTTTGTTTTCAGGTTGCAGATCTAAAGGTCAAGTTTGATTTGAAGCCAAATCTAGTCCCTAGAGGGTAATATATGGCCTCAAAACCATTTTTGAAGGAGCACTGTTTTTCCAGTCCAAGGGTAATTTTTTTTTTATTAAATCTGGAAAATTTTATAAGGGTTCCAAAATTCTTAGATCTGGAAATTTTTCATGAGGGTTTCAAGGTTAAATTTGAAGCAAGTGGATTCAACATTTTTAATTAAGATTTCCGAAATTTCTTCAAAGAGTTTTTGGGCTACTAGTTTTGCTAATTGGTTTGCTACCTGGTTTTTGGGTTCACTGTGCATTTCGAATTTTTTTTAGGCCCACAGCCTTTTGCTGCTGCCTGCATTCTCCTTGAATCTGCAAAAAACCAAATCCACAACCCTTACTGCGTTCTCTCTTGGCTGCATCCTTATATCCTCTTCTCCCATCGTTGCCCACCATTAAACCACATCCATCTGCGTTTTTGCAGCTCCAAGGCTGCCTTCAAAACTTGCGGATTCCTCCAGCCCTCAAACCTTACCTTCGTTGCATCTTCAATCTCCTTCGCCCACACTCCTCAGCCCACAACTTCCCTCCACGCGTCCATCAAACCTCTAATCCCTCTACCACTGCCATAGCTAACCCTGCAAGAAAAAAAGAGATCTGTTGCTTGTCCGCAACCATCATCTGCAAGCCCTCGCACCCTTTTCCTTCACTATCTGCGGCCTCTTCCATCTTCGCTACCACCTGCAAAAACTCTCCGGTCTGTCTGTCCGCAGCCTCTCGTCCCTCATGGCTGCCATTGACCTGCAACCCCTCCAAACGCTGCCATTGCTTTGCCTTCCTCATTGTTTGCGTGTCCATCCATGCCGCCTTTCCAACTTGCACACAACAAATACGATTTTTTTCTTTACCTCTTTTTTGTTTTTGTATGTTTTAACGTATTAGGGTTAGGATTTTCTTTTACAATTCGATTTTTCGACTTTTTTTTTTCATTTTATTTCATTTGTAGTATGGGTAGGTTTTAGTTACTTCTTTTTTTATTTATTTCGTTTTGATGTTTTTGTTATTTTGATTTTGTTGGTTGTGGGCTAGGTTTCGGTCTTATTTTATTTCTTGATTGCTTTTCATATTTTAATTTATTTTCCCTTGTTTTCACTTTAAATTTTTGTTTTGATTTTTTCTTTTTGTTTAAATTAAAAGCATAAAAAAACCTAAAAAAAAAAAAAAAAAAAAAATCTGAAACATTTAAAAAATTTAAAAGTTTTTAAATTCTGGTGACTAAGGAATTAAATTGAAAGAGGATTTGCACTTTCACATTAAAAATTTTAATGTGGCCTATGGCCCATTAAAATTTCAATTTATTAACCCTTTTGATTTACTTTGTCATATTAAAAGATTTTGATTTCTTCATTTACCACATTTAATTAATTTCCTAAGGAACAATTGAATTGATTACATAAATTTCCTTGGTGTCATTTTGTGGTAATATTTCTCTATTGTCATGATCTGGATCAGTGTTACTTGGGAGCGGGAGCGAAAACAGGTGCGGGAGCGACATTTTCAAAAGCTCCCGGTTTGGGAGCGAATCCAGAGCGTTTTTTATATAATACATATATTTTTTATATTTTTATATTTTGATACATATATGTCAACAAAAACATGTAGAATGATGAATTAGATATAAAAAACATAAAAAAAAAAAAACATAGATTGAACCATATAACAACAATCATCTAGAAGTTATAATCTTCATCAACCATGCCCACAAGTTAGTAACATAGTAACATACAATATATTGAGTCATGATTCATCAATCTTAAAGTTTCAAGCTTTCAAAATTCAATATATAACATTTATCATCATTGATCACCAAAGTTGTACTTAAGTGTAACCATTACAACAAATAATATCTAACATGAAATGAAATGTTATAAAATGAAATGAAACAACGTTCAACTTTCATGAAGCATCATATTCATAATTCATTACTACTGAGTTATAATTGCCAACTTCAAACTTAAATTGTTATATATTGTTTAAAAAAATATCATAATAAATATGAAAAAGTCAATAGTTATAAAAACTACTATAAACTAGAAAAGACAAATAAATCTATTATCTATTGCTTATGCTTGGGCCTCTTGTCACAACGAGAAATGTCTAATTTTTTAGTCTTGTTGGAAAATCAGGATCTTTATCATTAATATCACCCTCTAAGCATTAATATCCAAAGGTATCTTTGTCATTACCTCTGTATCTGTATAGAGATCTTTGTCATTAATATCACCCTCTAAGCATTAACATAAGATAGAAAAAGCATAGCATGTCAAGTTAACATTTTGTTTGAGTGATGCGTACATTTTTAGAAGGGTCATGATAGAGGAGTTCGACAACCAATGTCACTAATATCAAGGTACATAGAGGGATTGGTGCTCTTGATTAAATACGAGTTCCATACCCTAATACATGACAAAATTCAATGGAAACAATGTAATCCTGAAATCCTGAAAAACTGATAAGTCTGCTGGATTTTGAATGAAATCTAAAATTCTACGTTTTGCACATGAAATCCAATGAGGTCGGAACCACTCTCAAACATCCCGAGTCATTTCATGGTAATGTTAAAAATTTAAGTAAAAGGATGAAAATGAAGATTAAAGAGAATGTTACTTTTGCTTTAAGAATTTAACATTACCATGAATCGCTTATCAATACTAGGGCCATAGACTTGATCATTAAGTTGCCCCATTAAAAACTTATTTGTTTCTTTGAAAAACAATTGCATTTGGAACATCATTGCAAAAAAAAAATTGCAAAAAAGGCAAAACGCTCCCAAAAAGGCAGGGAGCGATTTTTTTTTAGGGAGCGCGCTCTCGACCTGCTCCTGAGTCACTCCCGCTCGGAGCGCGGATTGGGAGCGGGATCGAGGGGGGGAGGCGCTCCCCCGCAACTATGATCCGGATTTAAACAGGAACACAACAAATTACAGAGAACCATAAATACAGAGATGCAACAGAAATAATACTTCATTTCATTAATGTAAAATACTAAAATATGCTTACAAACAGAAATGGAAATAAACTAGCTCGGGCGATGGTAGCTTATCTCTGAGAAGAGAATTGGCGACTACAGGCCTCTGAGTTGTCTTACAATGAGGCTCGAAGGCCTATTTATTGTTGAGAAACAATGGAAGACCCTAAACATCCAAAACCCTAACCTTAAGAGATGAAGCGTCAAACTATGGGCCCTGTTTTGGGTAAATTGGTACATCAACTTCCCAGGGTCATAACTTTGGCATACGATCTCCGTTTGACGCGCACAATACCTCGTTAGAAAAATCTATCCAAGGACTACAACTTTGGGATGAGCAACATTTGTCCATGGACCCATGTTGCTCCCAGTTTTCCAAAAAAACGTCGTTTATGGCCTCAAAACGGCTCCGGAAGTTCAGGACCCGAAAAATTGCCAAAAATAGTAAATTGTGCTACAAATAAGGAAACTGAAGCACTAAAAGAAACAATGGTGGAGGTCCAAGTGGAATAGGCGGGTGACCACCAATATCCACTCGGATCATGTCAAGTGCGATTAATGTTTCAAAAATTTATGTTGGCGATAGGAGGAAGTTAATTAATTCTAGATCTGGGTCATTAATGAAAATCATTTTTAATCTAGAATCATTGTTTAGCATTTAATTTTCATAAGTTTTCATGGGATTTAATTGCTAGATTTATTGCAGTTTTAAGCATTTACATTTAATCTTTCATGATTATCGTTATTTGTCACATTTGTAAATTGCTTTGGATAAATTGTTCTTTGCTTAATCTATGGTTAATCGAATATAAGGCACTGGTCTATAATCATTTCTATCTTGTGGTTGTGTCTTGGTTACATTAGCATTTAATCTATTCATCTGAGTTAATCAAGACTCGTTTACATTCATCAAGTTGTCCATCTTTAAGTCTCCTAGAGTCTGTGTTCCACAGGTTTTTCTCGTTCATTTACCTTAGGGACTACCCCCCTTGACTTTTCTAGGAGAGAGTCTAAACGGAGTGAGTAAGGATTAAAGTGACAACCCTTACTCTGAGCATTGTCGCGGTGCCTAGACACTTTGTGTGACAACACACTACATCACCCCAATCATGCTATAGGGATCTACATCAACCTCACGTTTTCTTACTCCTATGGTTTCAGAATTGATACTGGGGTGATGGATGGATTCCTCACTTGTGTTTAAAGGATTGTGCCATGTTTGCAAGAATGTGGGGAGATTTCTAAAGAAGGGAGATATATAGGATAATAGGTGGAACATTTGGCTATGACATGGATATCCAGGATAGGAAGATCAAAATGCCAGGTGAGCTTCTGTTTCAAATTTCATTGTCTTTTCATAGTACATACTTTGTTTCAAGTTTCAATGTTTTTTCTTATGTTTCTCTTATTTTTTATAGATGCTTGGTGGAAAAGCTATGGTGCAAGAGAAACTAATCTGCAAAAGCTTGCCATTTGGGGGCTCAATGAAGCATGTAGCTCATTTAGATGTGAGTACAACTAGAGCATATTTGAAAAAATAAACATCAAAAAGTGCAGTAGGTTAAAAAATTCAACTTAAATTTTGAATTCATTATAATTATAATTTATTATTTTATGCCCAGCCGCTTGGTACTTATAATATGTATTATAATTAATAATTTATAATTTATGAGCCTCATACATGTTGGAGTCCCAATGCCTTAATGGCATGGTCTATGTCTACTACAATCTCCAATTGTGGGTGATGCAACTTCAAAAAACACTTGATGCGGACGCCATCTCGTTGGATGGGATCGAAACCACTACTGCATGGAGCATTGAGAGCAGGAGGCCTATCATGGAATCAGTCCCTGATTGGTTAGAGGAGGGGGCACTGAAGGAGGTAGCAAGGGACAAAAAAGAGGCAAAGGAGGAGGTGACACTGCCACCTTTAGGAACTCGATGGAGTGAGATGGACTTAACGGTAGCATGGGAAACAATAGAGAATGTTAAAAGTCTAACTCCTACTTCTTCTTCTAGAGGACATCGGATTCCAATGCTAGCCCCATAGTCTTTTTCCTCTAGAGGAAAAGTCATTACTTGTGCCCATTGAAGGGGTAGAAGAAATCACTAGTTTACGTATCTAATTTCATTGTAGGTGACTCATGATGATGAGATACATTTATCATATTTTTTGTTGATATTTTTAGGCTGAGTTAGGACTCAAGATTCAAGATGTGACTCATTGTTAATGTGTGATGTATCACTAGACATCTATTTTTCTTTTTAATGCTAGAGGAATCAACAACTAGGTTGAGTTTGTACTTGCGTGGCGTGGAATAAATTCCAACCGCTACCACTATACCTCTAGGTGTAACCACCCCGCCTCTTGAGATGGCACACAAATCAAGTAGTTGGGGGAATTGAACATGGGACCTTCATCATTCACATAACTTTAGATAATATGGTCTTTCCATGTGAGGTAACCCTGGGGGGTCTAATATCTTGTACATGTTATATATTGGTTATGTTTTCATATTTATGTGGAAATGCATTCACTTGATGTTGTTGTTGCTTTGGAAGTTAAAAATTGAAAAAAAGAGCATTATAGGAAATTTCAGCCTAAAAGTGCCCATGAAATTTTCATGTACATAATATGTAAACCAATCAAAATCCTTTAAATTTAAAAAGAGGTACATGTAAATATTTTGGAGATTTTTTTTTTTTTTTAATTGTATTTTTGGCTTATCTCCTTATAGGTTTACTCAAGTTTCAAGTGTAAACACTTGTTGGATGTGGAATTAAATTTCACATCCAACGAGTATCCATTATGCATATTTCTGAGAAGACCCATGTTACCCACCATTTTGT
Organism: Pinus tabuliformis; assembly: GCA_031772625.1. Classification (NCBI taxonomy): domain Eukaryota; kingdom Viridiplantae; phylum Streptophyta; class Pinopsida; order Pinales; family Pinaceae; genus Pinus; species Pinus tabuliformis. The sequence continues at coordinate 1,514,548,057 of CM062817.1, forward strand.
GGGTAATATCCCTGGGTGAATTTATTTTTCTCCAAGATGGTCCTCAGCCGGTAGCCAACAACCCCTTGCAGCCATCAACTAGCTCATTGTGCCATTTCTACGCCACCTGAGCCAACCATGTGGTCCCTCACCCATCTGTCATGATCGTATGTTTGAAGGTGGGCCTCCCAAACCTAAAGGTATGCCTTGCCATTTGGTAATTAAGTATTGTAGTTTGGTTACCATGGACACTTCTGGGCATGAATTAATGGGGGGATTTAGCGGAAAGAATGGGCTAGGTCTGTGTCCTTGTCCCCTAGACCCCTTTTGGATATTAACCTTGTATTCTAGTCCTGTGGGATCTCTTTTACTGACCATTTGGCTTTATGGATGGTATTTCATGGGAAACCTCGATTCTGGTTGCACAATTCCGCTCCCTTATCTGCTTATATTACTCTCTTTCCACTCATTATTTCCCCAGTCATCATTTCTCCCACCTGGGTCCACATAGGGTTAACATGCCCCTTCCCCCTGTCCACACCTTGGGTCATGGCGTGGAATGAAGCCTAGAGGTTGTTACAGCTAAAGAGAAAGATAATAGCATATATGGCCACATTCAAAAGGAAAATGTACCACACAATGCAAAAGATGGTCGGGACAAACACATTTAGCACGTGGGCAAAAGCCAATGCATGAGCTCCACCCCATCATCATGGCCATCACCCTAGTTCCTATAGGTTCTATGAGCCTCCTTCATCATATAAGAACCCATGATTGTACCAACCCATGGTGGGCAATGAACCGCCCCACCATAAAAGAGGGATATTCACTGCTACATCTTAAACATTATGCTCTTACCCCTTTGAGCTCTGAGCAATTAATTAAAAAAAATCATAAAAGGGAGAAAGACATATAAAGAAGGGTGGAAAAATCAAGGCCGGGGCACCTCATGTACCACGAATCACGATTGCTCCCTCCTACAAATGATAAACCCAAGTGTGGGCTCCCTTCTTATTAACTACCCTTGTACCCCAACATGTGACCTAGGGCTGCCCCTTCTCATCCCCTATTTGTCACATGCCACAGCCTTTTGAAGGATGTACCTTGACTATATTATCCCTTTTAGAAGTAGAAACCACCTAATAGGATTATTGGTTAACCCCATTTGGAGTTTAGGAGACATTGGCACATCCCGAAGGCCATTATGGAAGGGCAAACCATTATGAAGCCCCCACCTGTGGTCCATGATTGGTAAGCTCATTCACTCGATTTATCTAATGACTTGTTGTATTGGAAGGCTAGGGAACACATTGGATCTTATGCAGGATTGCAGATGGTCTCCATCTTGGGTTTGGTCTCCCTATACAGGATCCTAATCCTCCAGAGGGCAACATTGGCACATGTAGGGTGTGCGTTGAGAGCCATGGGTCTCCACAGCAACAAAAAACACTCCATGGATTCCCACAACCATTCAGAGATTGCTCGTGGTTCACTTATTGGACGAGGAAGATGCACCTAATCCATCATGCCTAACTGGCCCCAGATTTGCACCATACACTTGGTAGATGATCCAAGACTTGCATGATGATGTGGCATCACCTACACCATCATCATAGCCCTTACAAGCGATTTATAGGCATCTTCGATTTGTTTGGAGACCCATGAGGACACTTGTGTGCCCCCACATGTCATTTGGAGCACCACAGGTTATTACAAGGGGCCAACCCCTTGTCCATTGCTTTTGAGGGTCCTATTCTTCATTGTGGCACCCATGGACCTCATTAGGCCTTTTAGAGGGCTCTACGACATGCATAGATTATTATTTGATCTCTCGAGAGGCTTACTCTTTCATTGATGAGCTAGTTTGGTGGGCTTGTCACCAAAAGTTGAATTATTAAAACGTTATTTTATTTTTGGGGTTTATGTAGGCCAAGGAGGCCAATTCAAACTCCTAAGTTGTGTATAAATACAAGTGAGTTGAGTTCATTTTCTCATCATCACTTTGGATTGGATCTATTCTCTCTCCTGAGAATGTCACACTTTTTCTAGAGTATGAATTGGAGCTTTATGTATGAATTTTGAGGTGTGGATATTGGTCTATCTTGTCTTGAAGCTTATCTTTTGTCAATTGTGGATGGTTGGATATATTGTGTTACATGTAAGTACATGTTTTTAATGTTATTCTTTTTTTACTGTCATATACCTTGGATTGGGATTTTTTGCTATTTTAAGGGATAATTGTTGTATGCATTTATTGCTTTAAAATTTTAAATTGTTGAATTTTGTCTCTATTATAGCATCTCTCAATGTACGGGCCATGTAATGTGAACGAAAACTCCTAGGGGTAATTCTATTAACGAATTGACCTTGATAAGCATAAAAGTTGCAAGATTGCTTCTCTTTGACCTAGAAGGCTAGCGAAGTGGTCTTGAGGCCTCCTTGACTGGGAATCAAAGATCCTCACTCATATTCATCATAGACTCCATTCTCCCAAGACTAAGGCACTGATCTACCAAGAGGTGGTCACCTAAAATCATATATTTCCACCTTTTCCTAGGTCTAGCCAAGTTGGGTCACCTAGGGCATCATTTTCCCGGCAAACTACCCTTCCAAAAAGTTCGATCTCTTAGGGTCTCCTGCGCTGGTGTTTCCTCAAGACCAATGTGGAAAATGTCGGGATTAAATCCCGAAATTGCGATTGTTTTGGCTGGTCGATTAAATCAGCTGACCTTTTGCCGATTTTCACTCCCGAAAAAATCAGGATTAAATCGTAAAAGTCCCGATTTAATCGGGAGTCGACCCAAAAAGTCGCTGAGACTTCCCAGGCCGTGGATAAGAGGCAGAAAAGTGGAAAAAAATCATCCTTTTTCATTGTTTTTGCTTGCATTCATCCTTATGGAGAGAGGAGTTGTTTGCCATTGCCCAAGAGAAGGAGATTTGCTAGTTTTGAGGTGGGGATTTGGAGATTTGTCCACTGCTCAACATGAGAGATTCAAAGTGCCAATTTGCTACTGCCAGGTATGTATTTTAATTTATTTCTTAGTCTTTGTTACAAAAATGGCTTCTTAAATCTCTCTATAATTCTATTAGTTTGTTTTTATCTTATTTTTTCTTAGAATTTTGAATCAAAACATTGTTTAGAATCTAGATTGAAGCAAAACTTCAACTTTCAAGAATCAAATGACAAAAATTCAAACCCTTGTTTAGTGAATTTGAGTGTGTTCAAGTGAGTGAGAAGAGGCATTTAGAATTTAAAATCAACAATTACATTTGTGTTTGCTTCTTATGTGATGGGAAATTTTTAATTTTTTTCAATTCTTTGTGCCCATGTTCAATTTCAAGTTCAAAGTTTCAAACAAAATGCCAAGGCTTTTGGACCCTATGTGGGAATATGGTGAACTTGATACTATACCCAAATCTGGGGGGGTAAATAGAATGTATTTGACTTGAAAGTTGTATGGCAAGCATATGTCAGGGCGTATCAACAAATTAAAATTCTATTTGGGGCAAATTCCGGGGGAAAATGTAGACCTTTGCCCAGATCCATCTCCAGAAATCATTCGGCAGGCCATTAAATCATTAATAGATAAAGAGGAGGGCAAAGACACCAGGGAAACACTAAAAAACCAACTTGTAGGGGCCTCAAGAGTGGGGGGAAGTGAGAGGGGTTCTTTAACATCGCCTTCCACACCCACATGTCCCAACCCATCAGCTTTCTCAACTTTTTTTGTTCTTAGAACCACACCTGGTGCATAACCTGGCATCAAATCAGCACTTAAAAAAGGAAAAGGCAGAAGCTGACAGGTTGGTCAACAACTGTCTTTTATGGAGTGATGTTCCTTTCAACATTTCCAAGACAAACCCATTCTACCAACCTATGTTTGATGTTGTTGTTGTCGTTGGCCTAGGGTACAAAGCCCCTACCTTTGCAGAATTGAGAGGGCCTCTTCTTCAAGATGAAAAGACTGATTGCACTTCTAGATTGGAGGAGTTTAGGGCATCATGGGAACACACTGGATGCACAGTCATGTCAGATGGTTGGACTGACCAGAAGGGTAGGACCCTTCTTAACTTCTTGGTTAGTTGTCCCAAGGGGACAATGTTTATGAAATCTGTTGATGCATCTGCACACATTAAAGATGCATGTTTATTATGTGAGTTGTTGGACATCTTCATTCAGGAAGTAGGCCCAAGAAATGTTGTCCAAGTCATAACAGACAACGCTACAAATTATGTTGCAGTTGGCAAGTTGTTTATGGAGAGGTATCCTAACTTGTTTTGGACACCTTGTGATGCTCATTGTATTGACTTGATGTTGGAGGATATATGTAAGATTTTTCTTGTGAGGGATATTGTTGAATTATCCAGGAGCATAACAAAATTTATATATAATCATGCATTTGTGCTTAGCTTGATTAGAAGATTCACCAACAACAAATAGTTGGTGCGTCCTGCCATTACACAATTTGCCACTACTTTCATCTCTTCAGTCTTTGTTGAGTTCTATGAGGGATGTGATGTTGAAATTTCTAAGTCTATCCATTAGAAATTTAATCTGTATTCTTCTAGTTTATTTCTTCTACTTGTTAATTACAAACAAGTTATTTAAAATATATAAATAACGAAAGAAAAAAAACACACAAGTGACACCGTTATTTTTGGACAAATCGTCCCCAGAAAAACCCAATGTGGGAAAATCGGTGCAGCGATTTTGAGGGTTTATGATTATGCAGTATTTCCTTGGGTACAACTGGGTGCCAAACTGGCTCACCCGACAGAGGAAAAAACAACCGACAATAATACCTCTCTATTTGGAAGCAGGTATTCAGAAAACCTGCTCCACCGAACCCTCTCTAGCAACACTGAAGCACTGCGTCAGCCTCAAAACCCTCTGCGTCAGCCCTCCGAGGCACTGCGTAGCCTATGGGACCCTCTGCGTCACTCCTGCTGCCCTCTACGTGGATGACGCAGGCCCTCTGGCCTCTGCGCTGTCTCTGTTGGGCTCTGTGTGGCCTGCTCTGGCTTTTGCGTCTGTCTCTCTGCCTTTGCGTTGGTCTCTTGGTACTATCTCTAACTCTCTGTCCAGTACTCACTACCCCTTGTTGCTGATCACTGTTTCAACTTTACTTAACAACCCCGCTCTAATAAATCGAATGATTGATCACTCTGGTGTATCTTACAACTAACCTCAAGCCTCCTCTTATACTTTTCTTGTTGGTCTTTCAACGACTGAGATTACATCTCTAATCAACGGCTAAGATTAGGTTTGGTGTGATCCATGACTTTTGGAACCTTCTAACCCAGTTTTATATTAATACCCATTAATATTTATTTTTCCTAAGTTTAGACTTAGGAACTCCATTAAAAATATTAATTATTTTAATATTTCCCAAACCAGTTAGAATCTGCCCAAACCATTTCAGGGTCTTGGATATCTTATGTGCTTTAGCCTCTCCGATGCTACCCCAAATCAACACTCTCTGTTAGCGAGGACTGTGCTCTAGTAATACTCCAACTGAGCATCACTCTAATTATCCAGCACCGGTACATGTGTTGATGCTAGGCCTCTGCGCCCAACATCCTCTGCACTGCTGCATCTTGTACTTCTACCCATGGCTCTGCCACTGCCACTACTGCATTCGTGAGGCTGCTGGTCCTTTCTCCCAACACTGCATCTGCACTACAACCCCCTCTCATCATGCTGCATCGTGCTACTGCTAACTGCTACTGTACTGCAACTCAGTTACTGAGAAGTAAGTAACTGATCCACCCAACTTCTGACATCCCTGTCAGGCTAGAAACACTCCCGATGCTGAAGCTCTCTCTGCCACTAACAAGTGCTCCCTCTACTGCCTCTGCACTGCTGCAACAACTCCTTGCATCTCGCACTGCTGCAAACCTCTCTATGCTATCTTGCACTGTTGCAACATTCTTCGTGCCTCTCGCACTGCTGCAACCTACTAGCCTCGCGCTGCCCAGGGACTCCTGCACTATAGCACTCTTTGTCGCTTCATCCGCATCCGTCTCTACCGACATCCGCCAGTCCTGCTACTCTCTCTTCGGGGCTCCCGTAGCAAGGTATAATCCAAGAGGTTGGGTACCTCAAGGATCCTGCCCCTCATCGCCTGTAGTCTTCCTGACTACAACTCGATGTCTCCCCACGTCTTCTCTAAAGGTACATGAGCACTCATGGTACAATTATCATCCTCCTCTAACTCCTTTTTTGCATTCGCTGGCTCTGCCTTGGAGTCAGACGCCTCTCCCTTGTTCTTCTTCCTCGGACACTGGTTCGCATAATGACCCAGTTCCCCACTGTTGAAGCACTTGACCTTGGAGAGGTCCTTTTTCTTCTTCTTCTCCTTATTTCCCGTAGATGTCGAAGTTGCATCCTCTTCCTCTTCCTTCTTGATACAGACTCCTTTGTTGCTACTTCTTGTCTTGCTCAGCCGTCTGATCTCTTCTTGACGAAGAGCCGCCCATAATTCTTCCCAATCTGGAAGATCTGCCCTGCCCAGAATGCTCTAGACAAATGTCTCCCACTCCTCGAGACTGCGTTTAGAGCAGTCCTCGCCAACATCTCCTCATCCGGCGTGGCCTCTATGGAAGTCAATTGGTCCTGGATTTCTTTCAACCGTCCGAGGAAGTGATCTATCTTCTCCCCCTTCTGCATCTAGAATGACCGCAACTGATTATCAAGTAACATCTTCCTCTGCACGGAAGTATGCTAGTACAATTTCTTCAAGGCGTCCCACATTTCCTTTGTCGTCTCCTTCTCGACAATATGTTGGACCACATGATCCTTGACCCCATGAAGGATGATGCATTTTGCCTTGGCCATTGCCTCCTCGTATTTCTCATTATCAGTCGGGTCAACTGGGATCGCCACTGTTCTCAAGGCAAAGGCCTTGATGTGATGCCTATCTAGAATGGACAGGATCCTGGCCTTCCAGACCACCAAGTTGGACGCCCCATCTAGCCTGTCTTGATCCCTCAGCCCATTCATGGCCATCCCTCTGCTCTTTTTGTCGACTCCTTCAAGTCTTTCTACTTCCCTCTGGAAGTTCTCTCTTCGACTCTTGCTGAGTCTCTCTACTTCCCGCCTGGAAGTTCTCTGCTAGACTCCCTCTGAGTCACAATTTCCCTTCTGGAAATCCTCCTGCCAATCGTCAAGTCGTACCTCTTCGATCTTCTGTGCACCTGCAACACTGATCTAGATTTCTTGGCTAGAAATCCACCTTGGTAGCGACTCCCTCTACCTTGGTTTTTCCCTGTTAGGTATTGTTCTGCCCACAGTACCCCACCAACTTCACTCCCGCAAACTGCCCACAGCTTCCTATGCCCTAGCAACTAAAGGACTGAGCCTCTAGGCTCTGCGCAATCCCGGCACTGGCAAAAATGCTCCCTCAGCCAACAGTGTCAACCCTCTTGGTCTCTGCGTGGCTCCGCATGAGCCTTTTTTCGCCCTCCTTAGCCTTTGTGCTGACCTTTCTCTAGCCTAGACTGATGATGCAGTCCCTTTGCGTCAACTCTTCTTCTGTCGCTTTCTGCAAGGATCAACTTCTGTCACTCGGGACAGCTTATTCTGCTGCGAATGCTCTGCTTCAGCTGATACCTTCAGCTCTTCTGTGATCTGCAACCATGCTCTGATACAATTTTGAAATTCTAAGTCTATTTGTTAGAAATTTAATCTGTATTCTTCTGGTTTATTTCTTCTACTTGTTAATTACGAACAAGTTATTTAAAACATATAAATAACGAAATAAACACAATACAGTCTCAACCATCTACAGATCATCAGCTGAAAGAAAACAAACACACAAGTGACACCGTTATTTTTGGACAACTCATTCCTAGAAAAACCTAATGCGAGAAAATCGGTGTAGCAATTCTGAGGGTTTATAATTATGCAGTATATCCTTGAGTACAACTGGGTGCCAAACTGGCTCACCTGATAGAGAAAAAAAAATCGTCAGTAATACCTCTCTATTCGGAAGCAAGTATTCAGAAAACCTGCCCCATGAAACCCTTTCCAGCAACATTGAAGCACTGTGTCAGCCCTCCCGACCTCTGCGTCAGCCTCAGAACCCTTTGCGTCAGCCCTCTAAGTCACTGCGCAGCCTCTGGGGCCCTCTGTGTCACTCCTTCTACCCTCTGCATGGATGACGGAGGTCCTCTGGCTTCTGCACTATCTTTGCTAGGCTCCGCGTGGCTTGCTCTAGCTTTTGCATCTGCCTCTCTGCCTCTACACTGGTCTCTCGGTACTATCTCTGCCCCTCTATCCAGTACTCACTGCCCCTTGCTGTTGATCGCTGATTCGACTTTACTTAGTAACCCCGCTCTAGTAAATCGAATGACTGATCACTCTGGTGTATCTTCCAATTAACCCTCAAGCCTCCTCTTATACTTTTCCTGTTGGTCCTTCAACGGCCAAGATTACATTTCTAATCAACGACTAAGATTAGATTTGGCTTGATCCATGACTTTTGGAACCTTCTAACCCAGTTTTATATTAATACCCATTAATATTAAGTTTAGACTTAGGAACTCCATTAAAAATATTAATTATTTTAATATCTTCCAAAGCAGTTAGAATCTGCCCAAACCATTTCTGGGTCTTGGAGATCTCATGTGCTTTAGCCTCTCCACCAATTTTCATGGCTAGAGTACATCCGATGCTAACCCAAATCAACATGTGAAGAGCATGTTTCTTTCACAGGATTGGTGTGCTTTATCTATTAGCTGCAAACTAGAGGGAGAGGGCATATGCAGACTAGTTTCATATGATTAGAGATTTGGACAGGAGTAGAGGAGGTGTGTGCCATTTCAAAACCTTTGGTAAGGGTTCTTCGGTTGGTTGATGGAGATAAGCCCGCAATGGGCTACTTGTATGAGGCCATGGATAGGGCCAAATAAGCCATTCGTGCTTATTATGAAGATAAGGGAGGCAAGGGGTTAGAGAAACAATAGGTCATATGGAGAGTGATTGATGAGCGATGGAAAAATACCCTCCATCGCCCCATTCATTTTGAAGGTATCTACCTCAACCCTGCATTTTCTTACTCCTGAATCCCGTGGTTTCAGATTTAATGTCGAGGTGATGGATGGATTCTTCACTTGTGTTGAGAGGATGGTGGCATCCGAGCAAGAACGTGAAGATATTTCTAAATAAATGGAGGTATATAGGATGGGAGGTGGCACATTTGGTTTTAAGATGGCTATTAAGAATAAGACTACCAAAATGCCAGGTAAGCTTCAATTTGTTTCAAACTTTCCAGTTTAGAATTTCAATGTTTTTTTTTTTTTTTATGTTTCTCATTTTTCTTTTAACTTGTAGATGCTTGGTGGACAAGCTATGGTGGTAGAGTACCGCATCTCCAAAATCTTGCCATCCGAGTGCTCAGCCAAACATGCAATTCCTCTGGGTGTGAGCGCATCTGGAGTGTATTTGACAAAATACACAACAAAAAGTGCAACAAATAAAAAAATTTCAAATTAAATTTTTGAATTCATTTGATTATTTTTAATATTTAGATTTTCTAACTACTAATTTACAATCTATGACCCTAATACAGATTGGAGTCCCAACGCATCAATGACATGGTCTACGTCTACTACAATCTTCGATTGTGGGTGAGACAACTTTAGAAAACTCCTGATGTGGAAGCCATCTCATTGGACAATATTGATGCCACTGTTGCATGGAGGGTTGAGACTGAGAGGCCAACCATGGACTCGATCCCTGATTGGTTAGATGTGGATCCAGAGGCACTAGCAACAAAGAAGGTAGCAGTTGCAGGGGAGGGAGAGCCAGAGGTAGAGGAGGAGGAGCAACGTCAGGGCCAGGAGGCAAAGCATGAGGAGGATGAGGAGGAGGAGGTGACATCATCTAGGATGGGCAACAACAGCATAGGACAGAGGCAACCTCTTTTATTAGCTTCTACAGGACGATTGAGTCCATTTGTATCCCCAGGGGTTGGGCCTTCTTCCACTAGAGGAAAAGACAAAGCCATTCCCTATTCCCGTAAAAGGGGTAGAGGACCTCAATCATTGATTACTTTATGACATGTAGATTACTCATGATATACATTTATTATATTTTTTGTTGATATTTTGACTCTTCAGAGTTGAGACTGAGACAGGACTCAAAATTCAGGAGTTGATTCACTATTTTGATATGTGATGTAGCACTAGACTTCATATACATATTATATATTTGTTTTATTTACATGTTTATGTAGAAATGCATTTATTTGATGTTGTGGATACTTTAGATGTTAAAAAGATAAAAATAAAATGAATATTTTTGTATTTTTTAAATTTTGCGGACTTTTTCAAAAAACTCCCAACTTTAACGAGTTTTTCAATTTTTGGACCCTTGTCGATTTAATCCCAACTTCAACTTTTTCCACATTGATATCTGCTCGGGTAGCACAGAACAGGAGTTGAACAGTTTCTGGGTTATCATTGCTTCACCCGGGCATTGCTCCCCTTGCCATAAAAGGCAAGCTGAGGTGTATTCCTTCCATATATTTGTACTCTTGCACTAGTTATAATAAAATGGCTCAGTTGCTTCCATATTTTTTATTGTTCTGGGTGTTTACTAAATTGTTTTAAAATTTTTTGTGGTGTAGATTTGTTATTTGCTTGCATATCACTATTTTTCCTATTTTGAAACATTACAGTGGTATCGGAGCCATAATCTTGGCTCAACATGTGGGAAACCCTTCGTTCTAGGACAAGACTAGAATAAAAGCTAAGAAATCATGGGATCCAAAGAAAGGTTAGAATCAAACAACATCACAATAACCTTGAATGAGGTGATTAGGATGCAACAAACGATGATTGATGTGGGGGAGAAGTTGATTTATTCTACAATTGGGAATCAGACATGATTGCAACTGATGTGGAGTTATTGGGAGAAAACTAGAGGGCATACCAATCATTGGGTCATGGCATTCAGGCATCCCTCGGGAGTTCTATGAACTAAGAGGCATGCACAAACCAATGGATATTTAGTGGAATTTTGTTGGGATTATGAGGAGGATTAAGGAAGAAGACGAGAGAGTAGTTCAAGGGGCCATGGTTGGCAAGGAGACAGTTGAGCATACACCTGTTGATGAGATGCCATCTATTGTTGAGGTATCCATTGATGACGTATCCCGGTTTGTGACCGAGTTCTCAAGTGATAGTAGCACACCACAGGTTGATGAGGTGCCAGGAGACATCTCCACTATTGATGAGGAGCCAATAGGTACATAGGCATCTAGATCTATGACAGAGTTGTCAGACGACAGTCACCTATAGCTGATTGGTGAGCATGTCTTGCATGTTGGGTTGTCTATGGAGGAGCAGTTGGAGGCTTGTGTCGAGCCCATGATGGAGGAGGATGTGCAACCATCCTTTGGGCTAGCTAGTGATGAGGGGCAACATAAAGACCAAACGTTGGGATTTCAGCACTGTTCGCTTCAGAGGCGCATTGACAGGATCTACAACATTATCAACCCATCCCTATGCATTGGATTGAGAGAGGCGGAGTTGTCTAAACATACTAGAGGGGATGACCAGGTTAGCAGCATTGTTGGGTCACCGTTTCCCATTGGAAAGAGAGACAAAGCTACCTAGTCAGATCTCATGTGTTGACTTGGATAGTGGGATGAGACGATCGGAGTTGCACAAGGTGCAACATCCACATGTTGGGGTTGTTCTATGTGCTGCGGGAGTTCGTACATTCGATCCCTCTCTTGGGGCTGGATGGCGAGAGATTCTAAGTTACTACCCAGTGGAGTGGACAAGACTTGTGGAGATGGTCATAGTCTGGAGTAAGACTCAGTGGGATCTCTTAGACATCGAGGGCACTAGAGGCCTAGGTTGGCAGTGGGATCCAGGCGGGGCTTCCTATCCGATATCAGACATGCGGGATGGCTATGGCATTGATGAGGTAGTCAACCAAGTGCCTGAACACATGCATTCCTTGGGGGAGTTCTAATCGGCGCTAGTGGTCACGTGGTTTGTGAGTAGACTCCATTGGTTGTTTTGGCATGTTGGTTGCGCATGGGGGCGCAGGATGATTAGCATTGTCTCGCAAGAGCTGGTCGGAGGAGGTGGCATGGGTAGTCCACCAGATTGGATTTTGTATGGAGACGATGTTCTCCCATTGAGGTTTAGGACTCAGGGGTCACAAAGGATCGGCACAACAGAGATATCCCCTTTAGCAGGAGTGGAGTTAAGGTGCTCAGGTCTACCAGGATGGACGAGGGTACATTACGTGTGTCATGGTGGAGTCACTAGTAGAGTGGCGGGCACTTTGACACATGCGAAATGCCATATGTTACACGGTGGTATGACAGTAGGTAGTGGTACACAAGACTGCACATAATCAGGTCGTAGTGTCCAATGTTATATAGAGGGATGTGGCGTGATACATACAGACCCAATTCTAGGCCATAGCACCCAGTGATGTGCAGGGCTATGCAGCGAGGAGCAGTGGCCTACAGAGGAGCATGGAGATGCATGGTGGTATACCACAACATGCTGGTTTACACTGCAAGGTAGGAGGAGTGACTCGCATCGCATTGAGGACGTGTAAGGAGTGACGGGTGCAGTGACACATGAAGGACACAGGATGGTATAGCCGTAGCCGAGGGTATCCATTGGTGTACATGGACAGGTTGCGGTGTATAGTGGCATGTCGAGGAGTGCGGTGTTACTTGGTGGTATGCAGTGACACATGATACGACGCAACGAGATCTTGGAGCGTTGCCTCCAGGGAGACTTATGGATAGGGACAGTAGGTGTACCATTGGATGCAGCTCACCTAGGATCGATGAGGACATTGTTGAGCATCTGGGGACACCATGTCAATGGAGGCAGGGCCTCGAGGTGGTTATCAACAGATCCAAGGTGGAGAGAGGGTCGTCTGTAGGATTACTCTTGAGCATTCCGGTAGACTCTTGATCATACTCTTTGGGACATACCCACCCATCATCCTCCAGTGTTGCTTACAGTCGCAGAGGGTTTGGTTGTTGCCCTTTAACACTCTCCATTCAGGCAACAGGGCATGGGAGGCTCACCTTAGGCAGTTGGATGAGACACCGCGTGTCATGGGTCGAGAGGAGACTCTCCAGTTGAGAAACTTGGTAGGTGGACGAGTTGACAGTTACAGGCTTAGGGATGGTATGGTTGATTGTTGAGGTAACATATGTTCCACCCCTAGGCTCACACTTGGGGAGGTGACCGAGAGGGAGTTACATGGTGCTTTTTCAGCTAGACAACTCGAGGCATTAGGTGAGCATGAGGTGCGGAGGACGATAGTCCTTGTTGGCAAATGATGCCTAGGCTTCCTGCAGTATTTGGGCGCATCATCAGGAGTTGGGATAACAGATCTCACTATTTGATTTGGCAGACACAGAGCAGCTGGATATTCACGGTACATGTTCTTGATGCTCAGTGCCTACCTATTTAATACCTAAAGGAGGCAGAGAAGGGGCACAAAGGGGTCCCAACAGCTAGCAGCATATCACAGCGGCAGGCAGAGAGGATTTGGAGTTGTGGACCTCCAGTATGGTTATGGGATTTAGGGATCCGGTGGATTGGTGGGATACTCCACTCCTCAATGAGCATGGTCGAGATAATTGGCGGGCTGATTCATTCACAAGTGGACACATGGGGGATCACTGAAGCCCTCACCATAGGACGAGGCAAATTGTTGCTTCGAATTGGGGCTAGCCATGGAGTGATAGGCGCTGGCATTATTGAGTCGCTTTGGCAAGATTGGCCTAGCCTCGATCATCGCATAGATTATGGCCGAGAGTTATGGGGGAGGAGGCTTTGGTACGAGCATGCTAGGCAGTCAGTCATGACCATAGTGTCACGATGTCAACAGGATAGGTTCCCTCTGCGACGAGAAGGGGATTCTGGCATAACAGGGCTGAGCAGTTCAGCTACCTGTAGAGGTGAGCTGGTTTCTACAGGGGAGGGTCATCCAAATCTTCCATTTGGTTTTAGTGATTTGTTGATGGTGTGGGGAACTTCACTAGTGTGGCAGGGTGATCGACAGGAGGAGATCAGGGGAAGCCCATGTAGACCAGGGTTCAATTCCACCAGGATTGGATTGCATCTTCAGGAGTTGACTCTTGTAGTGCATGAGATGGACTACTTAGTAGGGAAATTTCTTGGGGAGTTGGGCAGAGTCCTACATTATCATGATGCTCTACTTATTGCTAGTATGCAGAGTCCTACATTATCATGGTGCTCTACTTATTGCTAGTATTGCTAGTATGCAGAGGGCTTCTGCTACCTGTATCTAGTTGGATAGTGAGCGGATCAAGGTGTGCTTCACATTGCTTAGGATGGCTTGGGATCCTGGTATTGAGGGATTCCTTCATGTCGGGTAATGCTAAGATTGGGGATGACTCAATGGTACATTTGGGACCTTGGTGTTATTAGTGGTTACAGTGGAGATCAATAGTCAGAGAGGGCACTTGTTGAGGCATTGCTTGAGGACAAGCAATTTTTGGCGGGGAGGACTGTAATGTCCCTTCCTAAATTATTTTGGAATGGGATTTATTTCTACATTTTGGGGGCCAATTTTGGTGAAGATGTGCCCATTTGATTTTTGATAGAAGACTTAGGAGTCAAAGGAAAGTTAATCTTATATTATTATGTTTTGTTAATGATATGTGGGGACCATCCAATGATTTGAAATAAATGAGAGGGAAGAAAAGGCAGGAAGAAAGGCTCCATGAAAGTTATAAAAGGAAGGCAACACACTTCATTTGGCATTCTTGGCTTATCGAATTTGATTCTATTGCTCGAGCTGTTTAGCTAGTCACTTCTTGTTTAGAAAGAGTTTTCCAAGCGGAGAACTCACCCTTTCTTCGGGGGACTTCGAGTGCCACCTTAGAGAGGTTCATCCATTATCATCCAGAGGAGATTTGTAGAGAGATTTCTAGCATTTGTATTTAGTTCGCCCCAACAGTGCGTATTTATGGAGGATGCAGTAGTGGATCTAGTGTGGCCATTGTAGCATTCTTCCGGAGGGCTATTTCTGGGATAAATTAGGAGAGGAAGGCTCAATAGATTTGTTGACTATTGGGTGATTTTGAGGGATGGAAGTGGCAACAATATTCAAGAATGATTTCACAGACTCTGTGGCCAACGCAGGGCATAAGTGGGAGATAGAGTTTCAGCCATTGGGGCTATTGCTTTCCGAGAGAAATAACAGAAGTATTGGTGGAGTTGATTGCTACATTTCAAGAGTGTCCGGGGAAGATTTTGCTAGTTTATTGGAAGGTAGTGTGCTTCAGCAGATTTGGAGGGCGTAGGGCATTTTGGGGGGTCGTTTTTGAAAGGTAAAAGCCAAGCCAAATCATTTTTGGGTTTTACTGGGTTTTTAACAAGGACCCTAGATATAAATTTGCAAAATTTTCTGAGCACTAGATGTGGGGTTTTCATCTGTATCTTTGCAGTAGACAGTATAGAATTGTCAGGCCAGGGTAACTCCACATTGAACAAGAGAGAAAACTGATTGATATTATTCATTAGGTAACTCATGTTTATATACAAAAATAAAAACGGATCAGTTCATCTTCTAGATGACTGTCCAGTTCACCCATCCGTTTCGGATTAGGTGTCAACATTCCCCCCTTAATCTGAAGGGATGTTGGTGAGTCCAAGCATCATTCTGAATCTTTCAAGCTTTTCTCTTCCAAGCGCTTTGGTGAAGATGTCTGCAATTTGCTCGTTTGTGGAACAATGACGGAGATGGATTGTTTTGGCCTCAACATGATGTCGGATCAGATGATATTTAGTATTGATGTGCTTAGTACGATCATGGAACTTTGGATTCTTGGCCAACTTTATTGCAGATGTGTTATCAATCATGAGTGGAGTTGATTGTATTTGTTTTACCTGCAAATCTTCAAGAATTTTCCTGAGCCACACAATTTCTTTCGTTGCTTCATCTGCTGCCACGTATTCTGCTTTTGTTGTGGAATCTGCTGGTACTGATTGTTTGCGTGATCTCCAGGAGACAGCGCCTGATCCAAGACTCATAGCATATCCTGAAGTAGATACCCCAGTTTCTTTGTCTCCATCGAAGTCTGAATCAGAGTATCCAATCAAGTTGAAGTCGTCCACCTGTGTATACTTGATTCCAAGGTCTTGAGTTCCCTTCAAGTACCTTAGAACTCTTTTTGCAGCAGACCAATGTCCCTCACAAGGCTTTTGCATAAACCTGGAGAGGATTCCAACAGCAAATGAAATGTCTGGTCTGGTAGTAGTGAGGTAGATGAGACTTCCTACAAGCTGTCTATACTTTGTTGCATCCTCAAATTCCTTTCCTTCAATAGATGTGAGCTTCAAGTTTTGTTCCATTGGAGTAGAAAGGGGATTGCACTCTGTCATGCCAAATCTGTTTAACAAATCTCCAATGTATTTCTTTTGAGAAAGAAATATGGACTTTGGATGTTGGGTTACTTCAATGCCAAGATAGTAATGAACATAGCCCAAATCAGTCATTTCAAAAAAATTTCCTAATTCTTTCTTTATGGATGCAATATAGCTTTCATTGTTCCCTGTCATTAAAAGATCATCTACATATACCACAAGATATACAACTGTTTTGCCAACTTTCTTGACAAATAAAGTTGCATCATCAAGATCAAAATGTTTGAAGTTGAGTTTCAGAAGATGCTCAGTTAGTTTTTCATACCAGGCTCATGGTGCTTGTTTGAGGCCATACAAGGACTTCACAAGTTTGCATACTTTGTGTTCATGTCCTTTCACAGCAAATCCTTCAGGCTGGGACATAAAAACATTCTCTTTTAGATCTCCATTCAAGAATGCAGTTTTTACATCCATTTGATGGACTTTCCAACCGTTCTGAGCAGCTAGTGCAAAGAGTGTCCGGATGGTGGCCCATTTTGCTGTGGGAGCAAAAGTTTCCTCATAATCGACCCCTTCCTTCTGTGCAAAACCTTTTGCCACAAGCCTAGCTTTGTGCTTGTCAAGTGAGCCATCAGCTTTGTACTTGTTCTTGTAGACCCACTTGCAGCCAATTGGTTTGGTTCCAAATGGAGGATCAACCAGCTTCCAAGTGCCATTCTTTATGAGGGCATCATACTCAGGGTTGCAGGAATCGCCCCCCCCCCCTCGGATCCTAACCCGGAACCGCGACCCGTGCGGAAGCGTTCCGGAATCCATAGAGGAATCGCGATTCCGTTTTTAAGGTTGCGCGATTCCGCAATTTTAACACGATTCCTGCCAAATGAGGTTGCGCCACCCCGGAATCGCGCTTCGGCATGCGGTTCGGGCATGGGGTGGCGCCACGCAACCTGCCCGGAAGCGCACGCCACCCGCACGCCACCCGGGCGCAACCCGCACGCAACCCGCGCATATCAAATTTTTTTTTTAATTTCATTTAAAATCTAACTTAACTAAGCATGAGGGGGTGGGTTAGGGGTGGGTTAGGGTCACTTTAGGGTGAGTTTAGAAAAGAATAAAGCCCCCATTCTCTTCTCATTTTCTCACTTTGAGTTTATGAGAGTTGGAGAAGAGAAGAGAGGAGAGGAGAAGAGAAGAGAGGAAAGGAGAGGAGAAGAGAGGAGAAGAGAGGAGAGCTTGGAGGAGTGAAGAAGGAGGAGCTAGGAGAAGGAGGAGGAGCTTGGAGCAAGAGCTTGGAGGACTTCATCTACAAGAGCTAAAGAGGTAAGTTCAAACCCCAAACTCCCTTGTTTTTTTGAAAAAAAAATTGTATTTTTCTCCTCCCTCTCCTACTCTTTCCCATTGTTTCTACTTGCTCCTTTATTTACAGGTTGTCCACCACCTATATCCATATTCCAAGATGGTGTTCTTTTGGCTTCTATGTATCATTCCACTCTTGGTTTTAATGATGGCAAGGGTGAGGAATAGAGGGGAAGAGGAAGGGGATGAACTTGGTCCTAATAGTAGTGACCCAATGTATGATGAGGAGGAAGGGTTTGAAGAGGAAGGGGATGAACTTGAAGAGGACACTGAAGCACAAGATGGGAAAGGTACATCAAATCCCTTGTGGAACTATGTGACCAAACTTGAAGGGGGAAAGGGTGGTGGATCTTACAAATGGATGTGCCCTCATGATTGTCATGGAGGAAAACCATATACGGGTTCATATACCCGTCTGAGGAGGCATCTTTGTGGGGTGCTAGAGAGTGATGAAAAAAAGGGTTCTGTGGGGGTAGCCATTTGCCCAAAAATTTCAAGTGAACAAAGACAAAAATACATCAAAATAGAGATGGCTGCACAACAAAAAAACAAGAAACAAAAAACTCATTCAGAATCAAGTGCAACCTCTAAATTTGGTAGTTGCCCATCTCCTTATGGTACTTCTGCAACCTCTGGAGGTAGAAAAACAATAGGGGATTTCCTTAATGTTACTGGGAGGGATGATGTGGATGGAAAGGTAGTCCGTTTTCTTTGTGCTTGCAGTGTACCATTCAATGTGCTTCGCTCTCCCTATTGGCATGACATGGTAAAGGCCATCAATGAAGCCCCAAAAGGATACAAGGCCCCCAACTATGAGAAAGCTAGAACAGTGTTATTAGAAAGAGAAAAAGCTAAGGTTCAAAGAGCTTTGACACGTTTTACACATGAGTGGGTGGATTATGGGGTATCCATTGTATCAGATGGGTGGACAAATATTAGAAACCAACATTTGATAAATGTTCTTGGTGTTTCTTCTAAGGGTGCAGTATTTATTGCATGTCATGACTCCTCCTCCATCAGTGCAACTGCACAAAACATTGCAGATCTCCTATTGAAATCAATCAAAGATGTTGGTCCGAATAATGTGGTTCAAGTGATCACAGATAATGCAGCAAATTGTAAGGCAGCAGGAAAAATTATTGAGCGTACTCATCCACACATCTTTTGGTCTGGGTGCCTGGTTCACACATTGAACCTTTTGATGCATGATATTGTGAAACACAAAGAATGTGGGTGGATTGCTGAGGTTTACAGGAAAGGGAAGCAGCTCATTAAATTCATCACAGGGCATACAAGGGTAAACTACTTCTATGGCACTTACTCCAAGTTGCAATTGCTTAAAATTGCAAAGACAAGATTTGCTAGTTATTACCTCACCTTTAGGCGGCTAGTGAAGGTGAGACAAGCTTTAACTAATCTGGTGTGTGCTGAAACATGGGATGAAATTAACCAGTGTACAGATGGTGCTACTGCTAATGTAGTCAAGGACACTGTTCTTGACACTTACTTTTGGTCACAGGTTAAATATGTTTTGCAATTCACCAAACCAATTTATTACATGATCAAGTTTGCAGATTCAGATCGACCAGTAATTGGGGAGGTGTATGAGCAAATGGATAGCATGTTGGGGCAGATTAAAGACATTGTTGAGCCTAGAGATACCACCTTGTACAATTATATTCGTGAAGAGGTGGAAAAGCGATGGGATATGCTAAATGTTCCATTGCATGCATTAGCATATGTTTTGACACCTAGGTACTATCATCCATCATGGCTTTCAAAACCAGCACCTGGGGGGGGAAGCAGGAAAAAACCACACCAAGATAAAGAGGTTCACGAAAAATATATGGCTGCATTGAGTAGATTAATCCCTGATAATGAGGAGGCTGCATTGGTACGGAGACAGGTGAGCAACTATACGCTCAACACTGGTCCATTTGGGAGCATGCATTCAATTGAAGATCGAGAGCATTTTTCTGCTCTTGAGTGGTGGAACATGCATGGAGGGCCTACTCCACTTCTACAGAGTTTGGCATTGCGGGTGCTATCACAGGTGGTAAACACTTCTTCTGCAGAGAGGTGTTGGAGCTCTTATTCTTTCATCCACAGTGTTAAAAGGAACAGGTTGAGTTTAGACCGGGCAGAGAGCTTGGTTTATGTTCATTACAACTTGCGATTGTTGTCCCATTACTGTGAAGATGCAAAGTCTAATAAAGACTTGTTGACTTGGGACAAGCATCCAGAGGAGCCCAATTTGGAGGATGGAGTGTTGCAACTAGAGCAATTAGAGGATGCTCTCCTGGTATGTCCATTGTGGTATGAATTTTCCAATTTTCCCTTATAAAGCATTTCTCTAATTCATGTTTTTAATTTTTTTGTTAACTAGTGTTTTTTTTTTTTTGCATGAATTTTTTGAGCGATTCTAGGATGATGATGACCGTGTTGATATGCCACCACCCCCACCCCCATCTGGTCCTAGGTTCCATGGTTCAACACCAACAGCAGGGGGTTCTTCTTCATCAGTTCCAGTGCCACGACTTACACAGGGACCATCTTCTTCATTGCCACCACGTGGAGGCACGCCATCACGTTCTATTCGTGGTGGAAGGAGGAGAGATTAGTAGATATATTCACAATCTACTTCTTTTTGTCATAGTCTATAGATTACTCATTAGACTTGTAGACTTGTGAATTTGAATTTTGAACCTTTTTGGCTTGGCGGTGACCAAGTGACATATTTTGTAAACATTATTATTTGAATTTTGGACATGACAAATGTTGACAGTTGCTCACTTGCTAGATAAATCATAATATGCTCTATGTTTTATGTTTTATAATATGCTTAAATGTTTTATGTTTTATAATATGCTTAAAAATTTGATGTATGTTTGTAATAGCTAGAATATAGATGATTGTTGTACATACTAGTAACTACAATGGAATCATGGATGCCATATCTATCTTGATTTATGCAAAAATATGCATGTTTTCATGTCTTCTACAATTAATTTGGTATTTGGGATGTTTGTTTTGAGTATAAATGCAAAAAAATATATAAAAATATATATATATATAGCAGACGCTTCCGCGGACGCTTCGCTCCCTAGATTTTTGGAAAATGACGCTTCCGCGCTTCGCGCTTCCGCTTCGCTCCCGCTTCGTGCAACATTGATCATACTCCTTCTGCATCGCTTCTTTCCATTTATCATGAGAAGCAGCTTCTTTGAAGGAAGTTGGTTCAAAATCTGTAGACAAATTCAATTCACAATCATAAGTAACATCCATATCAACAGGTGAATTAGAGTTATCTACATCACCTCCATCTTGTCGGTTTGTATTTCTGGTTCCTGTTTTTCCAATTTCATCAGGATGAACACTTTCAAGTGTCTTTGTCAGCCACTTTGGGGGACCTTTCTGAGATGGTCCAGGCTGTTCTGTTGATTGAGTTGGGTCTGAATCAAGATTGAGTCTCCCAATTCTATCAATTACATCACTTAAAGCATCATCCGTTGTTGGAGTGTCATGCAGGGGAGATTGTTCTTCAGAAGAAGATTCCACATGTTGATCTAGTATAGGAATCTCCCCTTCAAGATGTGGAATCTGATTATCAAACTCTTGGAATGATTTCGGTTTTGTGAATCTATCCAAGCGATCAAGTTGCCGCTCAACAACACTGTCAGATTTGGATGATTCAAGAAAAATGACATCTCTAGATAAAACAAACTTTTTATTTACTTCATCATAGAGGCGGTATGCTTTAGATGTGTTTGAATACCCCAGGAAGATACACTTACGACTTCTAGCAACAAGTTTGTTTCTATGTACCTTTGGTATTAAAGCATAACAGGTGGAACCAAATATCCTGAGATGTTTTACCGAAGGAACATGTCCATATCACAATTCATAAGGAGTCTTGTTTCTTATAGCACTAGATGGACATCTATTCTTTATATATGCAGCACATAGAACAGCATTAGCCCAAAACATTGTCTTTACATTTTTGAAGAAAAGCATGGATCGTACCATATTCAAAATTGTTCTGTTCATTCTTTCAGCTACACCATTCTGTTGAGGATTATAAGGCACAGTTGTTTGATGTTTAATCCCATGTTGGCGAAGATAGTGTTCAAATTCATTTGATGTATATTCTTTTCCATTATCAGTGCGAATAGACCCAATATGAGATTGTGCATCATTTTCAATCCACTTGTGAAAATTCTTGAATGTTTGAAAAGCATCAGATTTGTTCTTCAATAAATAAACCCAACACATTCTGGTGTAATCATCAATAAATGTCATGATATACTTATTTCCATTTGCAGAAGGAACAGGCATTGGACCACATAAATCTGAATGAATAAGTTCAAGTTTCCTATGTGCTCTTGAATGTGAATCATGAAAAGACTGTTTGCTATGCTTTCCTAGAATGCAAGCATCACATTGTTTATGTTTTCTAGGAATTGTAGGCAAACCAGCAACACCATTTTTCTTCAACAAGCAGAGACTATCATAGTTTAAATGTCCAAATCTAGCATGCCATAATAAACTTGATGGAAGTGTACCTTCATCATGATGAGAAATATATGAAAAATGTTGTGCATGAGCAGAGGTTCCTTGCAGTTTAAGAAGTCTTTCTTCTTCTATACCCCTCATGACAAGTGAATGGTCAGATGCCTTTCTTACCTCAAGCTTTCCATCAAACATATGAATGGAGTGACCTTGCTGGCGGATGTGGACCAGGGACAACAAGTTTCTCTTGAGCTGTGGGAGATATAGAACATGATCCAGAAGAAAGTCTGGAAGACCAGGCAGTTTAAGCCTGACTGTGCCAAGCCCTGATGGCTTGATTTTTGACTGATCTGCAAAGTATACTGCTCCATCAACATTATCAGTGAAATCTTCAAAAAAATCTTTCCTATGAGTCATATGGCAGGTTGCTCCTGAATCAAGCAACCAGTCATTTTTCGAAGAAGTAAGTGAAGCATTAAACAGATCTTCATTTACTCCAATGTTACATTGTGCCTCAATATAGTGAGCGGATTCAGGTTCTTTACCTTTGTCTGTGTCATCAATTTTACCTTTCTGTTGATTTCTTCTCTACTCAATCTTTTCCCATGGTAGCTTGCATGTAGAAGCATCATGAGATCCATTTTGTTTGCAGCGAATGCAATGTAAGTCTGCCTTTTCTTCTTGAGGGTGTCTGCCCCCCCTGCCTCTGAAATATCTTCTTCTTTCTCTTGAATGCATACTGTAACAAAATATTAGAAAAAAAAACTTTCCTAGCCTATTCCTTCTGCCACAGATTCCAAAAAAATATCAATCTTTAGATGTTTAAGACACTCGTTCCTTTATAGCCAAAAACTGTCACATGCTACAGAGTAATTCTATACATTTTACTTGTTCTCGGCACATTGCAGTATTCTATGTATCTGCATCGGTCTCAATACAATTTATATAAACCTCGGCATCGGTCTCAATACATAATTCTATGGCTCGGCATCGGTTTCAATACAATTTATCAATACAATTTATATAAACCTCGGCATCGGTCTCAATACATAATTCTATGGCTCGGCATCGGTCTTCAATACAGTTTATATAAACCTCGGCATCGGTCTCAATACATAACCACAACCATTAGCAGTCTATTCGCATATAACGATACATGCACAGACTATGCATCATTTTTCGCTTTGAATGAGATCAAGTGATAAGCATTAAGAATGATACCACTGCGCAACACGTTACATTACCAGAACCGCAACACGTTACCTCCCTTGCTTAAATCACCGAAGGATTCTGGCCGGCTCCTCAAACCGTGGCAATCTGATGCGTTTGAGTTTCTTTAGTTCATCAAAGGAATCAGGCAGCCTCTTTAACTTGTGGCACTTCTGCAGATCGACCACCAACAGTCTCACAAGCCAACGCTCAGTGTAGCAAGCACCGTTGCATAAGTCAATGGTCTTTAGAAATCCCTCACCAAATCGACAAACAATCAATAATATTCAAAAACTCTTTGAGATAACCGCTTGCCCAAGAGTAATACAGTGGATTTGGATTTTAATAAATGGAAATGAGCGTGAATGAATGGAGCAGATACAATACACACCGTATAGAATTGTTTTACCTGGAGCATATACCAATACACACCGTGTTCAAACGCTCAGGCAGCATAGAACTGCGTAATACCATATACACACCGTGTTCAAACGCTCAGGCAGCATAGAACTGCGTAATACCATATACACACAGTATATTCAAACGCTCAGGCAGCATAAAACCAGCGTTAAAGTGTAAAACTCGTCGATTTCGCTCATTCAAAGTTCCTTTGCCAACTCCATACAATGCTTCCGCCAAAGAAGGAAAACGCTCAGGACAGAGGGCGCAGTCTTCAGAGGCGCTCAGGACAGAGGGCGCAGTCTTCAGCAGTGGCAGCGCTATATGCGCAGAGAGACTAACGTTTATGCAGACAAAAGGCATTATAGCCAGGCAGACATTTCAGGCAGAGGAGTTACAAGGAATCCCATCTGGGACCTGCGCTCTGATACCATGTCAGGCCAGGGTAACTCCACATTGAACAAGAGAGAAAACTGATTGATATTATTCATTAGGTAACTCATGTTTATATACAAAAATAAAAACGGATCAGTTCATCTTCTAGATGACTGTCCAGTTCACCCATCCGTTTCGGATTAGGTGTCAACAAGAATTGCTGGGGACTGCACAGTTCCTTTTTGGGGGTCTATTTTGGAAGGTCAAAACTAGCCAAACAATTTATGGGTTTTTGACAAGAACCTCAGAAATAAATTTGTAGAATTTTCTGAGCACCGGAGGTAGGGTTTTTAGCCATATCTTTGTAGCAGACCATGCATATTTGTTGGGGTAGTGCAGAGTAGCAGTTGAATAGTTTCTGGGTTATCATTGCTGCACCCGGGCATTGCTTCGCTTGCCAAAAAAGGAAATCCCATGTGTATTCCTTCCATATATTTGTACTCTTGCACCAATTATATAAAATGGCTTTCTTCGATGTCTTTCCTTGATGATTTTCCTACTTTGGACATCACTAGCATCCCTGGGCATCCTAATCATGTCACAGGAAGGATGGTATGTGGGGTGCCCGTGTTTGATGGTGATCCACTTTCAACAAATGATCATGTAGAAAGATTTAATGCACATGCTTCAAAGGAGAAAGTGGTCCACCAGGATGTCCTTATGTTGTTGTTCATGAGATCTCTCTGTGGTCATAACTCATGGTTGCATAATCACGAACCTAAGAGCATCTCATCTATTGAGGAGTTCTTTAATGACTTTCTTAGACATTTTCAAGTATGCCCTGCATTAAACATTCAAGAGGAATCCTTCATTGAGCATCATCATGACCTTGGAAATTTAGATGATGAGCAGGAAAGGGGGTCCTCCCTAGGTCTGCATGATGAAAGATGGGGTGATGATAATTCTGAAAGCATGTGTGATAGGGAGGGTGAGTTTGGAGAGTGAAGTTAGGGTTAACCCTACCTTTTCCAAGGATACTATCTTTGATGATCTACCCTTTGAAAACCTTGGAGAAGGTGATCCCATAGCCCCTTCAAACATTGATATCAATGATTACTTACATATTAAAGAAGGAAAATGGGAGGTCCATGGAAATCGTTTCAACAAGGACCCTATCTATGACACCGATGACAATGATATCAATAGGACCCTTGTCTTTCCTCACAATCCTGGGGTTGTAGTTGAGTCTCGTGTGGGCCCTTTCCTCAACCCTTCTTACATTATCTCTAATAATGATGAATCCTCCATCCCTCCTAAGTGTAATCATCATGGGCAACCTACTTATCAGTCTCCCTTTCCTACTAATCATAACCCTATGGTGGCCATAAAGCATGACATAAATGATAAGGACCATGATGGAAGTGATATGCCTGAGGTTGCCATACATCAAAATTTTATGAGCCTGATTGTTGACATCTCTATCTTTTGGTTAGAGGAGAGGATTTCATGGAGTAGATTACATCCCTTTGTTCCCTCTTCTCCCGTGATCCTCCATGCATGGGAATTCTATTTTCCCACCTGCCACCTTGGTGAACCTCCATATGATTGTGTTTTTCCTTGTGCTTGGATTTGCTACATCAGTAATCATTCGGCAAAATGTTTTTATATTGATCTAGTGATGTCCTGGTTGCATTGGATCTATGAGTACACTTATTACTTGTATGATGTAATATGCATGTTAGGTAGGATGCATTGCATGTTGGTTTTCTCATTAGAACTAGCATCATATGATATTATCATGATAGACTAGATGCATTTAGATTAAAAATGCATAAATTTTTTTTTTCTTGTTGATTTTATGGCCTAATACTAAGCAGGGGTGATCACAAGACACCACAAAAACATGTTGCCCCTTGTGCTTAGTCGTTGATATGTGCAAGTAAAGGGTCTATGGTCCCAAGAGCTTGATGGTGTTCTCATGAACTCCTATTTGAGTAAAAGTAGACACTCTTCTGTGAGATCATGTCCCAGTTGGAGCTAGATGTTACCCATCATACATGGGTGGCATCCATAGGAGAAAAACATTCTCCTCAATGGTCCTCAGCCGACTGCCAACAATCCCTTATAGCCACCAGATAGCTCAATGTGCCACTATCTCTGCCCCCTGATCCAACCATGTGGTCCCTCACCCATCTGTTATGATTGTATGTTTGAAGTTGGGCCTCCCAACCTCAAAGGTATGGCTTTTCATTGGTGTAATTGAGTAATTTTGTTTACTTATCATGGACACTTTTGGGCATGGATTGGTGGGGGGATTCGACGGAAAGAGTGGGCTAGGCCTGTACTCTTATTTCCTTTGCCTGATTTGGTGGTTAACTTTGTATCCTAGTCCCATGGGATTTTCTTTACTGACTATAAGCTTTAGGGTTGGCACTATGTGGGAAATCCCAATTTTGGTTGCATGGTCCCGCTTCCCGAAACCATATACATCACTCCCCTCCACTCATTTTAACCCCATTTATCACTTTTCCCATCCGGGTCCATATTTGTTTAGTGGGTCCAAAAAGGGTTAGCCTCCCCATTCCCTTGTCCACACCTTCAGTCGGGCCTGGAACGATGCCCCAGAGGTTTATGCAGCTAAGAGAAAAGGAAAAGCATAATTTGGCCACTTACAATAGGAAATGTTCCACAAAATGCAAAAGATGGCAGGGACATACAAATTTAGCACGTGGGTAAAAGCCAAACATGAGCTCTACCCATTCTATATGGCCATTACCTTGGTTCCTATGGGCCTTAGATGGGCGCCCTCCTCATTAAGGAACCCATGATTGTCCCAACCCCTAGTGGGCAATGAATTGCCCCACCTTAAAGGGGGTATCTACTGCTGTATCCTACAC
The DNA here is from genome assembly GCA_031772625.1 of Pinus tabuliformis. Taxonomy (NCBI): domain Eukaryota; kingdom Viridiplantae; phylum Streptophyta; class Pinopsida; order Pinales; family Pinaceae; genus Pinus; species Pinus tabuliformis. The sequence goes on from CM062817.1 coordinate 1,514,575,167, forward strand.
GCCATGCTCTCATCCCCTGGAGCCCCGAGCAATTATGAGGAAAAATCAATCAAAGGTAAAAGGCATATGAAGAAGGGTGGAAAAATTAAGGTCGGGGCTAAGTTGCAGGAAACGTGGCCCTAGGGGTCGTTTCCTCCCGGGAAACGAAACGAAACCCGGAAAAGCGTACCGTACGGCCTGGAAATGCGTTTCCGGCCGTACGAGCCACGTTTCCCCAAATTTATGTGTTGTTTTTTAATTTTTTTTTTTTAATTTGTTTTAATTTTTTTTTTAGGTTTCCGAGATGTTCTAGAAACCTATTCTAAAGTTATAAAAGAGCAGTTTGTCTCATTCTCTCATCACACTATTCAGCAAGTCGTTTCTCATCTCTCTCTTGCTGCCCTGAATATTGAGGCCGAATCTGATAGTGGAATTGGTGCATCATCTTCTTCAGCACTACCATCCACTGTTGAGCATTGTGCTGCTTCTATTTTTGATGAGGATTGTTATGATGAGGATTAGTCTTTTGTGACTTGTCTCTATAGTTCTTGCAGCCTTATAGTCTTTATTGTACTTGTAGCCTCATATACTAATATAAATAAAGGCTGATTTTGGATTTTCCTATATTTTTATTTTCATTATGTGATCATTCATGACTCATGAGTAAATGTGATGTAAATTTAATCTTAATGTTTAAATGTAATAAATTATAATCATATAATGTAAACGTATCATTCATGCTTTATGATTGCACATATATATAATAATAATTTTTAAATATTTTAAATATATATATATATATATATATATATATTATATATATATTCGCGTTTCCCCGTTTCCAAAATTTGGGGAGGTCGCGTTTCGTTTCGCTTCCCGTTTCGGAAACTCGTTTCCGTTTCCCCGTTTTGTGCAACTTAGGGTCGGGGTAAGTCATGTGCCACCATTGTTCCCTCCTACACTCATATACCTAAGTGTGGGTTTCCCTCATTATAGCTACCCTTGTACCATGGCATGTGCCTTGGAGCCTTCCCCTAATCCCCTCTCCATTCCATCATTATATCACATGCCACCTACCGCTTGATGGATCTAACATGGACATTTCACCCCCTTTAAAGGATGAAACCAGCTAATAGGGTCCTTCGTTAACCTCCTTGTTGAGCTTGGAGACACTTGTACATGCGAAATCCCAATATGGAAGGGCATGCCGCTATGAAGTGTCCATTCGATTCCATGATTTATAAACTCTTTTACTTGATTAACCTAATGGTTTGTTGTACTGGAGGGCAAGGGAACTCATTGGATTTTATGCAGGATTACAGGTAGGTCTCCATTTGGGGTTTGGTCTCCATATACGTGGTCCAAGCCATCCAGAGGGCCACAATGGAACTTGTAGGGTGAGCGTAGAGAGCCATGGGCCTCCACCATAGTAGAGAGCACTTCATGGATCTCCAACACCATTTAGTGATTTCTCGTGTTTAGCTTTTTTTTGGAAGAGGATGATGCACCTGGATCACCGTGCAGCAGGCTTCATACTTGTACCACACTTGGCAGAGGTTCTAGGGTCCAGATGAGGATGTCTCTCATCGCGGGAGACAAAGGGAGGGATTATGTCATCATCCTAGCCCTTACATATGGTTTACAGGCATTATCGATCCACTTGGAGACCCATGAGGATGTCATTTTGCCCCCACACCCACTTGGGGACACAACATGTGGCTTGTTTGGATATCAAGGGGGTGACTCCTTAGTCACTATGTTTGGAGTCTATTCTCCCACCTTAGCACACTTTGGACTCCACTAGGACTTCTCAATGGCCCAACGACTGATTATGTTTACTAGTTTGTCGTCTTGAGAGGCTTATCTTTGTATTATAGAGCTATCTTGGTGGGCTTGTCACCAAGCCATGTCATTATTGTATATTATTTTATTATTTGGGGCATTATTAGGCTAGTCGAACCCCCTTATGGATTGTATAAATTGATGAGAGGCTCATTCATTTCTCTCATCACATTTTGGATGGACTCGCTTCTTGAGACTTTCGACTAGCATCTTTGATGAATGAATTGGAGATCTAATGCATTTTGATGTTTGGAAAAACTTAATTTCTTGCCTTGGAGCTTCAATTTCTTTGCATCTTGATGATTGTAATAATTTTGCTATACTTGTGAGTAAATTTTTCATGCTTATTTGTAATTTTGTCTCATAAATTGTCTATGGAATATTTTTGTTCATGAAGCTGGTGTCACTGCTCTTTATCTTATGCAAAGTTACTGGGCTTGTCTTTGTGGGCAATTTTTCATATGATCATTTGAAGTATGGTGAATTATTGTCCTAGAGGTACCTAAATGTTTATGAATTGCCTTGATAAGTCATCATTTGCAATATAAAGAAGTATAAATTTCATTTTGTAACCTTCTTGTTATTTAGGCCATATGAAGTCGCTGGGGAATTCCTTGGTTGGAATTAAGCCTGCCTAAACGTTGATTTCATTTGACTCCATTCTCCCAATTGTTTAGGCACTGGTCTAGTCCAAAGGTGATCACAAAAATTGAAAATTCTTTTCACCTCCTTCCTTCTTTTCTATGCCTAAGTCTAGTAGGTCATCTAGGGAATCAAGCGAAATCCTTTGTAGCCATTCAAAACCCTTGAAATTTGAACCACTACTGCGCTGTGGTTTTCTCAAGAGGTCCTCCAAGTTTGAAGCAAATATGACGGTGGAATCCCGAGGGATAGCAAGCCCTATCCATAAGACCATTTCCTTCCCTATGTTGATTTGGGTTAGTGTCCTCACTTGGATCATTGCATTAAAAATTCAAAAGAGAATTTGTCCTTTGATCATATTCCCCTCCCTAAACTGGTCAAACCTCTCTAGCGTTGATCAACTCCACATCCTTGACCTAGTTTGGGCCCACTTGGGTTCTTTGTGGTCCCACAAATTTTTAGCTCACATTCCACAAGGGTCACATAGAAGCCATTTCTCCTTTAGGATTCTAGGTCTAGGATACTTCTTGTGAAAGGATATTCCCCGACCTTAGGACTAGGTATCCTCATAGCCCTTCTTACAGAGCTAATCATCCTGCTTTCAAAGCAAGTAAGCCAGTGATTTGAGCGTCTCTTGTGAATAGGCTTTAGAAAATCACCATATCTTATCCTTGATCCATATTCCCTCATGATTCCTCTCATACTGGGACTCCCCCCATTTGTGAAAGTCCATAAAGAGCAGGGAGCCTTAGCTGAGGTGACATTTGGCTATTGCTCCATTGTTTTCCCTTGACCTAGTAGTTGCTCTATAGGATCCCCTCCAAGGACCCCTGCTAGTTCGAGCGGTAATATTTTTTGGCGCCATTGCTAGGGCACTAGACGTGTCTTGTTCCTCATACGACAATATCAATATATCATTCTTAGCGACTCCATTGGAAGAACGAAGCCCTAGTTCTTCATTAAGCTTTAAGGTTGATGCTTGTAGGGTGGAGCAAGCATTTTGCTAGGCATCTTTCAATTCACCTTGGCGACTCCTATGTAATTTACATGTATGAAGGTGGGCCTCCCAGCCCCGAAGATATGGCTTTTCATTGGTGTAATTGAGTGATTTTGTTTACTTATCATGGACACTTTTGGGCATGGATTGGGGGGGGGGGATTCGACGGAAAGAGTGGGCTAGGTCTGTACTCTTGTCTCCTCTGCCTAATTTGGTGGTTAGCCTTGTATCCTAGTCATGTTGGATCCCCTTTACTGGCTATTAGCTTTAGGGCTGGCGCTACATGGGGAATCCCTATTTTGGTTGCGTGGTCCTGCTTCTCGACACCATATACATCACTCTCCTTTGCTCATTTTAACCCCATTTATCACTTTTCCTATCCAGGTCCATATTTGTCCACTAGGTTCAGAAAGGTTTAACCTCCCCCTTCCCTTGCCCACAGCTTTGGTCAGGCCTGGAATGATGCCCCAGAGGTTGATGCAGCATGAGAGAAAAGGAAAAGCATAATTTGGCTACTTACAACAGAAAATGTTCCACAAAATGCAAAAGATGGTTGGGACATACAAATTTAGCACATGGGCAAAAGCCAAACATGAGCTCTACCCGTTATATATGGCCATCACCCTGGTTCCTACAGGCCCTAGATGAGCCCCCTCCACATTAAGGAACCCATGATTGTCCCAACCCCTAGTGGGCAATGAACTTACCCACCTTAAAGGGGGTATCTACTACTGTATCCTACACGTCATGCTCTCATCCCCTGGAGCCCTGAGTAATTATGAAGAAAAATCAACCAAAGGCAAAAGGCATATGAAGAAGGGTGGAAAAACAAAGGGCGGGATAAGTCATGTACCACAATTTCTCCTTCCTAGACTCATATACCCAAGTGTGGGCTTCCCTCATTATAGCTACCCTTGTTGCATGGCATGTGGCATGGAGCCTTCCCCTACCCCCACTCCATTCCATCATTATATCACATGCCACCTAATGCTTGATGGATGTACCATGGACATGTCACCCCCTTTAAAGGATGAAACCAACTAATAGGGTCCTTCGTTAACCCCCTTATTGAGCTTGGAGACACCTGTACATGTCAAAGCCCACTATGGAAGGGCATGCCACCATGAAGTGTCCATTCGATTCCATGATTTGTAAGCTCTTTTTCTTGATTACTCTAATGGTTTGTTGTATTGGAGGGCAAGGGAACACATTGGATCTTATGCAAGATTATAAGTGGGTCTCCATTTGGGGTTTGGTCTCTCTATACATGGTCCAAGCCCTCTAGATGGCCACAATGGTACTTTTAGGGTGAGCGTAGAGAGCCATGGGCCTCCACCATAGTAGAGAGAACTTCATGGACCCCCAACACCATTTAGTGATTGCTCTTGTTTGACCTTTTTTTGGATGAGGATGATGCACTTGGATCACCGTGCAACTGACATCATACTTGTACCACACACTTGGTAGAGGTTCTAAGTTCTAGATGAGGATGTGTCTTGCCGTGGGAGACAAAGGGAGGGCTTATCTCATCATCCTAGCCCTTACAGATGGTTTACAGGCATTATCGATCCACTTGGAGACCCATGAGGATGTCATTGTGCCCCAACACCCACTTGGGGACACCACATGTGGCTTGCTTGGATATCAAGGGGGCCAACCCCTTAGTCACTATATTTGGAGTCTATTCTCCCACCTTGGCACACTTTGGACTCCACTAGTACTTTTCAATGGCCCAACGATTCATTATGTTTACTACTTTTCCCTCTTGATAGGCTTATCTTTGTATTATTGAGCTATCTTGGTGGGCTTGTCACCAAGTCATGTCATTATTGTATATTATTTTATTATTTCAAGCATTATTAGGCTAATTAGGCTACTCAAACCCCCTTATGGATTGTATAAATTGATGAGAGGCTCATTCATTTCTCTCATCACATTTTTGGATTAGACTATCTCTTCTTGAGAATTTCGGCTAGCCTCTTTGATGGATGAATTGGAGATCTAATGCATTTCGATGTTTGGAAAAGCTTAATTTCTTGTCTTGGAGCTTCGATTTCTTTGCATCTTGATGATTGGAATAATTTCACTATACTTGTGAGTACCTTTTCATGCTTATTTGTAATTTTGTCTCATAAATTGTCTATGGAATATTTTCGTTCATGAAGCTGGTGTAACTTCTTTTTATCATATGCAAAGTTGTTGGGCTTGTCTTTATGAGAGATTTTTCATATGATCATTTGAAGTATGGTGAATTATTGTCCTAGAGGTACATGAATGTTCATGAATTTCCTTGGTAAGTCATCATTTGCAATATAAAGAAGTATAAATTTCTCTTTGTAAGCTAGTTGTTGTTTAGGCCATACGAAGTTGTTGGGGAACTCCTTGGTTGGAATTAAGCCCACCTAAACGTTGGATTTCATTTGACTTCATTCTCCCAATTGGCTAGGCATTGGTCTAGTCCAAAGGTGATCACAAAAAATGAAAATTCTTTTCACCTCCTTCCTTCTTTTCTACGCCTAACCTTAGTAGGTCACCTAGGGCATCAAGCGAAATCCTGTATAGGCATTCAAAACCCTTGAATTTTGGTCCACTACTATGTTGGGGTTTTCTCAAGAGGTCCTCTAAGTTTGAAGCAAATCCGATGGTGGAATCCCGAGGTATAGCAAGCCCTAGCCATAAGACCATCTCCTTCCTTAGATTGATTTAGGTTAGTGTCCTCACTTGGATCATTTCATTTAAAATTCAAAAGAGAATTTATCCATTGATCCTATTCTCCTCTCTAAACTAGTCAAGCCTCTCTGGTGTTGATCAACTCCACATCCTTGACCTAGTTTGGGCCCACTTGGGTTCTTTGTGGTTCCACAACTTTGTAACTCACATTCCACAAGGGTTACATAGAAGCCATTTCTCCTTTAGGATTCATAGGTGTAGGATACTTGTGAAAGGATATTCTCTGACCCTAGGTCTAGGTATCCTCATAGCCCTTCTTAGAGAGTTAATCACCTTGCTTTCAAAGCAAGTAAGCCAATTATTTGAGCCTCTCTTGTGAATAGTCTTGAGGAAATCACCATATCTTATCATTGATCCATCTTCCCTCGTGATTCCTCTCATACCAAGACTCTTCCCATCAGTGAAAGTCCGTAAAGAACAAGCAACCCTAGCTAAGGTGACATTGGGCTATCGCTCCATTGTTTCCCCTTGACCTACTAGTTGCTTTATAGGAACCCCTCCTAGGAGCCCTACTGGTTTGAGCGATAATATTTTTGGCACCATTGTCGGGGAGATGAGACATGTGTCTTGTTCTTCATATGACAATATCAATATATCATTCTTGGCAACCCCATTGGAAGAACGAAGCCTTAGTTCTTCATTAAGCATTAAGGTCAATGCTTGTAGGGTGGAGCAAGAATTTTTCTAGGCATCTTTAAATTCACCCTGGCGACTACTATTTAATTTACATGTATATCTTAATAGGATGTCTTTCTTTGATGATTTTTCTGCTTTTGACATCACTAACATCCCTGGGCATCCTAATCATTTCACAGGAAAGATGGTATTTAGGTTGCTCGTGTTTGATGGTGATCCACTCTCTGCAATTAGTCATGTAGAAAGATTTAATGCACATTCTTCAAAGGAGAAAGTGGTCCACCATAAATGTTGTTGTTCATGAGATCTCTCTGTGGTCATAACTCATGGTTGCATAATCACGAACCTAAGAGCATCTCATCTATTCAGGAGTTCTTTGATGGATTTCTTAGACATTTTCAAGTATTCCCCGCATTAAACATTCAAGAGGAAGCCTTCATTGAGCATCATCATGACCTTGGGAATCTAGATGATGAGCAGGAAAGGGGGTCCCCCCTGGGTCTGCATGACGAAAGATGGGATGATGATAATTCTGAAAGCATGTTTGATAGGGAGGGTGAGTTTGTAGAGAGTGAAGTTAGGGTTAACCCTACCTTTCCCAAGGATACTATCTTTGAATATTTACCCTTTGAAAACCTTGGAGAAGGTGATCCCATAGCCCCTTCAAAGATTGATATCAGTGATTACTTACATATTAAAGAAGGAAGATGGAAGGTTCATGAAAATCGTTTCGACGAGGAACCTATCTATGACATCGATGACGATGATATCAATAGGACCCTTGTCTTTCCTCACAATCCTGGGGTTGTAGTTGAGTCTCATGTGGGCCATTTCCTGAAACCTTCTTACATTATTTGTAATAATGAGGAATCTTCCATCCCTCATAAGTGTGATCGTCGTGGGAAACCTACTTATCAGTCTCCCTTTCCTACCAATCATAACCCTATGGTGGCCATAAAGCATGACAAATGACAAGGACCATGATGGAAATGATATGCCTGAGGTTTCCATCCATTAATAGTTTATGAGCTTGGTTGTTGACATCTCTATCTTTTGGTTAGAGGAGAGGATCTCGTGGAGTAGATAACATCCCTTTGTTCCCTCTTCTCCCGTGATCCTCCATGCGTGGGCATTCTATTTTCCCACCTCCTGCCCTAGTGACCCTCCATATGATTGTTTCTGTCCTTGTGCTTGGATTTGCTACATAAACAATCATTGGGAAAAATGTTTTTATATTGATCTAGTGATGTCCTAGTTGCATTGGCTCTATGATTACACTTAGTACATGTATGATGTAATATGCATGTCAGGTAGGATGCATTGCATGCTGATTTTCTCATTAGAACTAGCATCATATGATATTATTATGATAGATTAGATGCATTTGGATTAAAATTGCATAAATTTATTTTCTTGTTGATTTTATGGCCTAATACTAAGCATGGGTGATCATAATACATCACAAAAACATGTTTCCCCGTGTGCTTGGTTGTTGATATGTGCAAATAACAGGTCTGCGGTCCCAAGAGATTGCTGGTGTTCTCATGAACTCCCGTTTGAGTACAATCATGCACTCATCTATAAGCTCATGTCCCAGTTGGAGCCAGATGTTACCCATCATCTATAGGTGGTATCCATTGGAGGAAAATTTTCTCTTAGATAGTCCTCAGTCGGCAACCAACAACCCCTTATAGCCACCAGATAGATCAATGTGCCACTATCTCCACCACCTGAGCCAGCCATGTGGTCCCTCGCCCATCTGTGATGATCGTATGTTTGAAGGTGGGCCTCCCAACCTCGAAGGTATGGCTTTTCATTGGTGTAATTGAGTGATTTTGTTTACTTATCATGGACATTTTTGAGCATATATTGGTGGGGGGATTCGACAGAAAGAGTGGGCTAGGTCTGTACTCTTGTCTCCTTTGCCCAATTTGGTGGTTAGCCTTGTATCATAGTCGCGTGGGATCTCCTTTACTGGCTATTAGCTTTAGGGCTTGCGCTACATGGGAAATCCCGATTTTGGTTGCATGGTTCCTCTTCCCGACACCATATACATCACTCCCCTTTGCTCATTTTAACCCCATTTATCACTTTTCCCATTGGGTTCCACATTTGTCCACTTGGTCCAGAAACAATTAGCCTCCCTCTTCCATTTCCCACACTTTCGGTTAGGCCTGGAACGATGCCCCAGAGGTTGATGCATCTAAGAGAAAAGGAAAAGCATAATTTGGCTACTTACAACAGGAAATGTTCCACAAAATGAAAAAGATGGTTGGGACATACAAATTTAACACGTGGGAAAAATCCAAATATGAGACCTACCACTTCTATTTGGCCATGAGCCTGGTTCCTATGGGCCCTAGATGATCCCCCTCCACATTAAGGAACCCATGTTTGTGTTAGTTTTTGGGAGCATCAGCTATGCTTTAGCCATGAAAATTTGTGGAGAGGCTAAGGCGCATGAGTTCTAAAGAACCCAGAAACCGTTTGGTGAAATTCCTCCTGGATTGTATTTTATTAAAATAATTAATATTTTTAATGGGGTTCCTAAGTCTAAACTTAGGAAAATTAAAGTATTAATGGGTATTAATCAAAATATGGGTGAGAATGATCTAGAAAACAGATCAAGTCAAGTTTTTAATCTTAGCTATTGATTAGAGACTTAATCTTGGTCGTTGAAGTCTCAATGAGAAAAGTATAAGGAGACTTGGGGTTCATTTAGAAACACACATGGAGAGAATGAATTGATTTGGAGTTCGATTTTTGGGGCTAGGAAGTTGAGAAATTCGAACTGAGTGATCATTCTGCAGTAGAGGGGTAGGGATAGTTCGGGAATATTGGACAGAGAGGCGGAGAGCCACTAGTGGAGGCAACACAACATTTAGAGGGATTGACGTTGTGCCAGTCTAGGCCCATGCAACCTTGACGCAGAGCCAGAAGGGCCAGCGCAAAAGTGAGGTTGCCCTCACGCAGAAAGTCGAAAATTGTCGAGGAGCTTCTGAAACAGCCGGGAGAGGTTGATGCAGAAGCTCTAGTGGGCAGAAGAGACAACACAAGGCCGACATAGGGCCTACGCAGGGCCAACGCATAGATAGCCGGGGTTAGCCAGTTTGTTGTCGGATCAGCTGGAATCTGCCAGGTGAAGTGAGGTAATCTCACTCAGTTTTCCGCCATTATATTTTTCTTTGTCACTAGATTGCTGGGAGGGCAACCAACATTGTATTCAGAACTACTGCTTAATAATATTAAACCCTCAGAGCTGTTGCACCGATTTTCCCGCATTGGGTTTTTCTGGGGACTATTTTGTCCAAAAATAACCGTGTCATATGTATCTTGTTCTTCGCTCAATTTCTTGTTTCATGTATTAAAATTAAATTGGTGTAGGATGTAGAAGTAATTTATTTCAATATTTTTCAGAAAATAACTTGGTAATGTATATTAAAATCAAGTAGGTGAAGTAAATTAAGCTTTGTTGCAGTAGGGGTTCCTTGAGGGTAGGAATTTTCACATGGTATCGGAGCATTGATTTTGAAACAGGAAGAGCAGATTCAGCGTTGAGCAGAGAGGCCAATAGCTGCGTTTGGCAGCAATTCGAATCCCCTTGAAGGGATTGCACAATCCTTGCCGGGAAAGCAGAGATTCCGAGGAAATCTCTCTCTGAGACAGTCGACAAAAAGGTACAATTTCTGGTTCATGAGCTTGCAGGGGCAGAGGGAGTGATGTAGAGCCTCAGCATAGTGCTTGAAGGGCGCAGTTTCTGACGGGGTAGAAATCTGTCGGAAAAGAGCGAAGACACATAAAGGGGAATTTTCTCCTCAGAGGACTTTTCTTGCCAAAAGTTCAAATTTTTCACTTGCCAGGCAATAGACCAGTGTTGTGTAGTGACTAGAGGAGTCAATTTGACGGATTGGGTGAGGTGGCATCACATGGGCTCAAAAATCAGGACAGGTTGGAAGGAGCTTCCAACTATGTCATATGGAAGACCAAAATCTTAGCTGTTCTGGAGGAGTATGATCTTGAAGCTTACGTCAAGAGTGTTGTGGTTGTTCCTGCGGACAATGATCAGAAGAAGAAGTACAAGGCCGAGCAGGGGAAGGCGAAGAGGTTCATACTCGATGGAGTTTGAGATCATGTAGTCTCACACTTGCAGGGCAAAGATACAACCCGAGAAATGTGGGAAGCTTTATCTTCACTGTATGAAGGTTCTTCCAAATAGCAGAAGATGTACTTACAACAAAAGTTGCAGCGAACATTGATGTAGAAGGGAGAGGGGTTTAACTCATGTCTTCAACGTCTTCAAGACACTAGAGACCGACTTGCTGCAGTGGGGTCTACTCCTCAGTCTACCGCGATGGTAAGAACGACCTTGAATGGAGTCTCGGATGAATGGCAAGTCTCCGTCCAAAGTATATTGGGCAGGGAAAAACTACCTTCATGGGAGGAGATGTGGGCAGCCCTTCAACAGGAAGAATTAAGGAGGGATCTGGTTAAGGTCAACCTCAATGGCAGTAGTGGGAGTGGCACGAAGACCAAGGAGGAGGAGGAGAACGCAACTCTAGCATCAAAGGGACAACAGAAGCAGAAGCGGAAGAAGGACATTTCGAAGGTGAAATGTTTCAGATGTGGCGAGATGGGCCACTTTGCATCCCAGTGTCCTTTGAAGCAAAAGGATAAGGATGAGAAACATGATCCTAAGGCTGCTCCAGCAAAAATTGATGAAGATGAGTTTGCCATGAGTGCCCACGCATCTCCAGGAGGGAAATGGGGCGATATTGAACTATAGTCGGGAGGACTACATGTGGGAAGGATCCTTGAGGAACCCACCTCTTGGATCAATTCCTTGCTACGACAGCTCAAGTTTTAGCAGTAGCAAGATGGACTTAGTGTCAGATGATGCAGTGGGTTGATTGGAGAGACAGATGCAGTAGCCTGAGACCAAGGACTGATCAACACAAAGCAAGGTTGGTAGCAATGCAGATGGCACAGTGCAGAAATCAGCAGTAACGTAGAAGATTCAGAGGGTTCGAGACTAGTAGCAGTCAGATTCCAACATTCACATGGTATTATGCTAAACACAGTTAGTTCAAAAATTTGGGATGTTTTTCCGTTGCTGAGCAACAACAATTGGAAAATGACGCAGCGAAGAGCTAGCAGTGGCAGTGTTAGCAACAGATGCAGAGGGAGCTGTAGTACAGATGCAACAGTGGTAGTGGGAGTGTCATGGGCAGCAGTACACTAGCAGCAACAACACAATGTTGGTGGCAGCAACAATGTGGAAAGGACATGCTTTAGAGACAGAGCAACATGTAGTTGGACAGTGTTGCAGCTTGCTAGAGCACATTCCTCGCTAAGAGGGAGTGTTAGTTTTTAGTATCATCGGATGTGCTCTAGCCATGAAAAATGGTGGAGAGGCTAAGTCACACGAGTTTTAAAGAACCCAGAAACCATTTGGTGAAATTCCACCCGGATTGTATTTTATTAAAATAATTGATATTTTTAATGGGGTTCCTAAGTCTAAACTTAGGACAATTAAAGTATTAATGGGTATTAATCAAAATATGGGTGAGAATGATCTAGAAAGAGGATCAAGTCAAGTTTTTAATCTTAGCCATTGATTAGAGACTTAGTCTCGGTCGTCGAAGTCTCAATGAGAAAAGTATAAGAAGGATGTTGATCTGGGGTAGCATCAGATGTGCTCTAGCCATGAAAATTGGTGGAGAGGCTAAAGCACATGAGATCTCCAAGACCCAAAAATGGTTTGGACAGATTGTAACTGGTTTGGGAGATATTAAAATAATTAATATTTTTAATGGAGTTCCTAAGTCTATACTTAGGAAAAGTAAAATATTAATGGGTATTAATATAAAACTGGGTTAGAAGGTTCCAAAAGTCATGGATCAGGCCAAATCTAATCTTAGCCGTTGATTAGAGATTTCATCTCGGTCGTTGAAGGACGAATGGGAAAAGTATAAGAGGAGGCTTGAGGGTCAGTTGGAGAATACACCAAAGTGATCAGTTATTCATTTTGCTAGAGTGGGGTTTCTAAGCAAAATCGAATCAGTGATCAACAGCGAGGGGCAGTGAGTACAAGGCAGAGAGGCAGGGACAATACTGGGAGACCAGCGCAGAAGCAGAGAGAGCGAGAGCAGCAGTCAGTCGAGGCTACACAGAGCCCAGTAGAGGCAGCGCAAAGCCTAGAGAGACTGTGTCATCCATGCAAAGAGCAGCGGGAGTGATGCAGAGGCTTCCATAGGCTGTGCAGTGCCTCAAAGGGCTGACACAGAGGGTCTTGAGGCTGACGTAGAGGCCAGAAGGGCCAGCACTGAACTTCAGTTGTGCCGGAGAGGGTTTCGTGGGACAGGTTTTCTGAATACCTGTTTCCGGATATAGAGGTATTGCTGCCGTGTATTTTTCTCTGTCGGGTGAGCTGGATTAGGCACCTTGTTGTACTCAGATAGTTTGCATAATAATGTAACCCTCTGAATAGCTGTGCCAATTTTCCTGCATTGGGTTTTTCCAGGGACATTTGTCCAAAAATAACAGTGTCACTTGTGTGCTTGTTTTCTTTCAGTTGATGATCTGTAGATGTTGAGACAGTACTTGTGTTTATTTTCAGTGTTTATATGGTTAAATAACTTGTTAAGTAATTAAACAAGTAGGTGAAATAAACCAGATAGTGTAGGAAGAATTTCTAACTGGTTAGAATTAGAAATTCCAACATGGTATCAGACGGTTGTTGCAGATCACAAGATAACTGAAGGCATCAGCGTAGCAGAGTAGCAGATTCAGCTGTCCCGAGTGACAGAGCTGATCCTTGTAGGAAGCAACAGAGGAAGGAGTGACGCAGAGGGACCGCGTCATCAATCTGGGCCAGAGAGAGGTAGCGCAGACGCTGAGAAGGACATAAATGTTGAAATTTCTAAGTCAATCCGTTAGAAATTTTATCTGTATTCTTCTGGTTTATTGCTCCTACTTGTTAATTCTGAACAAGTTATTTAAAACATATAAATAACGAAATAAACACAATACAGTCTCAACATCTACAGATCATCAGTTGAAAGAAAACAAACACACAAGTGACACCGTTATTTTTGGACAAATGTCCCCGGAAAAACCCAATACGGGAAAATCGGTGCAGCTATTCTGAGGGTTTGTTATTATGCAGTATTTCCTTGGGTACAACTGGGTGGCAAACTGGCTCACCCGATAGAGAAAAATAACCGACAGTAATACTTCTCTATTCGGAAACAGGTATTTAGAAAACCTGTCCCACGAAACCCTCTCCAACAACTTTGAAGCACTGCGCTGGCCCTTCTGGCCTTTGCGTCAGCCCTCTGAGGCACTGCGCAACATCTAGGACCCTCTGTGTAGGTTTTAACCCCGTACAAAAATTACCTGCATACGAATTCTAAAACACAGAAAATAAACAATACGAGAACATAACACATAAAACACATATACATAGAGATTTTCCCCTGAATCCCAAAACTGAGACTACCAGCTTGATTCTTTTCATTATGTTCCTTTTAATGTTACAATACATATTTATACTCGTCGAAGCATCCAATACCATGGACCGAAAACCATCGCGTCCAAAACCATGTGCGAAAAATCATGCACAAAACCATAGGTAGGTCCACCCAACCTAATATAGGGTCCAAAAACAAAATTTTCCGGGGTGCTGCCTCGGACTCCATAGAGTGGGATTATCAGCACCCCTCAAACACCCTATGACCCCTCCGCTACGCAATCGGCGCAACGAAGGGGGGGCTCAACCCCCCCTCTAACCCCTCGGTTAACTATGTGGGCTAGTCGTGGAAAGAATATAACACAACCCAACATTTTCCCACTTGTTGTTTTTTTTCCACAAGGGGCCACAACAGAGCTTAGTCATTTATCCAACCCTGCAACGCCCATTGTTTCTCTACACCAAGAGAACTTCTCAGAGCTCACAGATTTTGTCAATACATCTGCAGTATTCTTCAAAGTGTCCACCTTTACTAGCAACACCTTTTTGTCTTCTATCATATCCCTTACAAAGTGATACCAAACACCAATGTGCTTGTCTTTGAATGATATGTAGGGTTCTTTGCCAAGAAAATTGCACTTTGGCTGTCACACTCTATCCTTATAGCTCCTTGTACTAACTCCATACTTGAACACAATCTCTGCAACCAAATTGCTTCCTTGCTTGCATGAGTCGCTGCCATGTATTCTGCCTCTGTAGTTGATAGTGCTACTACAGATTATTTCTTACTCATCCAACTGACTGCACCTCCAAATAGGTTAAACACATGCAATGAGTGCTAAGTGAACAATTCAAAAATCATGAGTAATTAGTCAGTTACGACTACCTCTCATGAAAATGGTCATACGTTAATGACTTACTTAACGCAGTTGAATCCCAAAAAAAAAAACGATATCTAATATAATGCATTGCGTAAACCCCTAATACTTAAATTCAAAAAGAGTGAAGGGATCTCTACTTGAATGGTTCATGAGGCACAATACTTGCTAAGGTTTTGCAAATGGGGTAGCAAGCTAAATGGGCTTGATTGTGGGGAAAACCCCACAGTTAAGCACGCTTGAGCCAGAGGAGATCTGGGATGGGTGACCTCCCGGGAAGTCCTGGTTACCGGGTGCAAGCCCCGGAAGTGATGATTGATGCTATGTGATTCATTTCACTAGTTTCAATCCCACTTCTTCACCCCTGTGAGCATCACCCGATGCAATGAGTGCTAAGTGGACAATTCAAAAATCATGAGTAATTAGTCAGTTACGACTACCTCTCATGAAAATGGTCATACGTTAATGACTTACTTAACGCAGTTGAATCCCAAAAAAAAAAAACGATATCTAATATAATGCACTGCGTAAACCCCTAATACTTAAATTCAAAAAGAGTGAAGGGATCTCTACTTGAATGGTTCATGAGGCACAATACTTGCTAAGGTTTTGCAAATGGGGTAGCAAGCTAAGTGGGCTTGATTGTGGGGAAAACTCCACAGTTAAGCGCGCTTGAGCCAGAGGAGATCTGGGATGGGTGACCTCCCGGGAAGTTCTGGTTACCGGGTGCAAGCCCGGAAGTAAAGATTGATGCTATGTGATTCATTTCACTAGTTTCAATCCCACTTCTTCACCCCTGTGAGCATCACCCGATGCAATGAGTGCTAAGTGAACAATTCAAAAATCATGAGTAATTAGTCAGTTACGACTACCTCTCATGAAAATGGTCATACGTTAATGACTTACTTAACGCAGTTGAATCCAAAAAAAAAAAACGATATCTAATATAATGCACTGCGTAAACCCCTAATACTTAAATTCAAAAAGAGTGAAGGGATCTCTACTTGAATGGTTCATGAGGCACAATACTTGCTAAGGTTTTGGAAATGGGGTAGCAAGCTAAGTGGGCTTGATTGTGGGGAAAACTCCACAGTTAAGCGCGCTTGAGCCAGAGGAGATCTGGGATGGGTGACCTTCCGAGAAGTCCTGGTTACCGGGTGCAAGCCCCGGAAGTGATGATTGATGCTATGTGATTCATTTCACTAGTTTCAATCCCACTTCTTCACCCCTGTGAGCATCACCCGATGCAATGAGTGCTAAGTGAACAATTCAAAAATCATGAGTAATTAGTCAGTTACGACTACCTCTCATGAAAATGGTCATACGTTAATGACTTACTTAACGCAGTTGAATCCCAAAAAAAAAAAAAACGATATCTAATATAATGCACTGCGTAAACCCCTAATACTTAGGTTAAACACATACCCACTTGTAGATCTTCTCTGATCTAGATCTCCAGCCCAGTCTCCATCAACAAAGCCACGAATATCCAACACTGTCCAATTATGGTCTTCCTTGGTAGCACAAACCATAACCACTAGTGCCATGCAAATACCTGAAAAATCACTTCACTGCTGTCCAGTGCTCCTTCCTTGGTTTTGACATAACCTTGCTCAATGCTCCCACTGCATGTGCAATGTCTGGTCTAGTACAGACCATTGCATACATCAAGCTACCGACTGCACTTGCATATGGAACACGGGACATGTCCTCTTCCTCTTCTTGTGTCTTGGGACACTGTTCAACAGATAACTTCACACCTACAGGAATAGGAACCTTCACCAATTTATTATCCTGCATATTAAACCTTTGCAGTATTGTCTCGACATACTTCCTCTAGTTTAACCAGAGCTTCCTCTTTGCCCGATCTCTTTTAATTTCCATGCCTAAAATATAGTTTGCAACACCAAGATCTTTCATGTCGAATTTGGAGGACAATTGGGTCTCCAAATCCTGGATAATTTCTTTGTCATTTCCAACCAACAACATATCATCCACATACAAGACCAGATAAATAACACGGTCACCAATTAATTTAAAATACACACAGTGATCTGCTTTGCTTCTAGTGAAGCCAAGTCCCCGTATAAATGTATCAAATTTCTGATACCACATCCTTGGTGACTGTTTTAACTCATACATAGACTTCTTTAACTTGCATACCAGTTCTTTCTTACCCTTTACCGCAAAGCCTTCAGGTTGCTTCATGTAGATTTCCTCTTCCAGATCCCCGTGAAGAAATGATGTTTTCACATCCATATGTTCTACCTCAAAATCAAAAGCAGCAACAACAGATAAAAGTAATCTAATAGAAGTTACCTTGGCAAAAGGAGAAAAAATATCACCAAAATCAATTTGTGGCACCTGGGAATAACCTTTTGCTACCAACCGAGCTTTGTATTTCTCCACCTTTCCTTCTGCATTTGTTTTCTTTTTGAACACCCATTTGCTACCAATGGATTTCTTTCTAGCTGGCAACTCCACCAGATCCCAAAGCTTCATTTTTGTGCAAAGATGCCATTTCATCAACCATGGCTTCTTTCCAAAGTTTTCCATCTTCTAAATCTACTGCTTCCTTCACAGTTCTGGGATCATCATCAGTGATAGATAAAGAAAAATTTGAACAGAAAGTAGATGGACTATACCTTTTTGGTTGCCTTCTTTCTCAAGCTGATCTTCTCACACCCAGAGTTTGTGGCTCTTCATCTTCTGATTCCTCCTCTGCTGTAGAGTCTGATTCTTCCTCCTTAAGCTCAAACTCTATCTTTTCAGGTTCCTTTGGTTGGACTTCATGTTTAATAACATCTTTTACCTCTCTGAACACCACATCTCGGTTGTACACAACCTTCCTTGTTATTGGGTTCCAAAGCTTATAACCCTTTAAACCATCCTTATACCCAATAAAGATGCACTTTTCAGATTTACTATCCATCTTGGTTCGTTTCTCCTTTGGAACATGTACATATGCATCACATCCAAATACCCTCAGATGTGAAAGAGAGGGTTTCTTACCAGTCCATACCTCTTGTGGAGTCTTATCCTCCAACGCTGATGAAGGTGATCAGTTGACCAGGTAACATATTGTCTCCACTGTCTCTGCCCAAAATTCCTGTCCTAACCCGGCACCGCTGAGCATGCTTCTTGCCCTTTCCATCAACGTCTTGTTCATTCTTTCTGCAACTCCATTTTGCTCAGGTGTGTATGGAGTAGTCTTCTGCCGTGCTATACCACACTTCTTACAAAATTCTTCAAATTCCTTGCTGCAAAACTCTCCACCGTCATCTGTCCTCAACACCTTTATCTTTTTCTTTGTCTGGTTTTCCACTAGAGCCTTAAATTCTTTAAATCTGTCAAAGACTTCAGATTTCTTCTTAAGGAAATATATCCATGTATTCCTTGAGAAGTCATCTATAAATGATACATAGTACATAGACTTACCCAGTGATGGAACCTTCATAGGTCCAAACACATCACTGTGCACAAGTTCTAATATCTGTTTTGCCCTCTTACCACCAGAGGGGAAACTCACCCGATTCTGCTTCCCATATACACAATTTTTACAGAAATCAAAATCCAGAGAGTTATTACTCATACCTTCTACCATACCTTTACCATGAAGTATTCGAAGGCCCTTCTCTTCAATATGTCCAAGCCTTTGATGCCACAGCATGGTCTTCTCTCCGGAGACCACTAGATTTTCTGCTCCACTTTCAAGAACCACAGAGCTGTTGCACCCATCAACAATAGTGCTACCTTGAAGCTTGTACAGAGTTCCAATCCAAACTCCCCGCATCAATACCAGTGCTCCCCAAACCATCTTGCAGGTACCCTTCTCGAACACTGTTTTTACACTTTCATCATCTAGCTTGCTTACAGAAATCAGATTTCTGGCCAATGCAGGAATATGCAGAACACCCAGAAGTGTTCTAACCCTTTCACCTTGCAACTTCAACTTTACTTTTCTGCGACCAACGATTCTAGCCTTCCTATCATCCCCTAAGAAGACATCACCACCATCGTATTTCTCATACTCGCAGATCTACTCTCTATGGGGAGTGAAGTGAAAGGATGCACTTGAGTCAATCAACCATGCCTCATGATCTACATGTGTACTTGAAGAAGCCAAGTACACATCCCCACCTTCATCGGAGGTAGTCTTCACCTCTGCAGAAGGAGCATCATCAGATCTCTTTCCTTTGTTAGGAGCTTTAGATTTACAGTCCCTTTTGTAGTGCCCTTCCTTTCCGCATTTCCAGCAAACCACCTTTAAAGGTTTTCCTGGAGATTTAGATCTCCCACTCGATGACTTATTTTTGTTTCTGTTCTGAGACTGTCCTCGTACAGACAAGGCATCACCATTCTGGCTCTCCATATTTTTCGTCTCATCTCCTCCGTCAGCAAGGATGAGACTATTTCATCAAAGTGCTAGGCAGTTGCATTGCTACCTATTGCAATAACCAAACTATCCCACGAATCTGGTAGAGAGCACAACAAACTGATGCACTTATCTTCATCTGAAATTTTAATATCAACAGATAATAATTGACTTACCATAGTTTTAAATGCGTTTAGGTGCTCTGTCACTGAGTCTCCATCTTTCATCCTCAGGTTATACGACTTTTTCTATAGGAATAATGTGTTCACCAGAGACTTAGATTGGTACAATGTCCCCAACTTGTCCCACAAAGCCTTAACGGTAGCTTCCCCTGATACATTCAACAATACTGAATCTTAAACACACAATCGTATTGTGCTCTTTGCCTTCCGATCCAACTTCTTCCATTTTTCATCAGACACTCCCGTTGGTTTAGTACCCGGATCTACCGCGATCCACTGATCTTTATCCACCAATAGATCCTTCATCTTGAGTTTCCACAAATCAAAACTCTGACCATTAAATTTCTCGATCTCTATCTTTCCACTGCTCGCCATCTTCTTTCACCATTAGAATCCATCTCACAGATCTTCCACTGAACAGGGTCTACCACAGGCCCGAGCGAAACCCCTCAGCAACAAAGACGTCCTTTTGAATCCAAAACAACTCTGATACCAAATGTAGGTTTTAACTCCGTACATAAATTATCTGCATACGAATTCTAAAACACAAAAAATAAACAATGCATGAGCATAACACATAAAGCACATATACACAGAGATTTTCCCCTGGATCCCAAAACCGGGACTACCAGCTTGATTTTTTTCATTATGTTCCTTTCAATGTTACAATACATATTTATACATGCCGAAGCATCCAATACCATGGACCGGAAACCATTGCGTCCAAAACCATGGATCGAAAACCATCGCGTCCAAAACCATGTGCGAAAAATCATGCATAAAACCATAGATAGGTCTGCCCAACCTAATATAGGGTCCAAAAACAAAATTTTCCAGGGCACTGCCCCGGACCCCATAGAGTGGGGTTACATGCACCCCTCAAATCCCCTGTGACCCCCCGCTACGCAATCGACGCAACGAAGGGGGGGCACCAGCCCCCCTCTAACCCTTCGGTTAACTACGTGTGCTAGTCGTGGAAAGAATATAACACAACCCAACACTCCGCGTCACTCCAGCTGCTCTCTGCGTGGATGACACAGTCCTTCTGGCCTCTGCGCTGTCTCTGTTGGGCTCTGCGTGGCCTACTTTGGCTTCTGCATTTGCCTCTCTGCTTTTGCGCTAGTCTCTCGACACTATCTCTGCCTCTCTCTCTAGTACTCACTACCCCTCGCTGTTGATCACTGATTCGACTTTACTTAGCAAACACCGCTCTAGTAAATCGAATGACTGATCACTCTGGTGTGTTCTCCAACTGACCCTCAAGCCTCCTCTTATACTTTTCCTGTTGGTTTTTCAACGGCTGAGATTAAATCTCTAATCAATGGCTAAAATTAGATTTGGCTTGATCCATGACTTTTGAAACCTTCTAACCCAGTTTTATATTAATACCCATTAATGTTTTATTTTTCCTAAGTTTAGACTTAGGAACTCCATTAAAAATATTAATTATTTTAATATCTCCCAAACCGAGTACAATCTGTCCAAACCATTTCTGGGCCTTGGAGATCTCATGTGCTTTAGCTTCTCCACCAATTTTCATAGCTAGAGAACATTCGATGCTACCCCAAATCAACACTCCCTCTTAGCGAGAACTGTGCTCTAGTAATACTCCACACTGAGCATCACACTGATTATCCGACACCAGTACTTGTGCTGATGCTAGGCCTCCCTGCCCAACATCCTTTGCACTGCTGCGTCCTATACTGCTGCCCATGGCCCTGCCACTGCCACTGCTGCATTCATACGACAACTCGCTATGCATCCGTGTTGCTACTCGTCCATCCTCCCAGCACTGCAACACCCTCTCATCATGTCGCATCGTGCTACTGCCAACTGCTACTGCACTGCAACTCAATTACTGAGAAGTAATTAACTGATCCGCCCAACTTCTAACATCCCTATCAGGCTAGAAACACTCCCGATGCTGAAGCTCTCTCTGCCGCTAACAAGTGATCCCTCTACTAACCTAAGCATTGTTGCAACAACTCCCTGCATCTCACACCGTTGCACACCTCTCTGTGCCATCGTGCACTAGTGCAACACTCTCCGTGCCTCTCGCATTATTGTAGCCTGCTAGCTTCGCGCTCCTCGGAGACTCTTGCACTATAGCACTCCGCCGCTTCATCTGCATCCATTTCTACCGACATCAACCAGTGCTCCTACTCTCTCTGCGGGGCTCTCGTAGCAAGGTATAATTCAAGAGGTTGGGTACCTCAAGGATCCTGCCCCTCATCTCCTGTAGTCTTCCTGACTACAACTCGATGTCTCCCCACCTCTTCTCTGGAGGTACATGAGCACTCATGGCAAACAGAACAGACAAGATTTTGGCCTTTCAGATGACAAAGTTGGATGCCCCATCCAACCTCTCTTGATCCCTCAGTCCATTCATGGCCATTTCTCTTCTCTTCCTTTCCACTCCTCCGAGTCTCTACTTCCCTCTGGAAGTTCTCTCTTTGACTCCTGCTGAGTCTCTCTACTTTCCGCCTGAAAGTTCTCTGCTAGACTCCCTCTGAGTCACGATTTCCCTTCTGGAAATCTTCCTGCCAATCGTCAAGTCGTACCTCTCTGATCTTCTGTGCACCTGCAACACTGATCTGGATTCCTTGGCTAGAAATCCGCCTTGAGAGCGACTCCCTCTACCTTGGTTTTGCCCTGTTAGGTATTGTTCTGCCCACAGTACCCCACCAGCGTCACTCCCGCAAACTACCCACAACTTCCTATGCCCCAACAACTGAAGGACTGAACCTCTAGGCTCTGCACAATCCCGACACTCGCAGAAATGCTCCCTCAGCCCACTACCTCAACCCTCAAGGTCTTTGCATGGCTCTGCGTGAGCCCTTTTTTGCCCTCCTCAGCCTTTGCGCTAGCCTTTCTCTGGCCCGGACTGATGATGCAGTCCCTCTGCGTCAACCCTTCTTCTGTTGCTTTTTGCAAGGATCAATTTTTGTCATTCGGGACAGCCGATTCTGCTGCAAATGCTCTGCTTAGCTGATGCCTTCAACTCTCCTGTGATCTGCAACCATCCTCTGATACCATGTTGAAATTTCTAAGTCTATCCGTTAGAAATTTTATCTGTATTCTTCTGGTTTATTTCTCCTACTTGTTAATTCTAAAAAAGTTATTTAAAACATATAAATAATGAAATAAACACAATACAGTCTCAACATCTACAAATCATCAGCTGAAAGAAAAAGAAACACACAAGTGACACTGTTATTTTTGGACAAATGTCCTTGGAAAAACCCAATGCGGGAAAACCGGTGCGGCTATTCTGAGGTCTTATTATTATGCAGTATTTCCTTGAGTACAAGTGGGTGCCAAACTGGCTCACTCGACAGAGAAAAATAACCGACAGTAATAACTCTCTATTCCGAAACAGGTATTCAAAGAAACCTGTCCCACGAAACCCTCTCCAACAACTCTGAAGCACTGCGTTGGCCCTTCTGGCCTCTGTGTCAATCCCAAAACCCTCTGCATCAGCCCTCTGAGGAATTGCGTAGCCTCTGGGACCCTCTGCGTCACTCTAGCTGCTCTCTGCGTGGATGACATAGTCCCTCTGGCCTCTGCGCTGTCTCTTCTTGGCTCTACGTGCCCTGCTCTGGCTTTTGCGTCTGCCTCTCTGCTTTTGTGCTAGTCTCTCGGCACTATCTCTACCTCTTTATCTAGTACTCACTACCCCTCGCTGTTGATCACTGATTCGACTTTACTTAGCAAACCCCACTCTAGTAAATCGAATGACTAATCACTCTGGTGTGTTCTCCAACTAACCCTCAATCCTCCTCTTATACTTTTCCTGTTGGCCCTTCAACGGCCGAGATTAAATCTCTAATCAACGGCTAAGATTAGATTTGGTTTGATCCATGACTTTTGGAACCTTCTAACCTAGTTTTATATTAATACCCATTAATGTTTTATTTTTCCTAAGTTTAGACTTAAGAACTCCATTAAAAATATTAATTATTTTAATGTCTCCCAAACCGGGTACAATCTGTCCAAACCATTTATGGGCCTTGGAGATCTCATGTGCTTTAGTGCCTCCACCAATTTTCATGGCTAGAGAACATCCGATACTACCCCAAATCAATAAATAGGCTCACGCAAAGGCCAGGCGAGCTGACGCTGTTGGCTGAGGGAGCTGTTTTGCAGGTGTCGGGATTGCATAGAGCCAAGAGGGTCAATCCTTCAGTTGCTAGGGCATAGGAGGTTGTGGGTAGTTTGTGGAGCAAAGCTGGTGGGGTATTGTGGTTAGAACAGTACCTAACAGGGCAAGACCAAGGTGGAGGGAGTTGCTGCCAAGGCGGATTTCTAGCCAAGGAATCTGGATCAGTGTTGTTGTTGCACAGACGATCGGAGTGGGGAAACTTGACGTTGGCAGAAGGATTTCCAAGAGGGAAATTGGGACTCAGAGGGAGTCTAGAAGAAAACTTCTAGATGGGAAGTAGAGAGACTCGGAGGAGTCGACTGAGAAGAGCAAAGAGATGGCTGTGAATGGGCTGAGAGATCAGGATAGGTTGGACGAAGCGTCCAACTTTTTGGTTTGGAAGGCCAAGAACTTGTCCATTCTAGACAGACATCACATCAAAGGCTTTGCTTTGAGAACTATGGCTATCCTAGGTCACCCGGTAGCAAATGATAGGTACGAAGTGGCAATGGCTAAGGCAAAGTGCATCATCCTTGATGGGGTCAAAGATCATGTGGTACCACATGTTGCCGAGAAGGAAATGATAGAGGAGATGTGGGATGCTTTGAAGACATTGTACCAGCATACTTCCATGCAGAGGAAGAGGAGAATCAGCGAAGGGCATACCAGATGCAAAAGGGAGAGAAGATAGCTGTCTTCTTCGGTCAGTTGAAGGAGATCCGTGACCAGCTAACTTCCATAGGGGCCATGCCAGATGAGGAATTAATGGTGAGGACCGCACTTAACGTAGTTTCTGAGGATTGGGAGGTATTTGTCCAGAGCATACTGGGCAGGACGAGTCTTCCGGATTGGGAAGAACTGTGGGAGGCTCTTCGTCAAGAAGAGATCAGATAGCTGACCAAGGCGGGGAGTAGTGTCAAAGGGGTCAGGGTCAAGAAGGAGGAAGAAGAGGATGCGGCTCTAGCATCTGTGGGAAATTAGGAGAAGAGGAAGAAGAATGACTTCTCTAAGGTCAAGTGCTTCCATTGTGGAGAACTGGGTCATTTTGCGAACTAGTGTCCGGGGAAGAAGAGTAAGGGAGAGGCTTCTGGCTCGAAGGCAGCGCTAGCGAAGGCGGAGAAAGAAGTCGAGGAGGATGACGATTGTGCCATGAGTGCTCAAGTGCCACTTGAGAAGAAATGGGGATACATCGAGCTGTAGTCAGGAGGACTACAGGCAATGAGGGGCAGGATCCTCGAGGTACCCAACCTCTTGGATTATACCTTGCTACAAGAGCCCCGAAGAGGAGTAGCAGGATTGGCAAATGTCGGTAGAGATGGATGCGGATGAAGCGACAGAGAGTGCTACAGTGCATGAGTCCCCGGGCAGCGCAAGGCTAGTAGCTTGCAATAGTGCAAGAGGCACAGGGGTGTTGCACCAGTGTAGGATGGCATAGAAAGGTGTGCAACGGTGTGAGATGCAAGGTGTTGTTGCAGCGGTGCAGAGCTCAGTAGAGGGAGCACTTGTTAGCGATAGAGGGAGCTTTAGCATCAAGAGTGTTTCTAGACTGACAGGGATGTCAGAAGTTGGGTGGATCAGTTACTTACTTCTCAGTAACTGAGTTGCAGTGCAGTAGCGGTTAGTAATAGCACGATGCAGCATGATGAGAGGGGGTCGCAGTGCAGATGCAATGCTGGGAGGACGGACCAGCAGTAGAACGGATGCAGAGGTAGCTTCTGTACGGATGTAGCAGTGGCAGTGGCAGGGCCATGGGAAGCAATACAAGATGCAGCAATGTAGAGGATGTTGGGCGTGGAGGCCTAGCTTCAGCACAAATATCGGTGCCGGATAATCAGAGTGATGCTCAGTGAGGAGTATTACTAGAGCACAATCCTCGCTAAGAGGGAGTGTTGATTTTGGGTAGCATCGGATATGATCTAGCCATGAAAATTGGTGGAGAGGCTAAAGCACATGAGATCTCCAAGACCTAGAAATGGTTTGGACAGATTGTACCCGGTTTGGGAGATATTAAAATAATTAATATTTTTAATGGAGTTCCTAAGTCTAAACTTAGGAAAAATAAAATATTAATGAGTATTAATATAAAGCTGGGTTAGAAGGTTTCAAAAGTCATGGATCAAGCCAAATCTAATCTTAGCCGTTGATTAGAGATTTAATCTTGGCTGTTGAAGGACCAACGAGAAAAGTATAAGAGGAGGCTTGAAGGTTAGTTGGAGAATACACCAGAGTGATCAGTCATTCATTTTGCTAGAGCGGGGTTGCTAAGAAAAGTTGAATCAGTGATTAGCAGCAAGGGGCAGTGGGTAGGAGGCAGAGAAGCAGAGAGGGTGAGAGCAGCAGTTAGTCTAGGCTACGCAGAGCCCAACAGAGGCAGCGTAGAGCCCAAAAAGACTACGTCATCCATGCGAGGGCAGGGGGAGTGACACAAAGGCTTCCATAGGTTGCACAGTGCCTCAAAGGGCTGACACAAAGGGTCTTGGGGCTGACGCTGGTCAACAGGAGGCTGACGTAGAGGCCAGATGGGCCAGCACTGAGTTTCAGTTGTGCTGGAGAGGGTTTTGTGGGACAGGTTTTCTGAATACCTATTTTTGGATATAGAGGTATTGCTACTGTGTATTTTTCTCTGTTGGGTGAGGTGGATTAGGCACCCTATTGTACTCAGATAGACTGCATAATAATATAACCCTCTGAATAGTTGCATCGGTTTTCCTGCATTGGGTTTTTCCGGGAACATTTGTCCAAAAATAAAGGTGTCACTTGTGTGCTTGTTTTCTTTCAGTTGATGATCTGTAGATGTTGAGACTGTACTTGTGTTTATTTTCAGTGTTTATATGGTTAAATAACTTGTTATTTAATTAAACAAGTAGGTGAAATAAACCAGATAGTGCAAGAAGAATTTCTAACGGGTTAGAATTACAAATTACAACAAAGGAGGCTTGGAGTTCATTTAGAAACACACATGGAGAGAATGAATTGATCTGGAGTTCGATTTCTGGGGCTAGGACGCTGAGAAATTCAAACTGATTGATCATTTTGCAGCAGAGGGGCATGGATAGTTCGGGAATACTGGACAGAGGTGCAGAGAGCCACTAGTGGAGGCAATGCAACATCTAGAGGGCCTGACGCTAGGCCAGTCTCGGCCCATGCAAGCCTGACGCAGAGCCAGAAGGGCTAGTGTAGAAGTGAGGCTTCCCTCACACAGAAAGCTGGAAACTGTCGGGGAGCTGCTGAAACAACCGGGAGAGGTTGACGCAGAAGCTCCAAGAGGCAGAAGAGACAGTGCAAGGCTGACACAAAACTTGTAAGGTTGACGCAGGGCCTACGCAGGGCAATCACAAAGATATTCGAGGTTAGCCAATTTTACTGCCGGATCAGCCGAAATCTGCCGGGTGAAGTGAGGTGATCTCACTCAGTTTTCTGCCATTATATTTTTCTTTGTCACTCGATTGCCGGGAGGGAAACCAACATTGTATTCAGAACTACTGCTTAATAATATAAAACCCTCAGAGTTGCTGCACCGGTTTTCCCGCATTGGGTTTTTCCGAGGACTATTTTGTCCAAAAATAATTGTCCTATGTACCTTGTTCTTTGCTTAGTTTCTTGTTTCATGTAATCAAATTAAATTTGTGTAGGCTACAGAGGTAATTTACTTCAATTTTTTTCAGAAAATAGCTTGATAATGTATATTAAAATCAAGTAGGAGAAGTAAATTCAGCTTTGCTACAATAGGGTTTCCTTGAGGGTAGGAATTTTCACAGTTTGTCCCAACCCCTAGTGGGAAATGAACTGCCCCACCTTAAAGGGGGTATCTATTGCTGTATCCTACACGTCATGCTCTCATCCCTTGGAGCCCCCAGCAGTTATGAAGAAAAATCAATCAAAGGAGAAAAGGCATATGAAGAAGTGTGGAAAAACAAGGGCTGGGGTAAGTCATGTACCACCATTGCTTCCTCTTACAGTCATATACCCAAGTGTGGGTTTTGCTCATTATAGCTACCCTTGTACCATGGCATGTGGTTTGGATCCTTCCCCTGATCCCCACTCCATTCCATCATTACATTTCATGCCACCTACTTCTTGATGGATGTACCATGGACATTTTACATCCTTTAAAGGATGAAACCAGCTAATAGGATCCTTCACTAACCCCCTTATTGAGCTTGGAGAAACCTCTACATGCCAAAGCCCACTATGTAAGGGCATGCCAACATGAAGTGTCCATTCGATTCCATGATTTGTAAACTCTTTTACTTGATTAATCTAATGGTTTGTTGTATTGGAGGGCAAGGGAACGCATTGGATCTTATGCAAGATTACAGGTGTGTCTCCAATTTGGGTTTGGTCTCCCTATACGTGGTCCAAGCCCTCTAGAGGGCCACAATGGCACTTGTAGGGTGAGCATAGAGAGCCATGGGCCTCCACCATAGTAGAGAGCACTTCATTGATCCCCAAAACCATTCAGTGATTGTTCGTGTTTCACCTTTTTTTGGATGAGGATGATGCACCTGGATCACCGTGAAGTTGGCTTCATACTTGTAACACACACTTGACAGAGGTTCTAGGGTCCAGATGAGGATGTGTGGGAGACAAAGGGAAGGCTTATGTCATCATCCTAGCCCTTATAGATGGTTTACAGGCATTATCTATCCACTTGGAGATCCATGAGGATGTCGTTGTGCCCCCACACCCACTTGGGGACACCACATGTGGCTTGCTTGGATATCAAGGGGGCCAACCCTTTAGTCACTACGTTTGGAGTCTATTCTCCCATCTTGTCCACTTTGGATTCGACTAGGACTTCTCAATGGCCCAACGAATTATTATGTTTACTAGTTTCCCCCCTTGTGAGGCTTATCTTTGTATTATTGAGCTATCTTGGTGGGATTGCCACCAAGCCATGTCATTATTGTATATTATTTTATTATTTGAGGCATTATTAGGTTAATTAGGCTAGTCGAACCCCCTTATGGATTGTATAAATTGATGAGAGGCTCATTCATTTCTCTCATCACATTTTTGGATTGGACTATCTCTTCTTGAGAGTTTCGGCTAGCCTCTTTGATGGATGAATTGCATATCTAATGCATTTCGATGTTTGGAAAAGGTTAATTTCTTGCCTTGGAGCTTCGATTACTTTGCATCTTGATGATTGGAATAATCTCGCTATACTTGTGAGTACCTTTTCATGCTTATTTGCAATTTTGTCTCATAAATTGGATATGGAATATTTTCATTCACGAAGCTCGTGTAGTTGCTCTTTATCTTATGCGATGTTGTTGGGCTTGTCTTTGTGAGAGATTTTTCATATGATCATTTGAAGTATGGTGAATTATTGTGCCAAAGGTACATGAATGTTCATGAATTGCCTTGATAAGTCATCATTTGCAATATAAAGAAGTATAATTTTTCCGTCGTAACCTATTTGTGGCTTTAGGCCATACGAAGTTGTTGGGGAACTTGTTGGTTGGATCTAAGCCCACCTAAATGTTGATTTTATTTGATTCCATTCTCCCAATTGGTTAGGCACTAGTCTAGTCCAAAGGTGATCACAAAAAATGAAAATCATTTTCACCTCCTTCCTTCTTTTCTAGGCCTAACACTAGTAGGTCACCTAGGGCATCAAGCAAAATCCTTTGTAGCCATTCAAAACCCTTGAATTTTAGTCCATTGCTGTGTTGGTGTTTTCTTAAGAGGTCCTCCAAGTTTGAAGCAAATCTAACGGTGTAATCCTGAGGTATAGCAAGCCCTAGCCATAAGACCATCTCCTTCTTTAGGTTGATTTGGGTCAGTTTCCTCACTTGGATCATTTCATTTAAAATTAAAAAGAGAATTTTTCCTTTGATCCTATTCTCCTCCCTAAACTAGTCAAGCCTCTCTAGTGTTGATCAACTCCACATCCTTGACCTAGTTTTAGCCCACTTGGGTTCTTTGTGGTCCCACAACTTTGTAATTTGTCACTGCTCAAACTAGCAGGGGTCCTAAGAGGGAAACCTAAAGGGACAATTGTTAGGTCAAGGGCAACGATGGAGCAATAACCCACTGTCAACTCGGCTAAGGCTCCCTACTATTTACGGACTTTCACCGATGGGAGGAGACCCCTTATGATAAGGATCACGAGATGGATGGACCAATGATAGGGCCAAGGGTAATATTTCTGGCACCATTGCCGGGGACACTAGACATGTGTCTTGGTCTCCATATAACATTATTGATATATCATTTGGCGACTTCATTGGAAGAACGAAGCCCTAGTTTTTCATTGAACTTTAAGGCCAATGCTTGTAGGGTGAAGCAAGCATCTCTCTAGGCATCTCTAAATTCACCCTGGCAACTCCATATCTAAGATCTTACGAAGATTTGCATGGAAATAAATGGCTCATTGGAGAGGCTTATTTTACATGTTTCAAGATGATGATCCTCATTCCAATGATCATGATGTCATTAGAAGCCAAGAGGAGCCTAATGCCCCTCTTAATGAATCTCTTGAGGCCCATGAAATTGAGGAGCTTTCTCAATACCCTGAAAAGGGATTGTGGTTCTTTCCAAGATATGATGATCATAGTCCACCTTGTTCCTCCCTTGATAATCAGGATAATGAGAATATGGATGTGGATAGGCAATGTATCTCGTTATGCTATGAGGAGGATATGCCTGAGGTTGCTCTTCATCAAAAGTTTATGACCTTGGTGATTGAGTTCTCCATATTTATTATTTTCATTACAATATAGGTTGCATGAGTTGGATTCCTCTTTTCCCTCCTTTTTATGACCATTGCTGCATGGTCCTCAAATGTTCCCGCCCCTCACCCTTACCTTTCATCAAGCAAAACTTGTAATGGGAAAAGTGATATTTGGGCCCCCTGCCTCATGATGGTTCATAAGGGAAAGTGTTTTTATATTGATTTAATAATATGTTGGTTACATTGGTTATATGATTATACTTATCGCTTGCATAATGTTATATGCATGTTAGGGTAGGATGCCTTGCATGCTAATTTTCACATTAGAACTAATGTCATATGATATTTATCATGGTAGATTAGTTGCATTTAGTTTAAAATTTGCATATTTTATTATGAGTCAAATTTATGGGTCTAATCCAACCATGTGTGATCATGAGACGCCGCGAAAGCATGCTGCCCCATGTTTTTCATCTATTATATGTGCAGGCTAACGGGTCTATGGTAACCAAGATCTTGTTGGAGTTGTTGTGACCTCCTGTTCGAGTATCTTCGTCCACTTTTTTGGGAGATCACATCCCAGTTGGAGCCAGAAGTTACCCACCATTTTGTGGGTGATATCCCTAGGAGAATTTTTTCTCCAAGATGGTCCTCAGTCGATAGCCAGCAGCCTGGTCCTCAGCCGACAACCAACAACCCCTTGCAGCCACCAACTAGCTCGTTGTGCCATTTCTCCACCATCTGAGCCAGCCATGTGATCACTCACCCATCTGTCATGATCATATGTTTGAAAGTGGGCCTCCCGAACCCAAAGGTATGCCTTATCATTTGGTAATTGAGCACTGTAGTTTGCTTATAATGGATGCTTTTGGGCATGGATTAAAGGGGGGATTCATCGAAAAGAGTGGGCTAGGTCTATGCTCTTGTCCCCTAGACCTATTTTGGATGTTAACTTTGGACCCTAGTCCCGTGGGATCTCTTTTACTGACCTTTGGGCTTTAGGGATGGTATTACATGGGAAACCCAAATTTTGGTTGCGTGGTCCCGTTCCCTCATCCACATATATCACTCTCCTTCCGCTCATTACAACCCTATTCATCATTTCTACCACCTGGGTCCACATAGGGTTAGTCTCCACCCTCCCCTTGCCCACACATTGGGTCAGGCTTGGAATGATGCCCGAAAGTTTATGCAGCTAAAAAGAAAAGTAAAAGCATAATTGGCCACATTCAACAAGAAAATGTACCACAAAATGCAAAAGATGGCAGGGACAAACACATTTAGCATGTGGGAAAAAGCCAATACATGAGCTCTACCCCATTATCATGGTCATCACCCTGGTTCCTATAGGCCCTAAATGAGCCTCCTTTATCATTCAGGAACCCACGATTGTCCCAACCTCTGGTGGGCAATGAACCACCCTAACTTAAAGGGGATATCCACAACTGTACCTTACACATCATGCTCTTATCCCTTGAGCCCTAAACAGTTAATCAAAGAAAAAATATAAAAGGAAAAAGGCATATAAAGAAGGGTGGAAAAAGCAAGGTTGAGGTACCTTATGCATCATGATTGCTCCCTCCTATACATTATATACCCAAGTGTGGGCTTCCCTTATACTAGCTACCCTTGTACCCTGACATGTGGCCCAATGTTGCCCCTTTCATTCCCTACTCCATTCATCTCTTTATCACATGCCACCAGCCTTTGAAGGATGTACCTTGGACATACTATCACCTTTAAAAGTAGAAACCACCTAAGAGGATACTTGGTTAACCCCATTTAGAGCTTGGAGACATTAGCGCATGCCAAAGCCCACTATGAAAAGGCATGCCATTATGAAGTGCCCACCTGTTGTCCATGGTTTGTAAGCTCTTTAACTCGATTTCCTTAAATGACTTGTTGTACTGGAAGGCTAGGGGACGCATTGGATCTTATGCAGGATTGCATATGGTCTCCATTTTTGGTTTGGTCTCCCTATACGAGGTCCTAAGCCTCTAGATGTTGATTTGGGGTAGCATCGGATGTGTTCTAGCCACGAAAATTGGTGGAGAGGCTAAAAAAAATGATATCTCCAAGACTCGTAAATGGTTTGGGCAAAATCTAACCGGTTTGGGAGATATTAAAATAATTAATATTTTTAATGGAGTTCCTAAGTCTAAACTTAGGAAAAATAAAATATTAGTGGGTATTAATATAAAACCGGGTTAGAAGGTCCAAAAGTCATGGATCAAGCCAAATCTAATATTAAGCGTTGATTAGATGTTTAATCTCGGTCGTTGATGGACCAACGAGAAAAGTATAAGAGGAGGCTTGAAGGTTAGTTGGAGAACACACCGAGAGAGATCAAGAACTCGATTTTTGGGGGCAGGGTTTGTTGAGGAAATTGAGTAAGTGATCAGAGTTGTAGCTGAGGGGCAGTGAATACATAGAAGAGAGGCAGAGTTAGGACCGGGAGGATCAATGCAGAAGTCGGGAGAGGTTGACGCAGAGCCAGCTAGAGGCCACGTAGAGGCAGCCAGAGGCCACGCAGAGGCAGCCAGGAGTTGCGCAGAGCTAGAGAGGGCCAGCATGTGAGACGCAAAGGCTCCAGAGGCTGATGCAGAGCCTAGAGAGGCTGACGCTGGGCCAAAGAGGTTGACGCTGGGCTAGAGAGGCTGACGCAAGGCTTAGAGGCAGCGCTGGGAGATTTTTCATGGGATAGACTGCAACTGGAGAGCTGGATAGAGTGACGCATTCCCTATCAGAGTGACGCAGAGCAGCAGAAGCTGCATTGTTGCTAGGGGATCGTTCATTCAGTGATTTAGCCAGAATATTTGTCTCCAACTGAGAGGTACTACTGCCGAGGGCATTCTCTGTTGGGTAAGCCATTTCTGGCACCCAGGTTGTATTCTGAAACTGCATAATAATAAAACCCTTTGAATAGCTGCACTGGTTTTCCTGCATTGGGTTTTTCCGGGGACATTAGTCCAAAAACAACGGTGTCACTTGTGTGCCTGTTTACTTTTAGTTGATGATCTGTATGTGTTGATACTGTACTTGTATTTATTTTTAGTATTTACATGGTAAATAACTTGTTAAGTAATTGAACAAGTAGGAAGAAATAAATCAGATAGTACAGGAAGAATTTCTAACGGGTTAAACTTAGAAATTCCAACATGGTATCAGAGCGTGGTTGCAGATCACAGGATAACTGAAGACATTAGCAGAGTAGAGCAGTAGCAGCAGAAAACAGCTATCCCAAGTGACAAAAGTTGTTCCTAGCAGAAAGCAACAAGGAAGGGGTGACACAGATTGCCTGCGTCACCAGTTTGAGCCAGGATGAGGATCAGCGCAGTGGCAGAGAGGAGCAGACCTGACCTACGTAGTGCTCGGTCAATTTTCTCAACCAAGAAGGATTGACACTGTGGCTAGGAGGTGCATATTTTGTTGGTGCTGGAATTGCGCAGAGCTTAGAGGCTCAGTTCTTAAAGTCGCTGAGGTATAGGAGGCTGCAGGTAATTTGCGAAGCGAAGCTGGTGGGGTACTGTGGTCAGAACAGTACCTAACAAGGCAAGACCAAGGAGGGATTTCCAGAAAGAAAATCGAGACTTAGAGGGAGTCAAACCGAGGACTTCTAAGAGGGAAGTAAAGAGACTCAGAGGAGTTGAAAGAAGAGCAGCAAGATGGCATTGAATGGGCTAAGAGATCAAGATAGACTAGACAGAGCTTCCAACTTCGTAGTCTGGAAGGACAAGATCTTGTCCATTCTACATAGGTATCGCATCAAGCACTTCGCCTTGCAAATGATAGCAATCCCAGTTGACCCAGCTGAAAATGAGAAGTACGAGGAAGCAATGGCCAGGGCAAAGTGCATCATCCTTGATGGGGTCAAGAATCATGTGGTGTGCATATTACCGAGAAGGAGACGGCAAATGAGATGTGGGAGGCCTTGAAGAAATTGTATCAGCATATTTCCATGCAGAGGAAAATGTTACTTGAAAATCAGTGGCGGTCATACCAGATGCAGAAGGGAGAGCAGATAGATGTCTTCCTCGGTGGATTGAAGGAGATCCGTGATTAGTTAACTTCCATAGGGGCCACGCCGGATCAGGAACTGATGGTAAGGACCGCGTTGAACGAAGTCTCAGAGGATTGGGAGGTATTTGTCCAGAGCATACTGGGCAGGACGAGCCTTCCAAATTGGGAGGAACTGTGGGCAGCTCTTTGTCAAGAAGAGATCAAAAGGGTGACCAAGGCAAGGAGTAGCAGAAAAGGGGTTAGAATCAAGGAGGAAGAAGAAGATGCGGCTCTCGCATCTGCGGGAAAGCAGGAGAAGAGAAATAAGAAGGACCTCTCCAAGGTCAAATGCTTCCATTGTGGGGAACTGGGTCACTATGCAAACCAGTGTCCTAGGAAGAAGAGCATGGGAGAGGCTTTTGAGACCAAGGCAGTGCCAGCGAGGGCGGAAAAAGAAGTGGAGGTAGATGACAACTGTGCCATGAGCGCTCATGCGCCACTTGAGAGGCAGTGGAGAGACATCGAGCTGTAGTTAGACGGACTATAGACGATGAGGGGTAGGAATCCTTGAGGTACTCAACCTCTTGGATTATACCTTGCTATGGGAGCCCTGAAGAGAAGTGGTAGGACTGGCGGATGAGGGTAGAGACGGATGCGGATGGAGTGACAGAGGGTGCTACAGTGCAAGAGTCCCGGGATAGCGTGAGGCAACAGTGCGAGATGCATGGAGTTGTTGCAGCAGCACAGAGGTCAGTAGAGGGAGCACTTGTCAGCGACAGAGGGAGCTTCAACATCGGGAGAGTCTCTAGCCTGACAAGGATGTCAGAGTTGGGTGGATCAGTTACTTCCTTCTCAGTAACTGGGTTGCAGTGCAGCAGTTAGTAGTGGCAGTGCTATGGGCAACACGATGCAGTGTGAGGAGAAGGGGATGCAGTGCAGATGCAGCAGTGGCAGTGGCAGGGCCATGGGTAGCAGCACAGATGCAGAGGGAGCTGCCGTATAGATGCAACAGTGGCAGTGGCAGGGTCATGGGCAGCAGTACATGATGCAGTAGTGCAGAGGATGTTGGGCAGGGAGGCTTAGCATCAGCACAGGGACTGATGCTGGATGATCAGGGTGATACTCAGTGAGGAGTATTACTAGAGCACAATCCTCGCTAAGAGGGAGTGTTGATTTGGGGTAGCATCAGATGTGGTCTAGCCATGAAAATTGGTAGAGAGGCTAAAGCACATGAGATCTTCAAGACCCAGAAATGGTTTGGGCATAATCTAACCGGTTTGCGAGATATTAAAATAATTAATATTTTTAATAGAGATCCTAAGTCTAAACTTAGGAAAAATAAAATATTAATGGGTATTAATATAAAACCGGGTTAGAAGGGTCTAAAAGTCATGGATCAAGCCAAACCTAATATTAGCCGTTGATTAGAAATTTAATCTTGACTGTTGATGGACCAACGAGAAAAGTATAAGAGGAGGCTTGAGGGTTAGTTGGAGAACACACCGAGAGAGATCAAGAACTCGATTTTCTGGGGTAGGGTTTGCTGAGGAAATTGAGTAAGTGATCAGAGTTGTAGCTGAGGGGCAGTGAATACATAGCAGAGAGGCAGAGTTAGTATCGGGAGGATCAACGCAAAAGTCGGGAGAGGTTGACACAGAGCCAACTAGAGGCCATGCAGTGGCAGCCAGGAGTTGCGCAGAGCCCAAAGAGGCTGACACTGGGTCAGAGAGGCTGACGCAGGGCCTAGAGGCAGCGTTGGGAGATTTTTCATGGGATAGCCTGGAGCTGGAGAGCTGGATAGGGTGATGCAGTCCCTATCAGAGTAGACGCAGAGCAGCAGAAGCTCCATTGTTGTTGTGGGATCGTTCATCCGGTGATTTAGCCAGAATATCTGTCTCCGACTGAGAGGTACTATTGCCGAGGGCATTCTCTGTTGGGTGAGCCATTTCTGGCACCCAGGTTGTATTCTGAAATTGCATAATAATAAAACCCTTTGAGTAGCTGCACTGGTTTTTTTGCATTGGGTTTTTCCAGGGACATTAGTCCAAAAACAACAGTGTCACTTGTGTGCTTGTTTACTTTCAATTGATGATCTGTGTGTGTTGATATTGTACTTGTATTTATTTTCAGTATTTACATGGTAAATAACTTGTTAAGTAATTGAACGAGTAGGAAGAAATAAATTAGATAGTACAAGAATAATTTCTAACAGGTTAAACTTAGAAATTCCAACACTAGAGGGCTACATTAGCACATGTACAGTGTGTCTAGAGAGCCATGGGCCTCCCCAATAGTAGACAACACTCCATGGATCCCCAGAGATGTTCAGAGATTTCTAGAGATTCACCTATTGGACGAGGAAGATGTACTTGGTTCACCATGCCTAGCTGGCCCCATAGTTGGACCATGCACTTGGCAGAGGACCCAGGACTTGTATGCTGATGTGGCATCACTTACACCATCATCTAAGTCCTTACAGATGGTATATAGACATCTTTGATCTACTTGGAGACCAATGAGGTTACTTGTGTGCCCTCACACCCATTGGGAGCACCATAGGTTTATTATTTGGAGAACAAGGGGCCAACCTCTTGTCCACTACTTTTGGGAGTCCTATTCATCATTGTGGCACTTATGGACTTCATCAGGCTTCTTAGAAGTCCCAACGACATGTATTATTGATCATTCGACCTCTTGAGAGGCTTATTCTTTTGTTTATGAGCTAGTTTGGTGGGTTTGTCACCAAAAGTTTGTTGTTTTGCACATTATTTTATTCTAGGGGCTAATGTAGGCCCAAGTAGCTAAATTGAACTCATTAGAAGTATATAAATAGAAGTGATGAGGATTCATTTTAGTATCATCACTTGGATCGAATATTGCCCTTGGTTTCCTTAGGCTAGAAGCCTCATTAGGACCCTCACATTGTCTTGCATTAAAAATTCTTTCTTTGGTCCTTTTCTCCCTCTTGAATAGGTCAAGCGTATCATTCGTTGCTAAATCCTACCCGCGTGGCCTACCCCCGGGTCCACTTGGTCCTGTGTGGTCCCACACACTATTAAGGGTAATTCTTCAAGGATCCCTAGGAATCCAATCTTTCACAAGAATTTCAAGGTCTAGGAACCCCCATTATAAGATACATACCCCAAACCTAAACCTTGAAGTTCCCCTTAAGCCCTTCCTTGAGAGCTTTAAACCTTGCTTCTAAAGCAAGCAAGCCACATATTTGAGCCTCTCTTGTGAATAAGCTTCTAGGATCACCCCTCACCTTATCATTGGTCTATCCATTTAGTAATCATCATCATAATAGGTCTCCTCCCATTGGTGAAAGTCTGTAAAGAGCAGGGAGCCTTAGTCGAGGTGACAACGGGCTATTGCTCCATTTGTTGCCCTTAGCCTAGTAGTAGCCCTTCAAGGATCCCCTTTTAGGACCCCTACTAGTTTGAGTGGTAGCATAACTCACATTTCACAAGGGTCACATAGAAGCCATTTCTCCTTTAGGATTCTTAGGTCTAGGATACTTCTTGTGAAAGGATATTCCTCGACCCTAGGTCTAGGTATCTTCATAACCCTTCTTAAAGAGCTAATCACCTTGTTTTCAAAGCAAGTAAGCCAACTATTTGAGCCTCTCTTGTGAATAGGCTTTAGGAAATCACCATATCTTATCATTGATCCGTCTTCCCTTGTGATTCCTCTCATATCGGGACTCCTCCCATGGATGAAAGACCATCAAGGGCAGGGAGTCTTAGCTGAGGTGACTTTGGGCTATCGCTCCATTGTTTCCCCTTGACCTAGTAGTTGCTCTATAGGATCCCCTCCTAGGACCTTTGCTAGTTTGAGGGGTAATAAGGTCAAGCCCCTGAAATATAATTTTATGCCAAAAATTTATGATGAAACCCTCAAAAAATTTGCTGAAACACCTGCAAAACAATGAGGGTTAGCAAATGAAATCAAATGTTAAGAAATAAAATCCCTAGAGGCTTGCAACCAAGGGAAAAGAGGCCTAAAATTCCTATGGCCTACAACAAAGAGCCTCAAAAAATTATATGATCCACAAAAATGATACCCAAACCCTTTTTGATGCTAAATATAACCCTTCAAGGCTTGCGTCTAGCTCAAAGAGTGAAATATGAAGCAAACAATAACCAAAAGCCCAAGTAAAACCATTAAAAACTTTGCAAAATATATATAGAGGTGAAATCCTTGAGAAATTCAGCCTTGAGGCAAAAGAGGTCCTCAAAACCCTTGTCGCCTTCCAGAAAAGGTTAGACGACCCTAAAAAAATAAGTCGCTGACCTCCAAACCCTCGCCGTCTAGGCTAGGAGGCTATTCTCAGCTTGAGAAATCAATTTCCTTCAAAACCTTGACGAGATCAAGCCAGCAAACAAATTATACAAAAAAGATCCAAGCCCAAATCAATGCCCTCCTTCAGATCTGCAATAAAAACTCAAGAAAACCCAACAAGTATATACAAATAGATGGAAATATATACAAGGTTAGAGGGAAATATATACACAAGATCTATTCACAAATTTAATGATACAAGCTCTTTAAATAACAGATCTATTCATTAAAGCTCTAAAATAAATTTTGAAAATATTTTAATTTTAGATCTAGAGAAAATGGTAAGGAAAACCCCTTTTCTTATTCAAAAGATAAGTCTTCAAGTGACCCACTATGGGTTCTTCAACTTCTATGCTTGAATAGTTGGTTAATTCAACCGAGAATGTCCCTAAGTATCCAAGATTTGATCAACGAAATTATTTCTATACACTTGAAAGATAATTGTAAGATCCATAGAGATTTGGATAGCATAGTGATAGAGGAGTCTAAGGGTTTAGTTGAAAACCAATATATCTGCTCCACCTAGTGTGTTTTTTGAAATCTAAACAATGATGCATGACAATTTTACACCAATGAATCTTCGAGAGCAAATGGAAATAACGATGTAAATTACTAGTAGACATTAAGCACAAGAGATCAGAAAGATTATATCATATCACTGGAGAATAACACCATAGCTTTTCCCTAAAGACTTTCTTATTGCTCAGAAAAATAATTAGAAGGATAGTAGAGCTTCAATGACCGAGAGCTCTGTAAAACCCTAAACAATTATAAAACCTTAATTTATCATTCTTACATAAATAAACCTTTAAATTTTTGAAGCAAGCAAACACTCTCGAAATTTGGCAAATCATCAATAAATAC
This sequence comes from Pinus tabuliformis, assembly GCA_031772625.1. NCBI lineage: Eukaryota > Viridiplantae > Streptophyta > Pinopsida > Pinales > Pinaceae > Pinus > Pinus tabuliformis. The sequence continues at coordinate 1,514,614,920 of CM062817.1, forward strand.
TTGTAATTTTGTTTGGAGTGTTCCTGAAGTTGAAATTCTATCTGATGATGTTTCCGGTGGCTGCTGTTCTCGCTTTCATTATCAAAATGACCAAAACCTCCCAGCCAAATTGGGCACAACCTCGGTGCCCAGCTCCAAAGTACTTCACAAATGACATACTCTGCCCCCATGCCCAAAAACTCAAGGACAATTGAGGCTTCTCTCAGTCTGTGACTTTCTCAATACTTTCCTCCTTGCACTTGCCAAAATCCCCCTGTTTCAGTAGTACTCCCTTCCTTTTATTTCTATCGCTCACCGCTTTTCTTCCTTTCCCGTCTCTGTGTCCTTCCTTGTTATGTGGAGCTCTGCATGCTATAGATTTGATTGAATCTTTATATAGATTTGATTTCTGATTCAGCCTTTATATAATTTTGATTGAGTCGGTTCATTTTTTTTTAGAGGATAGACTATATATGTTGTATATGATCAGTTTATTTAATATTAACTTTATTCAAATATTTAATTAATTTAATTTAATTTATAATTTTAATTAAATAGTTTTATTTATAGTTTTAATTTATTTATATTTTCTTTTGATTAAGGATTTATCATTTGTATATGTAAGGGTTGTATACATATTAAGTACCCAACTTAATATATTCATTATATTTTGATAAGTTAGAAATTTACTTCGATGATTGATTTATTAACTTAAGTTTAGATAATTTTCCATATTAGTCGGTATGTATACTATTGCAATACATGCGGGTCATGCATATGTAGCTATCATATGGATGTCCCGTATGCATGCTAATATTCACAATCTGTTTGTAATTGTAGGTGGGTCATTACAAGCTCAAGGTTAGATGATTATTACAATAAGGAGCTTAGAGCTTCCTTATATTGAAAAATGAGAGCATGAGAGCCTCCAAATGGAAAAAACGGCTAGTTGACCTGATCCATGGCTTGATCTTGGTCAAAAAATTTGAAACCATTGATTGCACCTGCACAGATCTCCAAAAAAATTCGACTTCCTTGATGGATGAGCTGGATGGAGCAATATTTAACTTTTGGGTGGTTTTGGACCACTGGAAAATCTTCAAAAATAATTGTTTGGAATTCCCTCATTCAAAATAACCACCTAGACCAAAAAAAATTCGATTTCCCTTGAGAAAATATTTTTTTTCTGGCCCAATGATTTTTTTGTGGGTCTTCTTTGCGTTGGAAATGAGACTTTTCTCCATTTCGAATTTGATCCCATTTTTGGAAAATGCACATTCCCTTTTTAATTATTTTTCTACTTGGAGAGAATTTTATTTTCTCATTTTTATTTTTTGAGTAATTTTTGGCTAATTATTTTGCTAGAATATAATAATAACGACTCTAGAGGGGATTAGAGTCTAGACATATTTTTCCACCCTCAAATTGTGTCTAGATAGAAAGTTTAGGAGTTGAGGTGTAAAATTAAGTACTCATACCCCCCTAGAACTCCTATAGACAACACTTTTTTACATATTTACATCATGAAAATCCCATACAGAAGGGGAATTTTGACAAATAAAACATAACCTCTAGACTCAACCAAATTCTGCGACACTTTATAGATGATCTAGTATGACAAAGTACATAGACTCAATACATTAGGACTTACCTGAGACTTGGCCATCGAGACCCACCCTAGCTTTGGGGCATAGCTAGGGAGAAAAACTCTACCAATTATAAATGTTTAAAAACACAAATAATTGGCAGAGGAAAAAAACTCCCTAGAGTGAAACTCTTTGGTAAAAATCATAGGCTTACCTAGATGTTTTACATGGCTTCATAAACACATTAGAATCATTTTTACATCAAGGCCCTTAGGGCAACAAAATTTGGATTACATATAATGACCAGAAATTGTATGATGATGATGAAATTTGAAAAAAATTGTACTGCCCTGCACTGTACTCTGCTCAAGGTGTGGTTGACACATGAGTGGTCAACACAACCATTGGAGATAATATTTTAACTTGCCTTTATCCAAGAAGAACAATGCTCTGCAAGGACTTCGCTCACATCCTATACAACTTTTGGGTGACAAATGTCAGTGGTATCAACCATGACATGTCATTCTAGCAACACCGAAGGAAATTTTTATTAAAACCAAAAATTCCACATGGCCTTTTCAGTTTGGTCATGGATGGATTTTGTCATGTGGTCTCTAGCCTAGGTTGTGATTTTGGATGTTTGTAGGAAGGATAAAATCTATGCAGGGAACCACCATTGGTACCAAGAGCGTCTTTTGAGAGGGGAAAGGAGGAGAAGCTGTAGGAGTTTCAGAAGTAGTTGATTTTATCTACAAGAGGTGGAATGGATATAGAATATGAAACTTGCCCACTCTTAGACCCCAATTTTTCTTTCTCTACTTTTGTAGCTTCGATGGTTTCTAAACTAAGTTGCATGAAGCGTCGGAACATTTCAGAGTTTCTGAAATGGGTGTGTTTAGAAATGTCACCTCCCAAAAATGGAAACGTTGGCTGAAAATAAGTGAATAACACATTATCTTGCAGGAAAAAAGGGAATAAAACCCATAGATGACAATTTAGGAGGATAAACACGTCTATATTAACTCTCATAGATGAGTACATGATGGTCAAGTTTCGGAGTTTCGGGTACGGGTATGGCCCAAAACACCGGGTTCCTAAAAGTTTTGTGCACCATAGTTTCTAGATTGGATTTTCTTGATAGGAGACATCTATTATGAATACAATTTATTTAAAAATAATATAAATAATCATAATCATAATGTCATAATAATAATTAGTGCTAAAGAGGCATGTCTAAGGGACATACCCATTCATGAAGAGGCACCTAAATAGGTATATAAGCAAGCCTCATTTGTAACATTCTCATCATCATCTCATATCTTCCCTACATCTCTTATATAAATATAATGTTGTCCTATCATGGATATTTATAGATTTCAGATCTTCTGAGTATTCTGCTACATTTATGAACTTTGTTTATAACAACATCTAGAGGCACATCTAAGGATCTTACATCAAGGAAAGGTTTTTTTTTTTTTGCCAAATGATACTTCAAACTGTTTATCTCCCCGACTGATACATTTATTGCCAAACTTTTGTTGCATCTTACTACTCAGATCTCCACAATAGCAACAGACAAAACCCCTCTCTATTACCATTTTCATTGTTTTTTAGTTGTTAGGGTTTTATAAGAAGCAAAAACAACAAAGCCCTCAAACAGTTCAAAAATTTACAGAAATAACTCCAATCTCCGTGAAAATTGTGTATGGGGAAGTTAGGTGGACTCAAGTCACTGGTTTGGCATGCCTTCCATTGCAAATATTGAGAAAAGTTTCTTCCCAATCAATTTATAATGCCAAAATCCAGCTGAGCATTTGGCCGTTACACGTTTTTATCAAATACTTTGGATCCAGTTGCAAAATCCACACAGACGGCCTTACTCTGCAGAAAATTCCTCACTGGAAAAAACAGAATAGAAAATGATGAATAATGATTTTGCTGTTTTCTCTCATATTCTGTGCCTGCTGGATATTTTGTTCAAATTGGTGATTGTTGAGAAAAGTGCAGAGTACTCGCCAATCTGGTCAAACTCACTGATTATTGGTCAGATTGACCCATTCTTGCAGTTCCATAAAGAATCGTCTCCTTTGAGGGCTGAGCCAAGTTGAACTGTTAGGTATAAATATTAAATATTACTTGGCAAGTATCGTAACAAAATCTAGAATTCCAACAATCCAAATTGGTCTGAGCAGTTTAACAAAGTCTTTCCTTTCCTAGGTTGTATTTCTGTTCCCATATGGAGTTTGATCTTCGGTAGATGGGTGCTCACTTCCCTCACTTCCCCTATCGTTCAGAACTCTGTAAGATTTTCTGCTCACTATACTATATGCCGTAGTTGAGCAGATTGTATGATTTGTTTTGGTGGGGGAGAAAATCTTGCTTTTTTTCTCAAGAGTGAATTCAATTTTTCAGAAGAATTTTCATGTCTGATGCTGCTAATATGAGCTGTTCAGTTTGTTTGAAATTTGTGTCATTTATTTTGCAACAGTGAAATTGTTTTGAATTTAAGGTTACTCATGTCTTCGGTCAAAAAGATATCGTTTGTAATTTCTAGAAGAATTATTCTATGTATTATGCCCACATTTCTTTAACAAGTACAACATAAAACAGATCCTGTGCATAAGAGGTAACTGTGAGACAAAACATCTGAATATACTATCTCACTGGAGTTAAATATTAGTACTGGAAGGCACAAAATAAGTTAATTTTGAAGTCCAGAAGTGTACTACATCTGAAGAATTTTCATTGCTTAAACACCAAGAGTAATAAAGATAAAGTGGCATATCTTCATTGCAGACAGGAACTTATTTGTTGTGTCACGTCTGTTCTAGAGCTGCATGAGGGAAGAGGCTAATTTGATAATGCACAAGGAACTAAGATTTATGGAACAGACTCATGAAAACATGTCAAAAAGGTAATACAATGACCAGAGAAAAACAGTTACCCTATAGAATTCATGTGCTTGTTGAGTTGCAGATTTTGTTGACTACGATACTACTGAACCTGCTAACCAGGAGATTTTTGATCATAGGGATATTAATCGGAAGAGGACCACAGAAAAATCACGTGCAAAAAAATCCTTGTATAAACAAAGATCTAAAGTGAACAAGTCTCTGCATCATCAACAGATGTCCAGTGAAAAGAAACTGAGGGAAAATGAACCTGAGAAAAAAAGAAGATGCAAAGCTGCATTAAGTGGTACATCTGTTGGAGAAGTGTATATGAGGAGGTGCAAGCAGCAGAATGCACAGGCCAATTCTGGGTCTAACTCAAAGCATCAGCAAGACATCTTATTACAATGTAAAAAACAAACTGCAAAGCTGGAACAGCCAGTGAAGAGAAGACGGAAACAAATACCTAGATCCTTCTCAGACAAGGAGAAAGAAGAGCAAGGCACAAAGAGCCAGAAAAGGTAAGTTGAAACATTCCCAGTTACAGTGTCACTGTTTCTGTCCTTAAATTACAGTTTGCTCAGAGATAGCTTCTACATATATTCCATATTCTTTAAAGATTAGATGTGCAATTAACAGGAACAAAACATCATCAAAAACAAACTTTTTAGTCCTGTAAAAGAGAGATTGTCTTTGAAACTTAGGTTCTATATCTAACCAGTAAGTAATCTTCTGTTATAGGGTATTTCTGGATATCTTTACTGTGTATGTGGAATGAGGATAGTGTTCAACGTTTCGGGTGGACACTCCACCCATATTCTGGGACCAAATGAAACAGAATGATTAGAAAATAGTGCATATAGGATTATATAGGTGCGAGGAAAGGAGAGAGGAACGTTCGGTTTTAGAGGTCAAAAAAGACCATTATGTTTTCTAGGTCAAAAAGGAACGTTAGAGTTCAACAGACAGAGTTTAACCACTCAATAAAACTGATTGTTGGAGAAAAATAAGGAATATTTAATTTTGAATTAACAATGAAAATAATTTGAAAAAAAAAATATTATAAGTTTTCAAAGTGAATAAAAATGAATTAAATTAAAAAATTAAGAAATATAAATAATAGTTAAATAATTTAAATTTTTTAGGAAACATTAAATAACAAATAATGAAAATAAATGATTATAATAAATGAGTACTGAAGGAAAGAGGGTTAGGTTAAAAGGATGAAAGGGGGCAATCAAAAAGAAAGGAGAGACTAGAATTGAGGTGGAGTGCGAGAATTCCTTGAAATGCAGCAACTGGAATTAATTCTCCTAACTGATTAGCAGTTTATTAATTTTCTGATTAATACGAATTAATCGCACTGCAATTTCTTCACCAAATAAAATACCGTGGAAGCAAAACAGGAAATGAGAAATACTAGCACATACACAAAAATTATGACACCATTATTTTGGACAAAAGTCCCTGGAAAAACTCAATGTGGGAAAATCAGTTGCAGCTGAGGGTTTATATTATTATTTACAGCAAAAATTATGAGTACAATAAAATATCACCAAACTGGTGATTCTATCCAGGAGAAACACTGGCAAAATTACTGTGGGAAATTTTACCCTCACTCCAACCAATCCTGGCTCCGATTGCGAGCTCCAAGTGAGCCGTCCAAGCAGCTCTGTGCAGGCCCTGCATTCCATTTCATAGCCTGTCAAACTCATTGCGTGAAACAACTGCTACTCAAGCAGTCATTCTTGCAGCTAACTAGGAAAATGATTCTTCAACACTCTGGAAAATCTTCCTGGCCTCTAGAACTGAAAACGACCTTCCCTTCAGCCAAATCGAACTTCCTTCTTGAGGCGTAGTGCAGCCTCCTAGAGATAAATTTCGAACTCCTCTTTTTGACTCTCTGGGACTAGAAAAAATCCTCTAAATCACTACTAACCTCTCTTGTCACCTGCCACTCGATCTACTAGCTCGAATTTACTTGCACTAGAAAATCGAACTGCCCAGACCACTGAGTATCTGCATTGGTGTGTTCTTTATCTACCCCTCGACGTCTTCTTATAATCTCCAGTTTGGACTCAAATGGCCAAGATTAAAACTTAATCGATGGTTGAGATTATCTCCAAGTCGATCCGTGTGAGTTTCTAGATAATTCACTCATTTCTCAATTAATTACTATTAATTAACCATTTTTCCTAAGTTAGATTTAGGAAATTTTAATTATGGTCAATTAATTGAATTGAGTTCTCTAGGTGGAATTTCTAGAGACGATTTCTGGGTTTTGGACAACTCCTATGTTTTAGCCTTTCCATAAAGTTTTGAGACTAGAATACCTCCAATGCTACAAAAAATAACACTCCCTCTTAGCGAGGAAGGGGTTCGTCACAACGCCCTATCTCTGTATCATCCTCCATACACAGTGTTGATGTCTGGCCACTGTGACACCCTGCCACCGCCCACCAACTACTATGCAATTATGATGTTGCATCTGTGTTGCTACTGACATCGCTGTACTACCGATACTGCTGGCAACTCTGCATCTGCATTGCAATTCTCTCTCAATTGTTATTGTTGCTACTGCAACTATAGCAACTGAGAGGCATCCAAAATACTGAATCAACTATGTCTCTATGCTGCAATTGTCTCCTGAGCATCTAACTTCTATTAGCTTCCGCACTGTCCACTGGGAATTCTGCGTTGTTGCTGACTCTGCTACTGAGCTCATGTTGTGCTATCAACATTGCTCTGCGCTCCTTAGCGTCAGACTGCTACGAGTCTACAACTATCACTCTGGAACTGACTGCATCAGCTAACACTGATCCTCCTGCTACTGAATACTGTGGGACCCTATAGTAAAGGTAATGATCCATGGGGAAACATTATTTTATGCTTACCTCAATATACCCTTTCGAAATCTCTGCGCAACTCTAAACTATGATGTACTCATACTGTTGTTGTTATTTCTCTGTTGCACTGCTGTTGCAACCACTGCAATAATGAGTTTGATATCCCCAGATCCTTAAGCACCAGCTTTCATAGGGATGCTCCCTCTGAAGCTAGACGCCCTTTGACTCTCGATCTCCCTATGGGAAATCTCTCTGCTTTCTCTTGGAAACTCGCATTGTCCTCCTGTACTAGAAACTGGACTGCATATTTCTACGCTAGGAATCTTCTAGTTGGAATTGCAATTGGGCAATTCGCACTGCTTGTGTCACAGCAACTGTTTACTAGGTACTGACTGCAATTGTTTACTAGGTACTGACTACATCTAGCTATGTAGTTGTCATTTGAATGACTAACTGCACCTGTTGACACTATGATCTTCTTGCTACTGATTTTGTTGGGCTCCTGTAGCAAGGATATTGATCTATGTGAGAAATCTGCAGCAACTGGATCAAATTTGCAGCTCTTCCATGGTTCCTTCGTAATCTGGCACACTGGAGTCTCATACTCCTCCACCTGGATTTGGTAACCCACTACCTCCTTTCGAGCCTTGCTCCTTACCAGGACCTTTCTTCACTTCGCAACTTGCACTAGATAGCTTGCACTTCCTTCGAAAACTATCTCCGAAAACTAGAAGTCGGTCTGCTATCTAGATTTGTATTTTGGTTAACTCGAACGACCTCTTCTGGCAATCTTGTATGACCATCCCTAGAAAGTTGCCAAAACTGTGAAACCAAAATACTGGAGAAATAAATAGGAATATCCTTCCTTTCCAGCTTGGCTACTTGCTCTGCAATTCACACTCCCTCTTGGAATGCGCAAAACTGCTACTATCTATATTGTTTTGCCTTCAGCTGCTTTTTGGAACTACTCGCTCAGCCTTTCTGAATGTCCTTCTCCAGAAAACTAGCACACGAACCGTAACCCCACCAACTCAAACGAGCTACTTCTAGCAAACTGGTATTGCCTTTTGCAACTGGAAAATTGTGGATCTCCTCCAGAAACTGGTATTGGAAACCCTCTAGGAAAATACGGAAATTCCTCCCTCTATGTGTGCATTTTTCTCTTCCTTCTGACATTGAATCTACTCTAGCAAATTGCTGCAAACCCTTTGTGCCTAGAACAAGAGTATTCTCTTCGAAAATCTAAGTTGTTGCTCCCTTTGAACAACGCAATTTTCTTCTTCTCCACTCTGAGCTTCCTATCCATCAAATATGCTTTGATAGCGTGTGAAAATTCCTTGAAATGCAGCAACTGGAATTAATTCTCCTAAATGATTAGTAGTTTATTAATTTTCTGATTAATACCTAATTAATCACACTGCAATTTCTTCACCAAATAAAAACCGCGGAAGCAAAAAAAGGAACCGAGAAATACTAGCACACACACAAAAATTATGACAGTTATTTTGGACAAAAGTCCCCGGAAAAACCCAATGTGGGAAAACCAGTTGCAACTGAGGTTTTATGTTATGATTTGCAGCAGAAATTCCGAGTACAATAAAATATCGCCAAACTAGCGATTCTATCCAAGAGAAATACTGACAAAATTAGTGGGGGAAATTTTACCCTCAATCCAAACAATCTCGGCTCTGACTGCCAGCTCCAAGTGAGCCATCCAAATAGCTCTATGTAGGCCCTGCGTCACCCCTGTGCAACCTGCCAAACTCACTTCCTGAAACGACTGCTACTCAAGCCATCCTGTCTGCTGCTGACTGAGAAATTGCTTCTCTAGCACTCTGGAAAATATTCCCGACCTCTGAAACTGAAAAACGACATTCCCTTTAGCCAAATCGCACTGCCTTCTTGTGGCACTGCGCAACCCCTGTGCAATCTTCTAGAGATAAATTTCAACCTCCTCTTTCTGACTCTCTGGAACTGGAAACCTTCCTATGGATCACTGTTGAACTCTCCTGCCACCTGCTACTGGATCTACTGGCTCGATTTCTCCTGTTGAATCACCTGCACTGGAAAATCGAATTGCCTACACCACTGAGTATTTGCACTGGTGTGTTCTCCATCTACCCATCGACCTCTTCTTATAATATCTAGTTGGGACTCCAACGACCCAGATTGAAACTTAATTGATGGATGAGATCATCTCCAAGTCGACCCGTATGAGTTTCTACATAATTCACACCTTTCTCAATTAATTACTATTAATTAACCATTTTTCATAAGTTGGACTTAGGAAATTTTTAATTATGGTCATTAATTTAATTGAGTTATTTCTACGTGGAATTTCCATAAACTATTTCTGGGTTTTGGAGAACTCTTGTGTTTTAGCCTCTCCACAAAGTTTCAAGAGTAGAACACCTTTGATGCTACATAAATTAACATGGAGGGGGGGAAATAGTATAGAATTTAAAGACCTAAGAATGCGGGGGGCATTCATATACATAATGATTAAATTAATAGGGACAGGGGGAGGGGTGAGGGGGAAATTATAATAAAATATAAATATGATTAAAATGAAAGGAATGAAAGAAAAGGAAAGAAAACAAGGCTAAAGAAAAAAATAATTTAAGAACATGGGGGGAGGGGGGGGGGAGGCAAAGGGAAGATCAAAGGTTAAGGTTGTGAATTAGAGGTTTCTAAGAATGGCTTAACTTGTATCCATCTTCACGATTAAAGTTACTTGAATGCTTTTCGATTTTGAGGGCCTCATGGATGATTCAGGTGGAATAGAAAGGAGTGGGGTGTGAAAATTCCTTGAACTGCAGTGACTAAGTATTATTCTCCTAACTTAATAGTTTATTTGTCTTCTATTAAATTATTAACGGTAAATAACGAATAAACCACATTGCAGTTCTTCACCAATTAAAATTACATTGCGGAAAATAAAAATGTGGAACTGAGAAATAGTTGCACACAAAAAATAAAATGACATCGTTGTTTTGGACAATAGTCCCCAGAAAAACCTCGAAGGAAAAACCGATGCAGCAGATGAGGGTTTTGTTTTATTATGTAACAATTTGAGAAAATAATTAGTATTGGTTTCTCAATTGGAAAAGGTCCATAAATACACTAGCAAAATATATTGGATATCTAAGATCTCCTTTGCAAATCAACTCAACCTCCTCCGGCCAGCTCGCACCCCACATTGGAAACTCACACTGCTGCTTGAAATGCACATTGCTGGCTTTGAGTGACTTGGATAACACTGGATCTTCCTCCCACTGGGATGCGTAGCCTCCTTCTGCCTCTGGAATGAATTCACTTTGCCTTCCAGACACTGATCCGACCTTCGGCAACTGAATTGAACCTCTTCCGGCAACTCGCCCTAATGGATTGGCTAACTCACACTACACAAATTGGCCTCTTCTGTAGACAATTCAACCTCCTCTTTTCCTTCCTCTTGGACATTGGAAAAGTGAGAAAAGTCTCCTCTGGATGTCTGCTCCCAAACCTCTGTTGTTGCCTCTCTTCGATGCTCTTTCCCTGACTTGATGCAACTTGTTGACACCTCGATCCTCTTGCTACTTTACTATTGTGGGCCCCTATAGCAAAGGTGTTGATCCTATGTGAACAGTAACTGGATCTAATCTAGACTTCCTGCTGTTCCCCATGGACGCTGCCCATACTGGCATTTCGAAGCATCATGCTTCTCCATCTAAAGGTATTGTTGATATCAATGCAATATCCTTCAATCTAGAGGTCAACTCATTGATTTTTCCTGAAGTTGTTGTTTGTTGCCCCTTATTTTCCTTCTTCCTCTTTGGACACTAGGTGACGAAATGACGAAACTCACCACATCTGAAGCACTTGACCTTCAACAAGTCTTTCTTCTTCTTCTCTCCTCCTTTTGAGTTCTGTCCCTGACTGGGACCCTTTGCCTTTCTCTTTCCTGCAAGGGCAACGTTTTCTTCTTCCTTCTCCACCTTCGGTACCTTGCTACTGCTATTGGTAGCACCTTTTGCGAGTCTGATCCTTAGCTCCTCCTGAGTGAAGTCACTCCACAGGTGTTCCTAATCTAGTAGCTATCTCATCTAGTGATTCGTTGAACGAAAGTTCACCATTCCTTGGTAAACCCGTTTAGAGTTGTTCGCACTAGTTCACTATTTGATGGTTTCTCTCCTATAGGTACAAGTTCATCTCTGATTCCCTAAATCTTGGTGAGGTAGGATGTAACATCCTCGCCCTTCTGCATTGTGACTGACTTCAAATTCTCCTTGAGAATCATTTTCTGATTCTCAAATGGATCTTCCTACAACTTCATAAAGGCATCCCACATGTCCTTTGTTGTGTTCTTATTTGCAATATGCGGGACAATATGATCCTAAACTCCGTATAGGGCCATCCTCTTGGTCTTGGCCATATCCTTCTTGAAGTTTTCCAACTGTTGTTGATCTATTGACTGAGCCATTACATTTATCACAAATTCCTTCAACCCGTGCTTGTCCAATAGGAATTGCATTGAGGCCTTTCATACGCCAATATTTGAGTCTCCGTTAAGTCTGCGTTGAGCCCTAAGTTTTGTTGTGGCCATCTCAATTCTCAACGAAACTCAAATAAACTAGAGAACTATATGCTGGAAATATCCTCCTTTCGACAACTCAACCTTCTCTCTACTACACACACTCTCCCTGAAATGTGCAGATATGCTTCTGCATTTTCCTCCGCTGTCCTTCCAAAAATTTGCACTGCCTGCTACTTCTACTGGGTAACTTGATTTCCCGTAAGTCCTCCGGAATTTGACACACACACTGCTGACCCTGAAACACACACTCGCTAGATTGGCAAGTTTGCTACAACCTTCTGCTGCTAGGAATTATGGCCTCTTTTCCTTCTTTGGTAATTCCCCTTGTGTTCTTTTCTCTTCCTGTCCTGCACTAATATGCAACTGCAAAACCCTTGCTGCAAAATCACTGCACTAGATCTTCTTTGTGAATCATGAATATACTCATCGGAACCCTCTCTCCAACAATCTTACTTCTTGCTGCTACTGCTCCTAAGGAATCAAGATTTTCCTTCACCCCAAACTAGGAATCGATTTTTGTGTCTCTGTTACTCGCACTGCTTAGATGGCTTATGCAAATTTGTAAGTAGTGCTTCAGATTTCCCTCTGAAATTGCACAATCTATCTTTCGCTTCTGAGCCTCTAATTCGATTAACTATGCTCTAATTCCATGTGAAAATTCCTTGAACTGCAGCAACCAAGTATTATTCTCCTAACTTAACAATTTATTTGTCTTCTGTTAAATTATTAACGACAAATAGCAAATAAACCACACTGCAATTCTCCACCAATTATAATTACGTGCAAAAAATAAAAATGTGGAATTGAGCAATAAATGCACACACACAATAAAATGACACCATTGTTTTGGAATATAGTCCCCGGAAAAACCCCGAAGGGAAAACTGGTGCAGTAGATGAGGGTTTTATTTTATTATGCAGCAATTTGAGAAAATACTTAGTACTTGTTTCCCAACTGGAAAACCTCCGTCAATACATTAGCAAAATATACTGGAGATCCAAGATCTCCTTTGCAAATCAACTCGGCTTCCTCTGGCCTACTCACACCCCACACTAGCAACTCACACTTTTGCTTGAAATGTGCACTGTTGGCTCTCACTGACTCACACAGTTTTGGATCTTCCTCCAATTGGAACATTTGGCCTCCTGCCTCTGGAATGAATTCGCTCTGCCTTCCAGACACTAATCCAACCTCTGACAATTCAATCAAACCTCCTCAGGCAACTCGCAGTACTAGACTGGCTAACTCACTCTGCACAAATCAACCTCTTCTACAAACAATTCAACCTCCTCTTGCCTCCTAGACGCTGGGAAACTGAGGGAAAATATCCTCCAGATCTCTTCTCCCAAAGCTTTGTTGCTCCCTCTCTCCGATGCTCTTTCCTTGGCTCGAACTGTGCCCTCACTAAATGTTGAATTTCCACAATCTTGGGTCTAGGATAGAATCTTAGAATCTCTGACGCTACCAAACCAAGAATCTCAACAAAGCTACTTTGCATAGCGGAACAATATAAAACAATAAATCACATATGCACAATTATAAACAATTTTTTACAAATTTCAACCCAACTTCGTTATATTAATCAACATATAATACAACTGTCTCGGGCTTCCATACAAGGGATAACGAGCCTCAATTATCCACAAGTACAAGAATACAAGATACAATGACAATCTCGCTACAGCCTCTATGTCGTATCTCGTCTTGTCGGTCCTTTGTTTCTGTTCTGCTCTCTAGCTGCCCCTTAGTCCATCAAAGGACAACACATAGAGTCTCCAGGAGGGCTACCACCTATCACTGCTGCAAGTCGCTTATGCTCCAATGAACACAGGCTGATCCAATATGCTCTTCTAGGCTGGCCAATACCCGAGCTCCAATCTGCCAATCTAGCAATCCACTAGTCCATCAATGTACTGCACATTAGGCTCATCAACTTCACCCAACCTTCAGCTGTCACACTCCCTTTAGGACAGCTTGTCAAGGGCTACTTTGGGTCGCCAACACGCTGCTCTCCACAAGTCTTATGGCACCCAATCCTTCCACTGTAAGATCTGCTCCTTGTTGAGGATTCCAACCACCCAAGTCAACCTCAACACATGGCTCCCACAGGCTGCAACTTTGTCCACACTTGGACACCACCCAACTAGCAACAATTCAGCATAAGATCAACACAAACATACGTTGAATCTGGTTCAATACTGTTGTAGGTTAGGATGCCTGGTTAAGGTTTGACTACAGTCCACGTCAGCCCACTTCAATACCTCTTCTCTACCCCCTAACAGCTGCAGCTTAGCTCTTATTACCCCTGTTCCTTCTTGATGCTGTCCAGGGCCAATTGAAAGCCCTAAACCTCCCTTGTGGCACCCTGTTATAGGGTCATTAGGCCTGCGGCCTACTTCAGATTGCTTGCGTGGGCTGCAACCTAAATAATAATGGTAATATTTCTCCTATACCACACTTAAAACTCTTGTGATCATACCCAAGCCATGTGGTTGCCTTATGTCATTAACTCGAACCTGTTACAAAGGAATTTTCCCACACTTCAAGCCCAAAACTGACCCTTGGTGCTGCGTCTCTCCTCCTGTAGCTCGTCGACCTAGTTGCAGATGTACACTCACCCAAAACATACCCTCAAAGCATCATCCTCCCTCTTCTATAACTCAGCCGCCTTTCAGGTTGATCTTCTATGAATGTTGCACATTTGGATGTGTTAAAATGATCTCCTCTCCTTCTATTTATACACTAAAAGAAGGGCTCAACGAATTCATGAAGAGACATGTCTTTTGGACCTGTTGACCACTACGTGTCAACTACCCATAGCAGTACACCCCCTTTTTCGCAAAAGGGTAGCGCTTGATCGTCATGTCCGTACCATTCGACTATCATCATCATCCTGATCATATTATTTTGTAAACCCAGTCAGCATGTGTAAATTTGTAAATAATCTTAGCAGATCCATGTCATGTATGTATTTGCCTAGGTAAACCTAATTTTCTAGTGGTGATCTACGTTCCAGAAGGTTTTTTTGTCTCACCGATCCATGATCGGCAGAGTTTCCCTTCAGTCTAACCCCAAAGCCGGAATGGATTTTGTCATTCGAATCTTAGGGGAGTCCTAGTGTGCTAGGTCGAGTATATATAAAAGTGATTTGGGAATAATCCTAACTATCTGGTTAGGTTATTACAAATCGCTTGATTTGCTAGATTATATTTGTGTCGCAGAACTGGGTGGTCTATGAGGGTCTATGTCAAATGGGTTTTCCCCCTTGAGATATAAAAATATAAAAATTATGATGTGAAGTGTCTTGAGAGTTAAAAAATGTTTTATCCCCTCATAAGTCCTAGGTATTAGGTGATTTTCCAAAGGCTAAGTTCGAGGGTCCCTTTAAATAATATATATATATATATATATATATATATATATATATAAAAAATATAAAAATAATAATAAAATAAAAATAAATAAAAAATAAAATAAAATAAAATAATAATAAGTCCAAAGTTTTGAGAAAATAAATGCAAAATTTTAATTTTTTAATATATTAAAATGCATTTAAAAATTCGACGGATAAGATTAAAAGAAATTTTGATCTTCATCGATGGTCGAGATCACTTTGACATGGATCACTCGAACTAGCCATTGGGAAATTTTTCTTTAAATAGGGTGTCAAGGGTCATTTGAGATGATTCAATTTGTGAGTCTTGTGTTAAAGAAAGCTCTCTTGTAGTCATTTTTCATGTGCAATAAAGAAAGACTTTGGGGTTGAAATCTTGCTGGTGTTACTTTTCCGGAAATGCTATAAGATGTTTTATTTCTATGCATGACTTTAATTTCAGCCATTGATGATAGCTTTATGAAGAGTGATGTTAAACACAGGTTTCTTGTTTAGTCGCTAGGGTTTGAATGATAGTTAAATTTCTAAATATGATGGCAGGTATCTCCATTAGATTGGGATTTTAGTATCGTTTTCTCCCTCTTTGTTAATGGTTGAATTAAGCTGTGCAGCATATCCTTGATTTTGAGTTTACCGGGTGTTCGGGGAAGTTCTCGGCTGAACCGGCCAACTCCCGGATTGCATTTTTTGAAGAGCCTAGCTAGTTTTGATCCTGGGCTTATCATTTGAATTTTTTTTTGGATGCATGAAGGGTTTTATGAAGCACCTCATATTAAATTTAAAATTTTGAAAATATTTCTTTGGCATAACGATAAATCTGGCTGCTTAGAGCCTTCAGTTTGTAATTACTGTAATTATTTAGCTGGTTCTTAGGGTTTCTAGGGCTTCATTTATTTTTTGCATATTCGGGTTCTGGCTGTTTGTTTTCAGGTTGCAGGTTGCAGATCTGAAGTCGAAATTTGATTTTGAAGCCAGATCTAGGCCCTAGAGGGTAAGATCTGGCCTCAAAGTCATCTCTTGCAGAGGCATTATTCCTGCAGTCCAAGTTTTTTTGGAATATTTTAAATCTGGGAACTGTCATTCGAAAGTTTTCGTTGAGAAATTTGAAGCAGAGCGGTTTAAAAGTTTTTTAAGATTTCTGGAAAATAATTTTAAGTTCTGGTGAAATTTTTGATCGATTTTTTAGATCGATTGGCTGCCTGGTGGGGTTTCACGCTGCATCTCTTCCTTTCTCTGTGTATCCTCCATCCACGTGATTGCTCCAACGCTGTCCGTCAGCCCCGCTGCTCCCTTCTTCCTCACGCAAACACCATTGCTATCAGCTCCTCCCTCACGCTGGCACACCCACGCTCCTCAGCAGCCTGCCGCTATTTCATTCTAGCTCCACGCTTCACTCTCCCGCCGCTTCATTCTCATGCTCCACCTGCAAATGAAACATCAAAATCGCATTCCCCATAGCTCCTCATTCTATTTCTCCCCCACACGCTGCCATCTCCAGCATCTATCTCCTCCGTGCGTTTGGCTTTCTGCCTATTGCGTCCCAGCACCCTTGCTCTCTCATCGTCTTCTCCGCACGTTGTTCCCTCGTCACTGTGGCTATCTGCATCCTTAGCCTTCGAATCCCATCATCGTTCTCTTTCCTTGGTTGTTCGAAGAGCTCCATTCCCACAGCGTTCTCCCATGTCTTCCATTCTCTGCGTCTCTCATCCCTGTTCACACTTCTGCCTGCATGCGGCTCAACCCTCGCTTTCCGCCATTGAAGCTCTCCATGCTGCCTCATATGCCAAACCTGCTTATTTCTCCTCCGCCGTCACCTGCACACACTAAGCACACAATACGCTTCGATTTTTATTTTTATTTTTATTTTTGTATAGGGTTAGTGTGAGTATAGTTGAATCTCATTTGATTTTTTTTGGTCAGTGTATTTCCCTTTTTTATGAAGTGTGTTTTTAATATACACAAAATTAAAAAAATTCGATTTTTATCTTTTGATATAGTTAGCATTATTAGTTTTTTTTTAGAATTAGATTTTTTTTTATAATTTAGATTTATTTCTTTGCAGTTTTAATTCAGATTTAAATTTGTTTATTTTGACTTTTAAAAATAATATTAAAAAATCTAAAAAAAAATAATATAGAATATAAAAAAGCCATAAACAATAAAAAATAAAAATAAAGGTGCTATTTTTGGTTTCATTCAATTTTGATTTGTTTTAACTTAGGACTTCATAAAAAAATAAAATTTTAGATTTGATTTAGATTAGATTTTTTTTTTTTTTTTTTTTTAATTTTAATTTTTTTTTTTTAACTTAGGTTTAGTTTTAAATTAGATATATTTAATTTTCATTTTGCTTTAAAAATCAAATATAAAAAAATAAAAATAATAAAAAATCATAAAAGTTAAAAAAAAGAAGGGTTCCTTGTTATTTTTTTTGGGTCTTAGTTTAGATTAGATTTTAATTTTATTTAGATTTTAGTTTTGTTTTATTTTGATTTTAAGCTTAGAATTTTATAAAAAATATAAAAATATATTTTTTTTTTGAAAAGATTAACAAAAAATTAAAAATTCATTTCGGTGTCTTTTGTGATATCTATGTTCCACTTCTCTATAGTTAAATGCGCTTAAATGTTTATTTAAATATTAGCTTTTGAAAAGTGGTGAATCATTTTGTGAGTTGGTTAGCATTTAAAATTTCGTGGTTTCTTGAAGTATTTGATCTTTTGAAATTTATTTGCTAAGAACATTGCGCATCTATTGAATATTTTGCATCTGGTGAAATTGATCATTGCTTGGATTATATAATGCTCGTTACATATTTTGTAAATATCTTCAAGCAATCATTAAATTACTTCATAAAGCAGCAACAACTAATTAATTACTTGGTTTTCATTAACTCCATAAGGTATTGGTCTTAAGCATTTAAAGATCTAATCAAATTCTAAAATCGATCAAGTGCTTGTTCCCCCTACTGTGTCTCCCAACCCAACTGGTTCCCAGTTTGTCTTCCTTTTTCCCATAGGGTCTACCCCCCTTAGCCTGCTTCAGGGAGACAACTTAAATGGAGAGATCGGGGATCAGGGTGACAGCGCCCGGTCTGAGCATTGTCGCGTTGCCTAGACAATCTATGCGACAACAAGACCAATTTGACTCAAGCCTACATGACTTGACTGTCCAAAAATTCATTGTCAACTTAAAAAAATCATAACTCATCGTCTACAACTCGGAGTTCGATGATTCTTGTTGCGTTGGATTCTCCTCGCCATCCTCCATCATCTCCATCCATCACATGTAGAAAATTCTCCATGGTTTTGGCCCAAATATTGATGGGTGCAAAACCCCAACCTTGGGTTCCAAGCCCACAAATGACTTTGTCGTCCTCCAACCTCCAAACACTGAACCTTGGGGCTTGGAGTACCTCCCAAGCTATTCAAAAATCAACACTAAATAATGTGAACTGGGGAATTCGATCTTCCTTGCTCACAACCTATAAATTGTGTCCATCTCCAACCCCATTGAATTGCTCTTATAATCCCTTGATGGAGCATCAACCGCCAATATCTAATCATGATTGATGGCTTAGATCATCTTAGACTCTGTCAAATCACTTTTCTAGAAGTCTCTAGAGAAAAATCGATTTCCTCAATTAATACCCATTAATTAATCAATTTTCCTAAGATAGACTTAGGAACTTTATAATTATTGATCAATTAATTTAATTGAGGGGTTTTTGAGTGTTTTCTCTTGAAATATTTTCTGGGTTTTGGAGTCCTTGCGTTCCTTAGCCTCTCTGACACCTTAGAGACTAGAACACTTGTTAGATGCTATCATATCCATCAAAAACTAACACAGGGGTGAGGATTTTAGCTTGGTCAAAGCATATGAGGTGCTTAGATTGGTAGGAGCATTCAACAAGGGTAGACTTTGAAAGGCGAAAATGATATGTATCAGCTATGTGTTCCTTCAGTCGGGCTTTAATGGATCTACCAGTTTGGCCAACATAAGAATATTTGTAGGAGCATGGAATTTTATAAACTCTAGGGCCCGCTAATGGATCCAATTGATCTTTGGGAGATTTGAGGAATATTGTTCTTCATATGTAGCAAGGGGCTAATGAAGTCGCCTATGCGAACTATGCAATGTGAATTTGATATATTCAAAACTCTGTGGATAGTCCCACAATCCTTGAGTAGTCAATGTAAATAGTTCAACCTATGTTACTTATGACAGGCTCAAATCATTTGATGGATGCTAACATACTATTTATAAATTATTTACATCTTATAAAAATCACTTATGCATTTCATTTGATGGGCTGTCACCATATTATTGTGGACGTAAATAAGAAAAATGGACCCATGCCACATTAAAAATTTTCTAATTTTTTTTAATGACTGGTATGTATATCCATATATAGCTTGGGATCCTCAACCCTTGGTGGGTGATGGGGTAAATCCCATATAGTTATCGACCATCGGCATTGTTGGTGCTTTGAGCACTTTGTAATGGCTTGGGACAAGTAATGTGTGTAATGGAATAATTCAATGAAATGGTTTGGCCTAGGCCGATTAGACCTTGAATCAAATAATCATTTGGTTTCGTAGGTAGGGTGATTTAAATAAATTTTGAATTTAAATCGACATAATTTAAATGACCCTTGGCCATCTGTAACTAGATCAAGTTATCCATGCAACTGGTAGCTTGTGTTTGTATATAGCCTGGGACCCCCAACCCCCAATGATGATGGGTGGGTCTCTTACCTATCTACCATCAGTGCCCGATTGGAGTATCAAATGCCGTGTAAGGGCTTGAGACCCCTGACCCTTGATGAGTGATGGGGTAGGTCCCTTACTTATCCACCATCAACTCATGTTTGGAGTATCAAATGTTTTGTAAGGGTTGGGACCGCCAACCCTTGATGGGGTGATGCGATGGGTTTGTCCCGCCTTCACACTTTACATTATATATGTAAGTCGTGGTGTATATATATTTGTTGGAGGTTGTGTTTGAGGAGGGCCCCATATAATTCAGCCATTGGTGCGATGGTAGGGGAAGGACATTGCAAGAGGGCTTAGACCCCGACCCTCGATGGGGGATATGGTGGGTTTGCGTTGTCTTCCTTATTTAAATTATATATATATATATATATATATATATATATATATATATATATATATATTAGACATGGAATTAATGTGCAGGTTGCTCATTGTATATTGCATAATATATATATACAGAGGTTTTGAAACATGTAAAATAGTTTCATATCATATCTTATGGGGATTAAACTCTTACGGTTGATTTACACGTTTAATATATAATGTGCATTTGTTTATATATTTAATATGTCATAAAACTTGCGATGTGTGTGTGTGTCTGTGTGCACGCAATAAATCTTAATTTTGTGCAGTCGATCCATTGGCCAAGGCAACCAAATTAAAAAGAAAAATCACTTGGGTGCCATGTGGATTGCTAGTGTTGACGTGGCCAATGTTAACTAAATAGATTATCTTTTAAGTGTAACTTTTGATTTGAGATTCAGATCTACGAAAAAATTATATTGTTATAAATCTCTCACCAAGTTGGGCATAATGGCTACATTAGCATCTGATCTCGCAAGTTTTTAGAAAATGGCATTTTTGTAACCTAGTACATTGTTAAACATCGAGAAATTGAAGTGATAACATTGGTATCACTCCCATAGCCCATATTATTACACAAGGGTGGTAGGTAGTGTTACATTATCCAACCACACAAACAAGGGGAGCAGGTGTTAATGTGACAATGGCAAATCTCCCATTGCTACTCGCAATCTAGGTTGCTTAGTGAGCCTTTGCATTAAGGTGCTAGATTTTGTGGTAATAGGGACAAAAGGATGGGCCATGATCGACCACAATGGTTTTGAGGATATCATCTATGTCCGACATTGTTAGATCATCTAAGCATGGTCCAATACAATGCAATAGTACAATATGATCACACTTTTGATTTCATCATGATGGAATCATACAAATGATCTACTCATATGATTGGTAACATCTTGCGAAAAAATATAGGGTACATTGTGTTACCCCTCTTTCAGTAGGGTTACTCTAAAACTTTTTGGCCATGCCATATAAGCTCAAAGGATGTGCCTTGTGTTAGATTTTAGTAGCATCGGACAAATTTTCTAGTCTTGATTTGTGTCTAAGAGACTAAGGAACACGAGATCTCCAAAACCCCAAAAAAGTTTCTCAAGATAAGCTTACAAAATGCCTTAATTAAAATAATTGATCAATAATTAAAAATGCTTAAGCCTAGCTTAGGAAAATTGATTAATTAATGGGAATTAATTAAGGATGATCGAGAATGCTATAGAGACTCACATAGATCAAGTCTAAGAAAATATTAGTCGTTCATGAAGATCTAATCATGGTCGTTGAAGCTCCAGTGAAAGATTATAAGAGCAAGTTGATGGGATGGAGAGTGACATAAGAGGGGAGCGAGTTCCTTGGCAGATCGAGCTATCCAGTTGTAGAGATTTAACAAGGAAGTGAGTTCGAGCTAGAGAAGAAGAGCATCAGTGGTTGAGGGAGCAACAGAGAGAATTTCAGAAGGGTTCCCTAGTAGTTTTCCAGAGCTAGAGAAGTAAGAAGAGGGATGCCAAAATTATTCTGCAGAGAGGCTGAATAGCTAGTGCAATCAACCAAAATACCCAGTGCGTTTGCCATAAAGGGAGTCATCTCAATTGCTTGAGTGGGGATATCACCTGAAAGGTAGAGGGAGTCATTTCCAAAAGTAGATGGAGGTTGGATGGCTCAATTGGAATTGATATGCAGGCAATACGAATTTCCCAGGCTAGTAGTGTGAGTTTCAAGAAAGTCGTGTTGTCGGGGAGAGAAAACGAGCAGGCCAGAGGGAGGCTGAGTTTGTCTACAGAGGGAGAATTTTTTCTCCTAATTATTTTGGCCAAATTATTTGTTGGAGGATTGCTAGTTGGGCATCCATATTATTGTACTCAAATTTTTGTTGGTGCATAATAATAAAATAAACCCTCATCTGTTGCACCATTTTTCCCTTCAGGGTTTTTCTAGGGATGTTAATCCAAAAAATTTGGTGTCTATTTTATTGTGTGTGTGCATCTATTTCTCAGTTCCTGATTTTATTTTCTGCAGTGTATTTTTTGTAAAGATTGCAATTGTGAGTTTATCGATATTTGCCGTAATAACAAATAAACTACGGAACAATTAGGAGATAAATTTCCATTAAATGAAATCAAGGAATTTTCACATGCTATCATAGCATTGAAGATCTAATCAGAGGCTCAAAAGCGAGAGGAGATAAATTGTGCAGCTTCAGAGGGAGATATGGGCACACTTTCTCCAGATTTGTGTAGGCCAGCCGGGGGTGCGAATTGTAGAGGTAGTGGGATTCAATTTCTAGTTCCAAGAGGAGGAAAATTCGAATAGACTCAGAAGAAAAATTTGTAGGCAGTGGATTTGCCGGATAGAGGGTTCCAGTGAGCAGATTAGTTAGTTCATTGAGAAAATCTGGGCACAGAAATTTTGTAGCAAGGCTTTCAGTTGCAGATTTGTGCAAGGACAGGAAGAAAAAAGCACACTGAAGAGGAATTTCTAGAATTTCTTAAGAGGGTTTCTAGATCTAGTTTTTAGGAGATTTGAGATTTCTAGTTGTAGTAGGCTGTAGTAGTTTTTCCAGACAGCCAGTGTGAGATTCAGGAGCAGCGGTATGTGTGCCAATTTCTGGAGGACTTTCGGAAGGTTGAGCGAGTTGCCCAATTGAGGTAGTACGCTGTGCGAATATTGGAGAAGGAAATCTAGAGGAAAGCAGTAGCATATTTGCACATTTCTTGAGGAAGTGCGAGTAACATAAGCAAGGCTGTAGGAAAGAGAGGAGATTTCAACTTATTTCCTAGTTTTTGAGTTTTCGTAGATATGGCTTCAGTGGGACTCAGGGATTAGGATAGACTCGATGGAGCCAATAATTTTGGCATCTGAAAGGCCAAAATGTAGTTTCTTTTAAATGAGCATGGTCTGAAGGAGTTCTTGACGAATGTCATGGTAGAGCCAATATATGCACAACAAATGGCTACCTTCAAGAAAGAGATGGACAAGACAAAGAGGATGGTCTCAGATGGGGTCTGAGATCATATTGTTCCACACATTATAGGGAAAAATGCAACAAAGGGTATGTGGGATGCCCTTGTGAATCTATACTAGTATCCATCTGAGAATTGTAAGATGATTCTCAAGGAGAAGCTGAGGACCACAAAAATGCAAAAGGGTGAGAGCGTCACCTCCTATCTTACCAAAATTCAAAATATCCGTGATGACTTGGCAGCTATAGGGGATAAACCTGAAGACAAGGAGCTTCTGCGAATAGCTCTGGATGGGTTTACCAAGGAGTGGAGGGCCTTAGGGGATCACTGTACGAGACTAGCTACCAAATTGGGAAAGCCATTGGAGTGATTTCACAAGAGGAGCTAAGGCTCGACCTAGTTAAGGGTACTACCAATAACAGCAGCAGAGGACCGAAAGATGAGAAAGAGGAGGAAGAGAACGTTGCCCTTGCTACTAAAGGAAAGGTGAAGAAGGGTTTTGTTGTCATTGAAATTGTATAGGGATTGTGTGACAACAACTCAGGGTGGGGGTTGCCACTTTGATTCTTGCCCTCTTCATTCTAGCGATCTCCCAACAACAGGCTATTGGGGTAGTCCCTATGGAATATGATAATGCAAGACTCATTGGCAACCAACAAGTCTGGGAGACATGATTGAATGGCCTAGCCACTTGGTTGATTTTAGGAAGTTAAGAGATTAGATTGGATTATTTTAGTGAGATCAGTGCCTTATGGAGTCAACTAGTTTCTTTATATCAATTAAATACCAAATGACTGGATGAACAATCACTGCTTATGAAATGGCAAATGCTTAGCTATCCTATATGAAGTGCAAGTCCTACAATCTAGGTGAGATGCAAAAATATTGGTTTATTTTAGTTAAATGCATAGCTAGGTGAATCCCTTAATCCTTAGCTGTTTTGAGGCTAGTATCTAAAGTAAGTTGGAGAGAGAAGTCAAGGTGAAGTAAGCAATGACTTGGTTAATGATACCTCTCCTTGAAATCTAACTACCCGGTGCCTCCAACGTTGCAAACACTCTGGCTCTGACGACTGCAAGGTCACCGTGTTAACTACTAGAGAGGGTCTATCTTTCACAAGCTACAAGAATAAGGGTGTCCCTATATGTCTATCAACAAAGCTTATGCTTGGAGGTTAATTAATTAATGCAGGTCTAGGCCTAGGATGCAAATACAAGAGGATTAGTGCTCTTTAGGTGAGATTATTTAATATTCTTCACGTACTTAATTACAAATGCTCTCTATGAAAAGAGTACTTAAATGATGAATGAAGGATAATCTCAACCACAAGATAGAGTGCTCAAAATAAACAATTCCCCGAAGATATATTCAATGTAACCAAGAGATAATTGCTCAAGCGATAGATGGAAAACAAGATTAATGCTCCTTAAAATTATAGCAATTCACCAATATGCCAAAGATAAATTGTCATCCACAATAGATATTCAATTTAACCATGAACAATGAACTCAATGACAATAATGGCTATAAGAAAGATTAGAGCACTTATCCACAATATTACTTAGAACAATTAGCCAATTTTCTTTAGAGACAATGCAAGGATGAAAATGGTACCAATAAACAATTGCTCAAGAGATTACAATTTAGAGGATAAATGTCAATTGTCACATAGAACAATTAGATCTCCAAAAGGAACAAGTGATTAAACATTAAGATGCCAAAGTCCAATATGCCTTTTAATCACCAACTTAAGCAATATCAACCATTCAAGAAAGATATTCAACTCTTGATATTGATTTGCCAAGTGATTTTATGAGTGAGTTACTTAGTGCAAAAAGACAATCTCTTAGATTATGGAACTCACAAGAAAGCAATTTATTAGCTTATCAGAGAGCAATGCAATAACTTAACCAATTGACCAATCACTTTAACAATCCAATGTTACCAATACCAACAACCTTTCTTACAATATGCTTATCAATAGAGCATTAACCAATGTTAGGGAACTTATGCTCATGTTTTATGACAGCAGTAAGCTAAATATGCCAAACTAAATCCAATGAGAGCACTTAGAATGCAAAAATGAAATGCTTATGAGTGAAAAAATGCAAATGAGACAGCCCAATTAAAACCACTTTGTCAACACAAGATCATAAACAATGATGCAAGGGAAATAAGAGATGAATGCTTGATGAGCTTATGATCCTTTTCCAAAGTCACTTTTACGTATGATCAAACCTTGTTATGCTTCTTTAGACATAGTGACTGTCATCAAAATTCATGAAATAAGCCAAACAATTATTACCCAATTTGTGCATTGACTTGTTAATGTGCTTAGGTGTCTTATTAGTTAGATTTATGCCACTTAGATGAATTTTTTACCACTGTAAACAAAATGATCAGAGGCTTCTAGTAAAACAGAGATGAAAATGAGGGTTTGAGGAGGCAAACCAATAGGCCTTTAGGCCTTGAAAATGACTATTTTGCTTGCCCAAAATTTCTTCAATGAATTGATCTTCTGCAACCACACTTGTTAGCTCAAAAACTCATGAAATTCTCTGCAACCACAAAGTATGAGTGACAAAAATCATATAATGACGCAATGCAATGATTGAAATGAGGCAAAGGAGGCTAGAATAGGGCTGTGGTGAGGGCTAGAAGCCTAGGAAAGGGTAGTGGCTAAGGGAGGAGGCCTAATAGGCATGCGATACGGGGGAAGGAGGCCAATAGGTCTGCCGTCAAGGGCTAGAAGGGGCTATGATCCCTATGGCAGGCTTCCAAAAGGCTGCCGCTAGGGAAAAGGAGGCTGCTGCTAAGGGGAAAGAGGGCTTTAGGCCTGCGGCAGGGGTGAGGAAGGATGTCGAGGGGGAGGAGTGGAGGAAGAGGGCAAGTGGAGGGGAGATAAAGTCTTGGAAGGCCTGCGGCCAAGGGCAGCAGCTCTTAAGGGCTGACGGCAAGGGTTAGGAGGCCCAATTAAGCCAACGGCCCACCAGGGGAGAAAGAGAAAGCCACTGCTGGGGCAAATGAGGGTTAGGCTAGGCCTAGAAGGCCTAAAAAAAATTTTGAACCCCTACAAAAAAATCAAATTTTAATTCAGATCTTCAAAAATCGCTACAAAATGCCACGGAATCTCCTCAAAAGGCTAGTGGCTTCCTCTTTTGCTTGAGCGTTGATCTTGGAGGGTGGCCAGAGGCTAGATCTTGCCTCCCTAGGCTTAGCTCTACCTCAAAATGGGCTAGATGTCCCACTTGGGTGAGAGAAACCCTCACAAAATTTTGATATGGCTTGAGAATTTACTTGCACAAATGAAATGATTTTTTTCCCAAAAACCAAATCTATACAACAAAATGAAAAACCCCAAAACCCCAATTGTTGCAATACAAGGGTTAGAAATAATTTACAAAACTATTTTACAAAAAATTATTTACAAAATATTTAGACATTTACAATGCTTGAGAAATTTAATATTTTGAAAAATAGATCTTGAACGATAATGGTGGATAAATGTATTCTTTGAAAAATTGGAATATTGGCCACAAACCCTTCTACAAAGTTAGAATACCATATAAAAATTCGTAGAGCCCAAACATGGCCGGCTTTTCCCCACAGTCTATGAACTTGGATCCCGATGACTAGTGTACTTGCCAATCTCTATATATTTTCTCAAGTAGACTTGTTAGATGATATAGTGAACCATATCACCTAAGATAAAACCAAATTTTACCAATAGAATGTTCTTATCACCAACAAATAAAATAACAAGCTCATAAAAAAATTTAGCACAATATAGGAAAGCACATAACTAGCACATACCACAGATCAATGGAAGATGAACACCATGAACTGAACCCCAACGTCTTTTATTATGATATTAAAATGTTTCCAGCAAATCAATGGTTCAATACCAACATTACAAATTTACATCATCCATAATATTGCCCAAGATCAACGTGACTTGAGAAGCAAAATGGCTTCTATTTATAGAGAAATCCTCCAAATGGAAAATAACGACTAGTTTACTTGATGGGGACTAGTTGACTTGATCCCCATCAAAATAATCTCGACCGTTGATAATAATTTGATAATTTTTTAATCTCTGTCGTCAAAAATATTTATTTTGAGGAAAATTTCGAATTTCACTTAAAACCCATTTTTTATTAATCCAAAAATTAATATTTTGGATTAATTTCCTCAAAAATTTGACTTTGACTTAACCACCAAGGTCCAAGGGCTCAATTTTTCTTAAAATATTCATTTTTGCCTTGGTGGGGGACCTCCAAAATTTGACTTTTTTTTTGACCCATGAATTTTTTGATTATTTTCCACTTGGAGAAATTTTAATTTCTCTATAATTATTTTTGACTCTAAATTAATTAATTTTCTAGCTTAGGATTTAATTTTAATTTAGCCAGAAAAATTAATTAATTGACACAAGAGGGGATTAATATTTTTTCCACCCTCAAATACTTTAGCCATGGTGTCTAAATATGAGGGACTATGCACTAAAATATTTTTTACATAAGATATTACAAATAATTCAACCCTCAAAGGGGGAATACACATTCGCTATAGACCCTCAAAATAACTACCAAATTCTGGGACACAATATGATTTAGTATAGACTAAGTGATCTATAATAAAATAATTTAGCCAAATAGTTTAAATTATTCCCAAACCACTTTTACAAAGACTCGATATAACACTAGGACTCACCTAAGACCTTGTCAATGAATTCCACCCTAGCTTTGGGGTTTAAGCTGGAGGAAAAATTTTGTCGATTATTCGTGTTTAGAAACACACATAATTCAATGAGGTTAAAAAATCTCCTAGGATGAAATTTGTCGCCAAAATCAAAGGCTTACCTAGGTGTTGTTACAAAATTAAATGGTCATACTAGCATCATTTACATTATAACTTGCAGAAATTGGGTTTACAATGATAAAATGCATTGGCTGATGAATCTGAATTTTGGAAAAAAATTCTTCATGTCTTCGCATTCGGTTTCCTTGTACTATTGAAAAAAATGTGGTTAGCATTTAGCTCTACTTGGGGACACGTTGCTTCATCAAAGGAATGTGAGAATCCAGAATCTTGTATCAAGAAAACAAAAGTCCATCAAATAGATAATCGCTCAAAATCAAAATCATCATGTATATATAGAACATTTGCTGAAATAGAAAAACTACTCTAACAAATCAAAACGTAAAGGCATATATCTTAAATGCATAAAAATAAAACTAACTAATGACATAAATAAAATCGTAACTAAGAGTGTAGAGTTAGAAATACAATACAGAATATGCCTTATGGCATCAAATGTCTTCAATATAGTGCATACTGAGCATCTACCAACTTTTAGGCAAGTCCGTGGGTTGCTTTTTTGATGTGCCATGCTGGATTCTGAAAATGCTAGGACTTTGACTTATCCGAATATTGAGCTGCTCCTGGCCATTAGATGCATCAAACTTCTTCCCTCTTTTCTGCTGTTTTTTATGTTTTTTGAACATGCTGTGACGTTGATGATGAGGTGGTCGATGTACAACTTCCTATCTGCTCTGGAGAACGCTCATATGGAGAGGCTAGAATGCATGAAATCTCCAAAACCCAGAAATCGTTTCTAGAAATCCTGCTTAGAAATGACTTAATTAGATTATTAGTCGTTTTTTTTAATATTTCCTAAGTCTAAACTTAGGGAATATGATTAATTAATCATAATTAATTAAGTCACGATAAGAATGTTCTAGAAAAGTTCATGGATCGATTTCTAGTTAATCCTAGCCATTGATTAAGATTTAATCGTGGCCGTTGAAGTCTCAACGAAGGATTATAAGAAGAAGTCGATGGGGCTTGGAGAAGACACTCCAAATCAGTTGAGCATTCGATTTTGATGGGAAATCGACCTCCACAGTAGCAGCATTTAGTTTCCAGAGGATTCAGTGAGATCGAAGCAGTAAGAAAGGGGCAGAGATAGTGAGGCCAGAGGGAGCTTTTCCAGTTCCAGCAAGTACATTGCAGAGAGTCAGTGATTTCCATAGAGAGGTTGCACAGAGGCAATGTAGAGCTGATCCAAAATGGATCTTGAAACTCTCTAGGTCTTCATGAACTCTCTATAATTTATGCCAAAGATTAAAAATCTTGTGAAGATTAAGCTTATCAGAGGAATCCTCATGACAGTTGCTAACTGCGATCAATGCGGATCAACAAGGCCCGTCGATCAAGCGCGCAGAGTGGCGGACCATGGTAACGCGCACTGTCGCGAATAAGCAAAGTCAACGATGGTTTGAGTCAATAGGGGGGGTGGGGAATCTGATATGCGATTAGCGACAAGCCGCTAAGTCGCTAATCGCATATCGCAGGGCAAACCCCTCGAAGAAGGAGAGCCACGTGCGCTCGGACCCGAAAAATCATGAAATGCAGCAGAAAGTGTTTCGGTTCCGTCCGAGGCGGGATTCCACAGAAATCGGCAGGATATCGGAAGGGCTTCAAGCAGTAAGCGATTTAGACCGAGTCCCGCTCGATGCCATACATCGAATGACACGCGTCCAACGGAAGAGAGAGAAAACTGCTCACATCGGACGGCTAAACGTCGAGCAAGTTATCCGTCCGATATGTGCGATGACCGTAGGATCTGGAGGGTCCAGATCAACGGCGGAGATGCGACCCGATGGATGACCGGATTTGATGAAGTTATAAAGCAGATTGTGTGGGATTTTGAAGTCCAATGTGGACGATGAGTTGGCAGAGATTTGTGTTTCGCGGACATTCTTGGAGTAAACAAAAATAACGGTCATTTCAAACGTTCGAGTGTTTCCAATGAACCTGACACGCTCATCCGTTAAAGGAATAGGTGGCCACCTCCCTATAAGGCGTTATGTAGTTACTGTAACCGCTGAAAGAAGGGATTCGAACGGACAGAGGCAGGGAACCAGAAAGCTGAGAAGCGGAAACGAACAATCAGGAATTAGATTGGCTTTAAAGACACAGATTGACAGAGAGAAGAGGGGGCAGCCCAGGAAGCAGTAAGTAGACCTGGAAGCAGAGAAACCAAAGCCGAGCTGACCTGAAGAAGAAAAGGCAGCAAGTGAGCCAGGGTTAAGACAGAGACAAAGAGAGTCAGAGAGTCTGTGTACTCCAGAGAGTCTGTGTACTCCAGAGAGACTTGGGGGATCCAAGCACAGTCCTACTGATTGTATTTGTTGTGTGAGACTCAAATTAAGCTCACTGTAATAGGCAGAGCCACCAGAGGTTGGAGGCAGAGCCGCAGAGCCAGAGAGCTCTAATAGACTTCTAAAGAGCCACGAGGCTGTAGTGAAGTTGCAGCACAGCAGGAGATTGAATGATCGAGCTGTGGCTGGTTGTCTGAGGTGTGTTGAAGATAGGAGAAGGAGTTCCAGAGACAAATGCAGAATTCTGAGGGAGTCAGAGAAGCTAGAAGCTCGAGAAGCTTAGAGCACTGACTGAAGGAGTCAAGTCCAGAGAAGCCTAGACCTGTCTGCAGAACAAGGACAGCCAGGGGTAAGATGGCATTCTAAGCCCATTGGTTCAGCTGTAAACCAATGGAGTTAAGTGTAGCACTTGTAAAAGAATTGAAACCATAATCCCAGAGAGTTTAATCGAGTTGATTAGAGCTCAAGGAGACGTAGCCCAAGATATCAGGGTGAACTCCATATTATATTGTTGTCTTATGGGTTTGTTGAATTGCTGCTTTATTTACTGTTATTTGTGTTTTAGATCAGCATAAGCAAATAAACATAAGCACTCAACAGTCAAAAGCAAATACAAGCATACATCTATATTTTCAAGCATTTCTTAATTCCGCATTGGTTAATCATTAAGACTTGGGAAAATTTAAAGCTTTGGAAGTGGGAGAGGTTCAAGTAAGTTAGACAAGAAGCTTAAGAGCCCCATTTCCAGATCAGGTGGTATCGGAGCTTAAGATTGATTAACCCCACCTTCAAAGAAGGTTGTATCAGAATGCTTGATTGATAGGGCAAAGATTGTTTGTTTGAAAGGTGTTTGGACAGTCAATGATTGATTGCCTCATTGATTGTATGCTTGGTTGCAGACTGACTATTGTTTGAATCTGCAGAGGTGAAGGGAGAGCTATTGATGGCTCAATCCAGGAAGGACAAGAAGGAAGAAGGGCTGAAGGCATTATTCTATCCCAAAGGACCTCAGGGCAATCCTTGAAGCACAAAAGGTTGTTGCAAGAGGTTACTAAATAAGCTCTTTAATAATCTTGTTTGAAGTTCTTTTGTGCATTTTGAAAATGACAACCTCTATAATTGAGTTCTCAAATTCTTCTTGCTCCCAAGTTCCTCTGATGGAGACATGAAGCAAGGCTTGTCCACCATGATGGATATGGTGAGAGAAATGTATGAGGATGGAAGGAAGAGCAACATACTTAGAGAGCTGTTGAATTCTGTGGAGGAAGAGAAGCAGATGCTTTCTGGCAAATTTCAGGAAATGGAGAGGCAACTTCATATTGCAAATATGAACCTGAAAAGGATGCATGAGTTGGAGTCACAAATCTTTGTTGCCAAAGAAGCCTTGGCCAAGTATTAGCTTGAAGAAGAGGTAAACCATTCCTGTTTGTCTTCAAATTATTCTAAGAATGCTTATATTGGTTCTTTTGAAAAACATACTAGAGGCATAGGTTCCAAGCTAATGTCCAAGATGGGCTATGAAGGAAAAGGATTGGGCAAACATGCACAAGGTATTGTTGAGCCAATAATGGTTGAGGAAAGGCCTAAGTATTTGGGTCTTGGCTATGGACAGTCTTATGGAGAGAGTTCCAAAGCTGCCATGAAGGCCGTTGAAACAATTCCAAAAAGGAGTTTCGTTGCAGGTCCTCTACCTCAGAAGTGTGAGGATTGTATTTAGGAGGAATGCAATAGCTCAAAACATCATTCGCAGGATGCAGGTGCTCAAAAGCACACACTTGAACCAGAGAGTTGTGGAAACTATGATAGCCTTGAAGAAAGTGATGGTGTTCCAATGGGAGCCACTTCTTCATTTGCTTCACCTCCTCATGAAGGCAATAAAGGTGAAAGAGGCAGGTATAAGTCTGGTTCTAAACACATTCCTTTTGATTTTGTGAAGCATGGAAAAATAATTGCATGTTCCTTTTGTGGTTTGGATAACCATTATGTTTCTAGATGTTGGAAGAGGATGGCCACATACAAGAAACTTTTGAAGGAAAAGAAGCAAGCAGCCAAAGGTCCATAGGAAAAGGCAAATCATGTTGTCAAAAGGATGCACATGTGTTGCTCTTACTGCCATAAGCAAGGGCATCTTGCTGAAAGGTGTTGGACTTTGAATCCAGCACTACTTCCACCAAAGCTAAAGGAGAAGGTGGAAAAAGTAAATGGCAGGGATGGAAATAAAGATTCCATGATTGATGTGTTTCAGGTTGATTCACATATTGATGCTGATGTGAAAACAAATGAGGGACCTTTGAAATGGATTGGTAAGAAATGGTTAGAATTCTTATCCAATTAAGATTGCATGTCTATTGATGCATCCGTTTTGGAATAAATGCAAGTTGCAGGATCTTACCAAAATGGTAAATGGAAAGAAGTTGAGTAGGAAACTCACTTTATTGCTGCAACAGTATGTTCATTTCGGCTTCGAAAGTACAGTGTACTTAAGTGAAAGTTGAAAGATGGAATGCATGCATGAGCATGAGATGCATGTGATGTTGGCTTGGGAGAAGTTAACTTGGTCTCCAAAATGGAGATAATGATGAAGTGTTTCATCTTTCGGAAATGAGTCCTAAAGGTCTTTTTCCTACATGCTTGACTTGAAGAGTTATTTGTTGTAAAGGCATGTTTTATTGGCTTGTTATCTAGTCAATCATTTGTATGCAGATATAAGACATGGAAGGGTTCACAAGATGTGAAATCTATTTCTTTGTTGAAGCAGGAGTTAGTCCATCCAGTTGTTGTCTGTATGCCTGCTGTTGTTAACAGTTGTTGTTGGCAACTTTTCAAATAGGTACAAATGAAAGTTTTGTGGATCAGATGTACTTCACATTCGTTTGAGCCACCTTGGATCAAGGATCAAGGCAAAGAAGTTCAAACTACCTTCTGTAAACTTTATAGCAGAAGTTTTGCATGTAGTTAAGGAGGAAAACAGTTTTTCCCAAGATGACCAACCCATCCAAGAAGGGAAGTGGTTAGAGATTTTGGTTCAGAGGCACTCTGCAAAGGCAAGTGTAGGGAGTCTGAAAGATGAGGGTGCTGTTACTCTCATTTATTGCTCAGATCAGTATATCAGTCTTTTGGTGGACCAAAAGTTCTTTTAGTGGGAAGGCGTGATCCAAAATGGATCCTGAAACTCTCTAACTCTTCATGAACTCTCTATAATTTATGCCAAAGATTCAAAATCTTGTGAAGATCAAGCTTATCAGAGGAATCCTCATGACAGTTGCTAACTGCGATCAGCACGGATCAATGAGGGCCGTCGATCAAGCGCGCAGAGCGGCGGACCATGGTAATGCGCATTGTCGCGAATTAGCAAAGTCAGCGATGGTTTGAGTCAACGGGGGAGGAATCTAATATGCGATTAGCGACAAGTCGCTAAGTCGCTAATTGCATATCGCAGGGCAAACCCCTCGAAGAAGGAGAGCCACATGCGCCCAGACCCGAAAAATCATGAAATGCAGTGGAAAGTGTTTCGGTTCCGTCCGAGGTGGGATTCCACAGAAACCGGCAAGATATCGGAAGGGCTTTGAGCGGTAAGCGGTTTAGACCGAGTCCCGCCCAATGCCACACAGCGAGTGACATGCATCCGGCGGAAGAGAGAGAAAACCGCTCACATCAGACGGGTAAACGTTGAGCAAGTTATCTGCTCGATATGTGCGATGACCATAGGATCTGGAGGGTCCAGATCAACGGCGGAGATGCGACCCGATGGATGACCGGATTTGACGAAGTTATAAAGTAGATTGTGTGGGATTTTGAAGTCCGACGTGGACGATGAGTTGGCAAAGATTCGTGTTTCGCGGGCATTCTTGGAGTAAACAGAAATAACGACCATTTCAAACGATCGAGTGTTTCCGGTGAACCTGACACGCTCATCTGTTAAAGGAATAGGTGGCCACCTCCCTATAAGGTGTTATGCAGTTACTATAACCGCCGAAAGAAGGGATTCAAACGGTGTTAAGTTATGGTATGTTCTATGCTTATAACAGTTTACTTATTTTTCTTATTATATTCCACCGATTAGCAATCACATGTACATAAAGTAAAGTGCAGATAGAACATTAAACGATCGACAGAAAACAAGCCAAGACAAGAGACACAAGATGTGGCGGCTAGCCAGGGACAAACCCCACAATGTGTGGGGAAACCCTTTGATCAAATCTTCTTTTATCTTCAATAATTCAGCAGAGAGAAATAGTACAATAAATCTGATTCATATCAGCAGTAGCAAACCCTAGATCAGTAGCATCAGCATTAGCGGCTTCATTATCAAACTAGGGCAGACCATATCTCACAAACCGACAGTCGGATTGACTTCATTCCACCACCAAAAGTTTCGGCTTTCAAAGGAGGTTCAGATGAACCTACATCGCAGTTACAAAGAGGAGATCTTCTAGGCCACGCAAGTCAATCTTTACTTTTGCAGTTGCAGCTTCAGTTTCAGCAGTTTCTGGCTTCAAACTAGGGCAGTCGATATCTTGCAAACCGTTCGTCGGATTGACTTCATTCCACCACCAAAAGTTGCGGCTTTCAAAGGAGGTTCAGATGAACCTACAACACAGTTCCAAAGAGGAGATCTTCTAGGCCACGCAAGTCAATCTTTACTTCTGCAGTTGCAGCTTCAGTTTCAGCAGTTTCCGGCTTCAAACTAGGGCAGTCGATATCTTGCAAACCGTTCGTCGGATTGACTTCATTCCACCACCAAAAGTTGCGGCTTTCAAAGGAGGTTCAGATGAACCTACATCGCAGTTCCAAAGAGGAGATCTTCTAGGCCACGCAAGTCAATCTTTACTTCTGCAGTTGCAGCTTCAAATTCAACAGCTTCCGGCTTCACATGTGTGAGAGAGAGAGACCCATTTCAGCGCAGTAGAGAAGAGACTCATATCTGCGCAGTAGAGAGAGAGAGATGTGATGAGATGAGTGAGTCCAAATGAGGAAAAGTCCTCTTATATTTATACACAACGTTGGTGGGTGAATAGATGCGACTGTTGGGCTTCTGAGCCTACATGAGTTGTAGGTCGGCTTGATAATAATTCCATAATCAAAATAAATTCATATCTTCATGAATACTTATCGGAATTGGATGATCTTTATATCAATCCTACACCTCTCGACGAGAGGAATCTAATAAAAATATTATTAGCCATGAATAAGATGACCCACATGAAGTTTTGCCCTGGTTGCCAATTTTAACACTCCCTCTCAAACATGGAGAACTTCATCTGCAATCTGTCTATCGGTCGTTACTATTCATCCATCAAATGCACTGCTTTGTACAGCCTGACCCTTGCCCTGCTCTGCTCTATTTTGCCTGTTCTGCTTTGTCTTGTTCTGCCCTGCACTGATCTGTACTGTTTTGTTTTGTTCTGCTCTGCTCTTGCATTGTTTTGTTCTACTCTGCTTTTGTCCGAATTATGAAGAAGAAGAAATGATCGAGGATGTATCATACTGACTCAAAGTCAATCTCAGAGTATGTACTACTGGTCCCAGACCAGTCTCAACCAACCCAAAGTCAGCGTCATAGTGAGTACAACTCCAATGGTCCCAGACCAATATCATCCTCCACTGACTCAAAGTCAGTCTCAGAGTATGTACCACTGATCCCAGACCAGTCTCAACCGACCCGAAGTCAGCGTCATAGTATGGTACAACTCCTACCACTGGTCCAAGACCAGTATCATTGATCCCAGATCAATGGAGGTCATCCTAGCGTAGGGAGTACGGTAGTTACAACGATGCGTCCATCGGTACTACTATGGTCCCTAACTTCATTTCCCTGCTCATTGATCAGATGAGAGGTACTTCCCATGAGTCCCAGACTGCATAGGTAGGATGCCTCGACAGGAGAACTAATCAATCCTGTCCTCACAGGAGAACACATCAATCCTGCTACAATTGCCATGGAGAACACATCAATCCAGGCCGCCATGGAGAACACATCAATCCAGGCCTCACAGGAGAACACATCAATCCTGCTACAATCGCCATGGAGAACACATCAATCCAGGCCTCACAGGAGAACTAATCATCCTGCTACACAGGAGAGCGAATCATCCTGTTCCACAAGAGAGCGAATCATCTTGTTCATCTTGTTCCACAAGAGAGCGAATCATCTTGTTCCACAAGAGAGCGAATCATCTTGTTCCAGTGCGCACCACCAGGGGAGGGTGAGTCACCCTGTGGTCATATGTTGCTCCAGTAAGAACCACAAGCCCTCAGAGCTCCCAGAGCTCAATGTATGCAACATGTAGGACCCTTGTACAAGGGTTTCTTGATGACTCCAAGTCGTTTGGGAAAATCACAAATTAGATCTTTCCTTAGGGCTTTGACAAGGTGTATCAACCTGTACATCATCTTAATGCGATGGAGCCTCCTTGCTCATCAACTTACCATATCCCAGATGATGTCTATCTGCTGGAGCAATCGACGAATACGGGATTCCTCAATAATCGAATCCCACCTCTGGTTGTTATAGAGAATCACAATGGTATCCAAACAACTCACTGAAGAGCTTTCGCAACCAGACTGCCTCACACGAGGTCATGCTAGCAACAGTATATCCTGCTTCAGCGGTGCTCAAAGTCACCAACTTCTGCTTCCTGCTCATCCAGGATATTGAAGCAGATCCCAAGGTGAAACAGCACTCGGAAGTGCTCTTACGGTCCACCACACTGCCTGCCCAATCAGCATCAGTATATCCAAGTAGTCTCACATCTTCGACTGTGTATCTTAACCCATTGTGCCACGAAGATATCTCAGAAGATTCTTGGCACCAATCCAGTGTATGTGGTGGGGTTCAACCATATGCTGGCTCAACGTGTTGACTGCAAAGCATATATCTGGACGGGAGTTCACTAAGAACATTAATGCTCCGACGAGTTGCCGATACTCGGTAGCATTTCGTAAAACAGGTCCAGCAGCACTACCGCTTAACTTCTTGAAGTCAAGCTCCATCGGAGTAGTTACAGGCTTGTAGTCCACCATTCCGAATCTTTCCAATATCTTCACCAGATATTTTTCTTGAGATAGGAAAATTTCTCCTGGCTTTTACCACACTTCAAGTCCTTGGTCCTTCATTTCAAATTCAGAAGCCATCTCCCTCTTACATTTGTGAATGAGAGGGTTTGCACCTGTAGAAAGAGG
Source organism: Pinus tabuliformis (assembly GCA_031772625.1). Lineage (NCBI taxonomy): Eukaryota > Viridiplantae > Streptophyta > Pinopsida > Pinales > Pinaceae > Pinus > Pinus tabuliformis. The sequence goes on from CM062817.1 coordinate 1,514,652,635, forward strand.
TCATCCACATGCAACACCAGTATGATAGGCTTTTCATCTTCAACCTTAAAGTAAAGGTTAGGATCGGCTTCACTCCTAGTGAATCCCAACTTCATCAAGTAGCTATCGATCCTCTCATACCATGCTTTGGGTGCTTGCTTCAGCCCATAGAGAGCCTTCAACCTGCATACATGAGATTTTCAATCATAAATCTCAAATCCTTCGGGTTGCTCCACGTAGACCTCTTCTTTGATCAAACCGTGCAAGAACGCAGTCTTGACATCCATCTGATGTAGGTTCCATCCTTGTGAAGCGGCAAGGGCTATGATCGAGCAGATGGTCGTATATCTGGCAACAGGTGCAAATATCTCATCATAGTCTATACCTTCCTCGAGCCTTATACTTTTCCGTGCTTCCATCTGCTGCATGCTTTATCTTGTAAAGCCATTTGGAAGTAACAACAGTCTTGTCCTGGGGTCTGGGAACTACTTCCCAAACATCATTCTTTATGATAGACTCATATTCTTCGGTCATAGCATCCTTCCATACTTGATGCTTGACGGCATCTGAGAATGACGAAGGCTCATTTTGTATGATCGTGCTCATGATGGTCAGGTATCCTTGATACCTATTAGGTTTCTTACTTTCACGAAAGGTTCCTCGGGGTGCAGCATGTCCTTCAGCATCATCAAGTAACCTCTTAAGCCATGAAGGCCTCTTCCTAGAAGAGGAAGGCTCATATGGAGGAGGATCAATCGGATCCATGGGTTCTTCTACATCAGGCATTGATTCATCATCCTTTTCTTTCGATTCCCTGGTGTCGGCTTCTTGAGAGCTCCTCAAAGTCGGAAGATTGATCACCTTGCTGAGAGCCATATCTTCGTCAAAGGTGACATCATGACTAATTATGACTTCCCTTTGACCGACTACATAGATTCTATAGCCTTTAGTATTTTCACCATAGCCCACGAAAATTCCCTTCTTTCCAGATGCTCCCAATTTATTTCTTTTCTCTTTCGGCACATGAAATTATACAGGGCTTCCAAAAATTTTAAAATGAGAAACATCAGGTTTCTTACCGGTGAATTTTTCTTCAGGAGTCTTGGAACCCAATGCTTGATGAGGGCATCGATTTTGTACATATACGGCGGTGATTGTAGTTTCAGCCCATAGAAACTTCAGAAGTTTTTGATCATGTAGCATGGCCCGAACAACTTCCATCATCGTGCAGTTCTTCCTTCCCACCACACCATTCTGCTCAGGAGTATGTGGTGTAGTAGTCTCCCTCTTAATGCCAACCTCAGGTATGCCTGAGTGAACCAACTGTAATATATCGGAGGTCTTTCTTTGGCTTGAGGGGAATGGTCCCCTTTTGAGCTTTCCTTCGGCACATCCCGGACATACACCTTCTTTCTCTACTTGGAATTCGGGCATCCCTGTTACCATCTGTCTTACATCGGGTAGAGCTTTGTAATGAAGGTGGGAAAACCTCCGATGCCAAAGTTCGGACTGAAGCGTTGTGTCACAAGACATGACACCTAGCGGACTTCCACCGACTTGATATAAAGAATCAACTCGAAACCCAAGAGTGAAAGCATCTTTAACATTATTTTTCCATATGCGTACCTTACCATCGTTGAAGGTTACCTTATAGCCTTTGTCTTCCATTGCCGAGACGGATACCAGGTTCTTTTTGAGATCAGGTACATATAATACATCTTGTAAGTGAATCGTATTACCTTGATTCAGTTTAAGAGAAACATTGCCTACACCTTTCACTGGGTATTTCATGTCATCTCCAAGGACAATTTCCAGGTTAGTTTCTTTCTCTACCAGATTATAGAGTACTTCTTTGTAACCAGTGAAGTGTCTTGAGGCACCACTATCAATGAGCCAAATTCCCATTGAGTCCGAAGGAGCGGAGGTAGATAGAGCAGCTGGTAGATAATATTCAGCCTGCTTATCGTCAACAGTGTTAGATTCATACCTGGAATTTCTAGCCTTCTTGAATGGTTGCCCTCTTCCTTGATTTCTCGCATTCCTTTTTCCTTTGTTGTTGAATTTTCCATTCCTTCGATTACCATGAGAGGGATTTTGATCATCGTCACGGTGAGAGTCCTTTCTATCAGGGCATTCCCTTGCATAGTGACCTGCTTTATTGCAAATGAAACATCGTCCTTTTCTTCCACCCTTAAATCCAGCATTTCTTTTCGATTTAGACCCAGAATTATTCCTTTTCTTAGCATGAGAAGAAAAAGCAGCAGGAGGACCTTTAGGCAAGGGCATTTCCTGCTCTTCTACCCTTGTTTGTTCTTGAATGCATCTAGCCATTAATTCCTCGAAACTAGGAATTACATTATTGTTCAGAAGAGTAGTCCTGAACACATACCATTCAGATGGTAATCCTTCGAGAGTTGTGAGTGCCATTTCTCTGTCAGTAATGGTTTCCCCAATAGATAGGAGATCGTTCTTGATCTCAGTGATTCTTAAGAAGTATGCTTGCATACTTTCATCTTTACCCTTCTTGATTTCCCTCAACTTATTTCTAAGAAACAAAACTTGATTTGCATCATTAACTTTAAATAAACTCACCAGTCTGTCGTAGATTTCCTTGGAGGTGTCTAGATCAGAGATGTAGGCCACCAAGCGCTTGTCGATAGAGTCCCGAATGATCTTCTTTGTTTTGACTTCTCCATTTTTCCATTTGTTCCAGGCAGCAGCAGATGCATTTGATGAAGGCTCAACAATATTGCCTCTTACATGGTCCAACACTCCTTGATCTTCAAGGGTTAGATCGATAGACATCTTCCATCCGTGATAGTCAGCTTTCTCACGGAGCTTGTCTTCAGCAGGAAAGAGTGTTGAGGACCCCATAGTTCTTTTAGGATAGCCTTGCCAATCTTCTCTTCAATGATTGCTCTTGCTCTTGTTCGGGCTTTGTCTTCACCTCAACTCTGATACCATGTTAAGTTATGGTATGTTCTATGCTTATAACAGTTTACTTTTTTTTCTTATTATATTCCACCGATTAGCAATCACATGTACATAAAATAAAGTGCAGATAGAACATTAAACGATCGACAGAAAACAAGCCAAGACAAGAGACACAAGATGTGGCGGCTAGTCAGGGACAAACCCCACAATGTGTGGGGAAACCCTTTGATCAAATCTTCTTTTATCTTCAATAATTCAGCAGAGAGAAATAGTACAATAAATCTGATTCATATCAGCAGTAGCAAACCCTAGATCAGTAGCATCAACATTAGCGGCTTCATTATCAAACTAGGGCAGACCATATCTCACAAATCGACAGTCGGATTGACTTCATTCCACCACCAAAAGTTTCGGCTTTCAAAGGAGGTTCAGATGAACCTACAGCGCAGTTCCAAAGAGGAGATCTTCTAGGCCACGCAAGTCAATCTTTACTTCTGCAGTTGCAGCTTCAGTTTCAGCAGTTTCTGGCTTCAAGCTAGGGCAGTCGATATCTTGCAAACCGTTCGTCGGATTGACTTCATTCCACCACCAAAAGTTGCGGCTTTCAAAGGAGGTTCAGATAAACCTACAACGCAGTTCCAAAGAGGAGATCTTCTAGGCCACGCAAGTCAATCTTTACTTCTGCAGTTGCAGCTTCAGTTTCAACAGTTTCCGGCTTCAAACTAGGGCAGTCGATATCTTGCAAACCGTTCGTCGGATTGACTTCATTCCACCACCAAAAGTTGCGGCTTTCAAAGGAGGTTCAGATGAACCTATAGCGCAGTTCCAAAGAGGAGATCTTCTAGGCCACGCAAGTCAATCTTTACTTCTGCAGTTGCAGCTTCAAATTCAACAGCTTCCGGCTTCACATGTGTGAGAGAGAGAGACCCATTTTAGCGCAGTAGAGAAGAGACTCATATTTGCGCAGTAGAGAGAGAGAGATGTGATGAGATGAGTGAGTCCAAATGAGGAAAAATCCTCTTATATTTATACACAACGTTGGTGGGTGAATAGATGCGACTGTTGGGCTTCTGAGCCTACATGAGTTGTAGGTCGGCTTGATAATAATTCCATAATCAAAATAAATTCATATCTCCATGAATACTTATCGGAATTGGATGATCTTTATATCAATCCTACACCTATCGACGAGAGGAATCTAATAAAAATATTATTAGCCATGAATAAGATGACCCACATGAAGTTTTTCCCTGGTTGCCAATTTTAACAAACGGACAGAGGCAGAGAACCAGAAAGCTGAGAAGCAAAAACGAACAGTCAGGAAGAGATTGGCTTTAAAGCCACAGACTGATAGAGAGGAGAGGGGGCAGCCCAGGAAGTAGTAAGCAGACCTGGAAGCAGAGAAACCAGAGCCGAGCTGACCTGAAGAAGCAAGGTAGTAAGTGAGCCAGGGTTAAGACAGAGACGGAGAGAGTCAGAGATTCTGTGTACTCTAGAGAGACTTGGGGGATCCAAGCATAGTCCTACTGATTGTATCTGTTGTGTGAGACTCAAATTGAGCTCACTGTAATAGGCAGAGCCGCAGAGCCAGAGAGCTCTAATAGACTTCTAAAGATCCACAAGGTTGCAGTGAAGTTGCAGCACAGCAGGAGATCGAATGATTGAGCTGTGGCTGGTTGTTTGAGGTGTGTCGAAGACAGGAGAAGGAGTTCCAGAGACAAATGCAGAATTTTGAGGGATTCAGAGAAGCCAGGAGCTCGAGAAGCTTAGAGCACTGACTAAAGGAGTCAAGTCTAGAGAAGCCTAGACCTTTCTGCAGAACAAGGACAGCTAGGGGTAAGATGGCGTTCTAAGCCCATTGGTTCAGTTGTAAACCAATGGAGTTAAGTGTAGCACTTGTAAAAGAATTGAAGCCATAATCCCAGAGAGCATAATCGAGTTGATTAGAGCTCAGGAAGACGTAGCCCAAGATATCAGGGTGAACTCCATATTATATTGTTGTCATATGGGTTTGTTGAATTGCTGCTTTATTTACTGTTATTTGTGTTTCAGATCAGCATAAGCAAATGAACATAAGCACTCAACAGTAAAAAACAAATACAAGCATACACCTATATTTTCAAGCATTTCTTAATTCCACATTAGTTAATCATGAAGACTTGGGAAAATTTAAAGCTTTGGAAGTGGGAGAGGTTCTTGTAAGTTAGACAAGAAGCCTAAGAGCCCCATTTCCAGATCAAGAGCCCTCTTCGGGAGATTTCCATTTTGCTGGGGATAAGGATAAATTTTGAGCGATAACTTGATAAGCTGAGCAGAGGGTCCGGAGGCAAAGAGTATTAGTTTCCCAGACAGCAACTGACGAGACAGTGAGAGGAGATGCAGTTCCCAGCTTGTGGGATGCAAGAAATGCATAGGCTGACGTAGAGGGAGCAAGAAGCAGCTCAATTCAAGCTGAGTTAGCGTTGGATCGCCTGTGGAGTGAGAAAATTTTCTCACTAGTTATTATTGCCAATCATTTCTCTATTTTGATTACTAGTTTAAGCATCCATAGATTGTACTCAGTTTTCACCACTGCATAATATCAAAACCCTTAGCTGCTGCACTGGTTTTCTCGAGTTAGGTTTTTTCGGGGACTTAGTCCAAAAATAATGGTGTCATATTGTGTGTGTACATCTATTTCTTCCGCATTATATGTTTTGTGAAGGTTGCAGTTTATTTGTTTCGATATTTGCTGTAGCACACAACAAATAATTTGTTTAATTAAATTAACAAATAGAAGAAATAACATCAGTTGATGTAATAGGATTTGGGGTTAGCTGAATTTTCACATGGTATCAGAGCACATATTGTAAGCCAGAGAGCTCAGTGGCAGAAGGAAGAGGAATTTTATTGCTCTATGTAGGCAGTAGTTCAAAACCGTCAGAGGCAGCGCAGTTTCTTGGCCAAGAGGGTCAATTTCTTGAGGAAAAATCGATTTCTCTAAGAGAGCGACAGAGAAATCAGATTTCTCCAGTTTGAGGATTACCAGAGGCAGAGGGAGCAACCAATATTTTCCTTGCAGAGAAGATATCTAGCTAGATGTAGTATTTTGTAGCAATTGCTAGTGAAAAATAACACCAGGAGGAAGAAAGAGCACACGCAAAGGGAAATTTTCCTCAAGGGACTTCTAGCTTCAGAAGTTTGGTTTTCTCTTGCAGATTTGAAGTTGTTGTGAGAATATTTACTCACTCCAGCAGGGAGTGTGTAGAGCCTAGCAGCAGCTGAGCAGAAGAGAAGAGGAGGATTCCGACTTATTTTGCTGAGATGGCCACTGTCAGACTACGGGATCAGGATAGGTTGGACGATGCTTCCAACTATGTCATTTGGAAGGCAAGGATGTCCTTCCTTTTGGATGAATATGGCCTGAAACCATTCATAGATGCAGTGGTTGCTATCCCCATAGATGCAGATCAACTGAAGGAGTACAAAAAGGAGATGGCGAGGGCAAAGAGACTGATCCTAGATGGTGTCTAGGATCATGTTGTATCACACATAGCAGCCAAGGGAATGACCAAAGAGATGTGGGATACACTTTCCACACTGTACCAAGGCACTTCCGAGAAGCGGAAGATGTACTTAGAGGAGAAGTTGAGATGCACCAGGATGCAGAAAGGGGAATGCATAGACCCCTTCCTCACCAGGATTCAGGAGATCTAGGACCAGTTGTCAGTTCTTGGGGTAGCGCCTCAACCCACAGAGCTAGTGCGATTGGAACTCAACAGTGTCCCAGAGGAGTGACAAGTATTTGTCCAAATTAGCTTGGGCAGAGAAACCTTTCCAAGGTGGGACAGGATGTGGGCCGATTTGCAGCAGTAGGAGTTGAGACAATACCTAGTAAACAGATCCATGAGTGGCAGCAACAACGGATCAAAGCAGGTGAAGGAAGAGGAGAATGTGGCCCTTGCATCGAAGGGTCCCAGTTAGGGATGGGGGGGCAACGAAAGAAGAAGAACCTGTCAAAGGTCAAGTGCTTCAGATGTGGTGAGCTTGGTCACTACAACACCCAGTGTCCTCTCAGGGAGAACGACAAGGAGGAGAAGCAGGACCAGCAGACAACATCAACAAAGATCGATAGGTTGTCCTCTAGGCTGGATGAAGACTTCACCATGTTTGCTGACATACCCGCAGGAGTCAAATGGGGTGACTTTTTATTGTAGCCTCAGAGTGCTATAGATGGGTAGGATTCTTGAGGAGGTCCACCTCTTGAATCAATACCTTGCTACGGGGGCCCACAATATGTTGTAGCAGGATTGATCAATGGTAGTAGATGCAATCAGATGCCAGAGTGACAAATGCAGAGTCTAGTCGCAATCAAATGCTGGGCAAGGCAGTGCAGAGTTGGCAGTAGTGCAGAGTGGCACAGTGCAGCGCAGATGCCTCAGTGACAACACAGATATTAGCAGTAGTCAGAGACTCGGGTGACAGATGCATCATAATGATCACAGTTGATTCAGTATTTACTATGTAGGATGTTTTTTAGTTGCATATGTTTCAGTTGTAGCAACAACAGATGGAGAGGGAGTTGCAGTGTAGATGTAGTGTTGGCAGCAGTTCAACAGAGTTAGCAACAACACAGATGCAACACATTTTAGAGTTGCACAGTAGTTGGTGGGCAACAACAACCAGACATCAGCAACGTAACAAGAGATCATGTAGAGACAGAGTGTTGCTACAGGGAGCAGCAACACTAGAACACATTCCTCGCTAAGAGGGAGTGTTATTTTTTGTAGCATTAGATGTGTTCTAGTCTTGAAATTTTGTGGAGAGGCTAGAATGCATGAGATCTCCAAAACCCAAAAATCGTTTCTAGAAATTCCGCTTAGAAATGACTTAATTAGATTATTATTCGTTTTTTAAATATTTCCTAAGTCTAAACTTAGGGAATATGACTAATAATCAAAATTAATTAATTCATGGTGAGAATGTTCTAGAAAAGCACATGGATCGATTTCTATTTAATCCTAGCCATCGATTAAGATTTATTCATGGTCGTTGAAGTCTCAACAGAGGATTATAAGAAGAAGTTGATGGGGCTTGGAGAAGACACACCAAATCAGTTGAGCATTCAATTTTGCTAGGAAATCGATCTCCAGAGTAGTAGCATTTAGTTGCCGGAGGTGATTCAGTGAGATCGAAGTAGTGAGAGAGGGGCAGAGATAGTGAGGCCGGAGGAAGCTTTTCCAGTTCCAGCGAGTACATTGTAGAGAGGCAGTGATTGCCACAGAGAGGTAGCGCAAAGCCCTCTTGGGGAGATTTCCGTTTTGCTAGGGAGAAGGAGAAATTCTGAGCCAGAAGCTGGGCAGAGGGTTCAGAGGCAAAGAGTATCAGTTTCCCAGACAGCAGCTGACGAGACAGTGAGAGGATACGCAATTCCGAGCTTGTGGGATGCAGTAACTGTTGTAGGATGACACAATGATTGCATAGAGGGAGCAAGGAGCAACTCAATTCAAGCTAAGGTCAGTGTTGGATCGCCTGTGGAGTGAGAAATTTTTCTCACTAGTTATTATTGCCAATTATTTCTCTGTTTGGATTTCTAGTTTAAGCATCCATAGATTGTACTCATTTTTCACTACTACATAATACCAAAAACCTCAGCTACTGCACTGGTTTTCCCGAGTTGGGTTTTTTCGGGGACTTAGTCCAAAAAAACGGTGTCATATTGTGTGTGTGCATCTATTTCTTCCAGCGTTTTTATTTCTTCCACAGTATTTGTTTTGTGAAGGCTGTAGTGTATTTGTTTTGATATCTGCCGTAGCACACAACAAATAGTTTGTTTAATTAAATTAACAAATAGAAGAAATAACATCAATCGCTGCAATAGGATTCGGGGTTAGCCGAATTTTCACAGACTAGGGCTAAAGATTAAACCCCTTGTAAAGTGAGAGAATAGATTTACAGTTAAGATCGGTCAATCTTCTAGATCACCCCTTTATCCATTCTAAATACCCAAAACAAACCAGTATAAGCACTTGATTGCAAAATAATCAAAGTACCTTTTGAATAGTAGTCCACCTTCATCCAAGTCGTAATGTTGGATGAGGAGAGGCATGTGGCTGATGCAAATGGCAAGGCACATGACATATCATCATCAAATAGTAGATATCAGGGGCTGCTGGCTGGCTGGCTATCCGGCTGGTTGTCAAATGTAGGAGGAAAGTTTTCTTCTATGGGGTTACCCATGTTGTTGTGTAACAAGGTGTAAATATTAATTACAGCCTGCTGTCTATAGTAATTTCAAACAGATTCCAGGTCTAATTTTTAGATAAAAGCAAGTAAATGTCACAGTTTGGAAACTTTTTTGGTATTCTAGTTCATATTTTGTTTCCAGATTGCCTAGGGATTTTCCTCCTAAGGTTTGCAAGAACTAACCCGAAGTGAAAAGAGACTGTACAAAGTGACAATGTGCTTTCTTTAGTTACCCTGGAAGTCTTCCTGTTTCAAGTATTACCAGGGTCCAGGACCATTCTGCATGTTAAATCAGTAGAATGGAACCTTCATGTGGGTTGGATAATTAAAATGATCTAAAAATCAGTTGAATGGACAAATGTGACTAGGGCTAGATATTGTAGACAATGGTACATAATATGAAGAAGAAAATTTGGTAATCCGAGTATAAAAAGGTTACCTGTTTGCTCCCTGAATTGCTTGAAAAAAAAGATCGAATACATATTTCAGATAGCAAAAAAATCTCAAAGGATACCAAAATGGTGAAGCTGTTGAGAAGCCTTTATCTTAAGGCTTTGATCTCAATTGATACGTGCACATAACAACAATGAAAATACTCACAATCAAGAATAGAAAGCCCAATAAGGAGAGCAAGGATGCAAGTAGAAAGGATATTGTTGCAAATGTGTACACATATGGTATGCCCTTTGTTGTATTATCTATTTATATAACTGTGACACTGTTGGAGAGTGATCTCGTTTTCCCAATTCTCCTAGTACAACAATAGAATGTACATCTTTAGGTTTGTGATCAAGTGCGGCCAAGCCTCCTATGAGCTATGTACAATGAGATATGAAAAATTAAAAGGAAAAGTGTAATTTGCAATAATAATACATTGTTTGACTAGGTTCACTAGGGAGTTAGGGAATAAGGGCCTTTATAATCCCCAAAGCACTTACCTCTCTCTATCCTAGGGGAAATGAAGGATTTTGATGCAAGAACATCTAGATGAATCACCACAGAAGACAATTGATGAAGCAAGCATGCAAAATGAGAGGCAGGTTTGGACGTGCAAACAAGATGATGGCATGTAAAAGAAACAACAAGCAGAAAACATTCTGTGTAGAACAAGAAAGAAGTGCAAAACATGCGTGTGGAAGAAACAATAGGTGCAACGAATGTGCACGTGGGAAGATAGATTATTGTGTATGTTACTATGTAAGGGAAGATGAAAGGTCAAGTATAGGAAGTTGAAGAGGTGATGATGTTGTAGTGAGGTTGTATCAAGTGAAGACGAACCATTGCAAGAAGGTAGTTGAGGTCATTGGGAGCCCAAAGTTTGTGATGATGGAGAATAGTTTGTGCAACAAAAAGGAGATTGCGCTGGTCTTGAAGCTGATCTTGAGTTAGATTTTGGTTTTCAAGTGAAGGAAGAATTGTTGGCAAACTACTTTGTGAAAGGAAGGCATAGAGAGGCTGTAAGGAGGGTAAAGGAGATAAGTTGCTTCAAGAGGAAGAGTGGCATTGGAGTGATTCAATGCTCAAGGAAAAAGAGTACAAGGGATCAAGGACATTTCTAGAGTTAGCAGATATTAGTAGTGAGGAGAAGAGTTCAAGGTTGTAGATTGAGTGTAGAGGAACAGCACATAAGGATTGCAAATCCATAGAGAAGGCATGAGAGAGAGAGAAGGTGAGTGGACTATATGCCTGAGATAGTCCAGAATTGTGATTGTAATCTGATTTGAATAAATGAAAATGAGTAGACCTTTTTGAATATTTTGTGTTGTAGTGACTATTTTGTCTTTTTTGGTATTGCATATTGTTTTTTATTTCTTTACTACAAAGTAACCTGTGTGGTGAGAGTTCACGAACAATCTATAATTTGGGTCCATAGCATTCTTCATGGTCTTATACTTGATCCCATTATCTCATTTGTTTCTCTTTCTAAATGAGCAACAACATCCACATAATTTTGATCTTCAATATCCTTATCCTCTTAGATGTTATCCTTGAGAGATTCTGAAGGGGTAGGGTTCATACCTTGATCCCTCGAGGTCTTAATCTCCTGCTCCGAAGCAATTGCTTCCACAAGATCTAGGGAGAAAAGTTATTTTATAGTTGAATCTAAGTTTTAGGGACCTAAGTGCTTTTCTTCTTTAATGGAAATGCAGCTTCGTTATCTGCTTTGGATTTCTTACCAACAGAGGTTGCTGATCTTTAATCTAAGTAGCATTTTTAGACCTTTGTGTGCAGCTTTCTTCAAAATGGCCATACTTCTGACAAAGTTTGCAGTTGAATCATTTGTTTTCATACTCAACATCATGTTCCACCTATTCACACGTTGATCTTGAGTTTCATCCTATTAGGCAAGCATTTTCTCAAAGCCAAATTGACACGGATCTTGGCAGAGTTCATGGTTTCCCTTTCCTATGTTGATTTTTCGATACTTAGGATCTCAGTCCATCTCCAATAGCTTTTAATTCAACTTCATTCTAGAATTCCATAGGTAGAAAGGGTAAAAACACACAAAACCAGTGCTTTGAATAGAATTTATACTCTTGGGTCAAATCCCATTTCCCAAAATTTCATGTAGAGGTTTGTCTGCTTTAAAAACTAGGTTCCTTTAAATATGGTATCCTTGTCATCTTTGAATGTGGTATCTTTGTCTACCTAGAATTGACATTTCATACAACTTCCAATTTTTGTAAATATCCAATTACTAATTGTTTTCTCTGATGGACAAAGCCTCAGGGTTCAGTAGATGAGACCTAGTGTTTTCAGTTTGTAATATCTGCCAAGATTTCTTTTGGGCAAATCTCATTAATCTGTTTGGAAAAATTTCTTTCCATGCATACCTCTGGGTTTTGGTGAGGAATCGATTCCTTTTTCCCTTCATCAATGAGATGTTGCATTGGTTCTTTGAATTAAGGCAAAGAATGAGTACCAGAGAGGTCCTCTTGATCAGAACAACTAGATGGTGAATAGGGTTCCCCTGCCATTTTGTTATAGATCAATATTTTTCTGATTGATCTTTACTACATTACAGTAAACATGAAAATGTCTGTGGTGTCTTTGTCTAGTGTATAATGCAGGTATGTTGGATAATCATGGATGCTGCTTTCTGGTTTCCTTTTTCAGCTTATATGAAAAGCCAGCATTTTCCATGTTATCTTTTTTAGCGGTAGGGAAATGCTTAGCTTAGTGGTCTAGTGCAGTTTCTGATATAATTTAGGTGCTTTGTTTTGTTCATTCCTTGGATAGGCATTCCTCTAGTAGTTTTCTTATCACCTTTACTAATGTTTCCTCTGGTGTTGCTCCTGGGGATGACCTACAGTGTATAAAGGGGCTGTCTTCTTTAGTCCAAATTTTACATATACAAACTTTATACCTCGAAGATGCATATCAGTTTAAAATTCATGCTTATTTCTGTGTTTATGTTGGTTTGCAGAAAGGGATATTTTGATATGGTGTCAACACCTGATCAACCAACTGGAAAATGTCTCAAGAAATCATGTCGAATGTCACAAAGAGTTGCTCAAGAGGAACCTCAACCTTTGCCATTGATTCTCCCTAAATTTCATCTTGTTCTGACTCGAAAGGAAATCCATGAAGATTGGATCAAAATAACAGGCCACAGATATACAGGGAAACCAAAGAAGTCAACTCTTGTTCAGAAGGTAACTGTAACTTCTTTACTAAAGACTTTGTTTAAATATGGAATATTCCAAAAAACTTGTGAAGCACCAGGTTAATATGGCCAACTTACAAGGAAAATTGTGTCTGTAGGGGCTTGGACTTTGTACAGCATTGGCCCGCCCTTCCTCCATTGAATACTTGAATGAGCCTTAATGTAAGTTATGCATTGGTGCATCTGCAGTTAACATGACAGAATAGCTAAAATGTTAGACCGTTCAATTTGCATGTATTATACATTTCACGTGCTTATTTTTTATGCAAATTATGCATAGATGGCTCCATCTACAGAGATTATGTGGGAAGTGGGTTGCAACTTAAATAAAACATATACTTTTCCCCAATCATCTTCCGTAAAGAATTTCTTTATTGCCATAGGAACTACAAGATCACTATGAAAACTCAAAAGGGCTCTTGGAAAGTCTCAAAGTTGGGATATGTGAAAAGGATAAAAATTACAAAAATAGAAGAATATTTAACATTGTATTTGTATGCATTGGAGCTTTACCTTGAATGTGCTTTTATCTTTCCGTCAATTTCTTTGAATAATTATGATATCTTGGAAAGAGGACTGTGATCTAGAGGAAAATTGTTGGAGTCTCATTTCTGCTCAACTTGAAGTTGAAATGAAAGGCACTCTTATCAAAGGGGTGGCTTTCAACAATGCTCAACGCTGTGAAGTTGAAATGATCAGGTGAATTAGAGGTGGTTATCGAATTCGTAACTGAATATGATGGATATGAGATTATCTTGAACATTCTCATTTTTAAAGGAAAATTAAGGACAACCATCACAAATACAAAGACAAACCCCGAAACCCCGAATCCTACTGCAGCAACTAATTAAGTTTCTTCTATTTGTTAAATTAATTGAACAGATTATTTGCAGTTTCCTACGACAAATATCAAAACTAATACACTGCAGCCTTCACAAAATAAATACTTTGGAAGAAAAATAATGTTGGAAGAATAGATGCACATGCACACAAATAACACAATTATTTTTGGACCAATGTCCCAAGAAAAACCCAACATGGGAAAACCGGTGTAGCAATTGAGGGTTTTATTATTATGCAGTAGTAAATATGATTACAAATCTAGTTTTCCATACAGAGAAAATGAATGGCAGAAGTCTAGTGAGAAAAATCTCACTTCCACCGGTGATCCGACACTGACCTTGGCTCAAGATGAACTGTTCCTTGCTACCTATGCGTTGCCTCTACATCACCCAGCTTGTACCAATGTCTCTCTTGTTGACTGATCAGTTGCTACTCTGGAAACTCGATCTTCCTGGCCTCTAGGCTCCTACTCTGGCTTTAGGCACTAAATTTCGACTTCTCCTCAGCAAAATACGGATCTCCCTCCGAAGCTCTGTGTTGTCTCTCTGCACTGCGTCGACCTCTCTGTGGAATTCTCTTTCTCTCTGCTATGCACTCATTGGACTGGTGGACCTCCTTAAGAATCCTGCCCATCCTGTAGCTCTCTGGGGCTACAAAACCAAATCACCCCACCTCTCTCCTGGAGATATATCAATGATCATGGCAAACTCTTCCTCCAATCTGGAGGACAACCTGTCAACCTCTGCGGATGCAGCCTGCTGATCCTACATCTCCTCCTTGTCCTTCTTTCTAATAGGATATTGAGTGTTGTAGTGGCCAAGCCCACCACATCTAAAGCATTTCACTTTGGAAATGTCCTTCTTTCTCATGCACTGCTCCTATTGCACCTTTGATGCGAGGGCCACATCTTCCTCTTCCTTTACTTGCTTCGTCCCACTGCTGCTGTTATTGCCATTGTTGGTGGTCTTCACCATGTCTCGCCTCATCTCCTCCTATTGTAGATCAACCCACATATGATCCATTGGCAACTTTTCTCTGCCCAAAATACTCTGGACAAAGACTTGCCACTCTTCAGAAACACTGTTTAGAGAAAATCGCACCAACTATGTAGGTTGAGGTGCTGATCCTACAACAAACAAATGATCTCGGATATCCTGAAGCCTAGTAAGGAATGGGTCTATACGTTCCCCTTTCTGCATCCTCGTGCATCTCATCTTCTCCTCAAGATACATCTTCCGCTGCTCAGAAGATCCCTAATATAGCGTAGCAAGTGCTTCCCACATCTGTTTGGTAGTATCTTCGCCAGCTATGTGAGACACTACGTGAGCTCGAACCCCATCGAGAATCAACCTTTTTTCCTTCGCCAACTCCTTTCTGTAAGCCTTAAGCAGATTTGCATTTGCAGGTACAACTACCACTCCATTGGTATAATATTTGAGATCGTACTCATCTAGAAGACAGGAAATTCTTGCCTTCGAGATCACATAGTTGGAGGCTCCCTCCAATCGATCCTGATCGCTCAGCCCTGCTGATGCCATCTCTGGAAGAATGTCAAATTCCTCCTCTTCTCCTCTGCGCAACTGCTGACTAGCTCTACGCACTCCTTATTGGAGTGGGAAAATATGCTTACGTCTACTGCTTCTTTGCTAGGAAAATTCGAACTTCCGGGCTAGAAGTCCCCTTAGGAAAGAATTCCCTCAATGTGTGCTCTTCCTTCCTCCTGACGTTATTTTGCACTAGCAAACTGCTACAAAATAATTGCGTCCCAATTGAAGATCTTCTCTGCAAGGAAAAAAATACCGCGTATCCTTATGCCTCTAGTAACTTTTGATCTGGAAAATCTATTCTTTGTCAACTCTCTTAGAGAAATGATTTTTCCTCAGAAATTGACCCTCCTGGCCCAAGGACTGCGTTGTCCCTTGAGGGTTTCGAACTGATGCCTACACAGAAATTTGTACCTCCTTCTCCTCTTCTGCTACTGAGCTCTACAACTTCTATCTGTGCTCCGATACCATGTGAAATTCAAAAACCCCGAATCCTACTGCAACAACTGATTATGTTTCTTCTATTCATTAAATTAATTGAATGAATTATTTGTGGTTTCCTACGACAAATATCAAAACTAATACATTGCAACCTTCACAAAATGAATATTGCGGAAGAAAAATAATTCTGAAAGAATAGATGCGTACACACAAATAACACTGTTATTTTTGGACAAATGTCCTCGAAAAAACCCAACTCGGGAAAACTGGTGCAACAATTGAGGGTTTTATTATTGTGCACTAGTAAATATGAGTACAAATCTATGGAAGCTCAAATCTAGCTTTCCATACAGAGAAAATGACTAGCAGAAGTCTAGTGAGAAAAATCTCACTTCCACCGGTGATTCGACACTGACCTTGACTCAAGATGAGCTACTCCTCGCTGCCTCTACATCACCGTACACAGATTTGCGTCAGCCAGCTCGGACCAACGTCTCTTGCTGACTGATCAATTGCTACACTAGAAACTCGATCTTCCTGGCCTCCGGGTTCCCACTCCATCTTCTGGCACTTAATTTTTGACTTCTCCTCAGCAAAATACGTATCTCCCTTCGAAGCTCTATGTTGCCTCTCTGCACTGCGTCAACCTCTCTGTGGAATTCTCTGTCTCTCTGCTATGCACTCATTGGGTTGGAAAATCTTCCTCCCTACCTTACTATCCCTGTTGCTCTCTCACTGCTTCGATCTCACTGAATCACCTCCGACAACACACAACTGCTACTCTAAAGATCGATTTCCTAGCAAAATCAAATTCCTTGGTGTCTGAAGTGTGTTCTCCAACCCCCATCAAATTTCTTCTTATAATCTCTTGTTGAGGCTTCAACGTCCAAGATTAAAACATAATCGATGGCTAAGATTAACTAGAAATCGATCCATGTCTTCTTCTAGAAGATTCTCACCATGACTTAATTAATACCCTTTAATTAATCAATTTTCCTAAGTTTAGATTTATGCACCATTAAAAAATATTAATTATTTTAATTAAGTTGTCTCTAGGTGGAATTTCCATAAACGATTTCTGGGTTTTGGATAATACATGTATTCTCACCCCTCCACCAAATTTTGTGGCTAAAACACATCTGGTGCTACAAAAATCAAGAAGTTGGAGGATTGGTTCAAGAAAATTATCTTACATTTTGATTGACCTTAAAGATGCTCAAATTTTTAATGAACACAACCTTTATATATACACACTAGGGATCCAACATGGTAATTGTTAGCTTATGACTCCCTATACATACATGAAGTCCCGCATCACCTTAATGTATTTCACATTATAGGATGCAATTTGTATTAGGTCTTATATTTCCTCTGCCTAGGCTCATCTCTCGATGAGGTGTTAGGGTGAGAGAAATCTAGTTTATGAGGTGGTTCCATTCGTGTACTATAAAATTGTATCATTGGAAATATTCTACATGAGAATATAGAATGTGGCTTAAAGCATTTTCTGACAAGTTTTTGTGTTCTACTTCTAAACATGGCATCGAAGCTCCTTGTGTCTTAAGGGCCTCGCAACCTCATGGTATTTTTCCATGGATGGTGAGGAATTGTGACTCTTTCATAGTAGTCATCTATGAGAAGAGTAGTTGGTACATATGGGACACATATTTAAGGAAAGCAAGTGTCGAGCTGTAAAAAGGGTCTTTTTCACCTCTAATTACCTCACATTAACTTGTCAATCCAGGAACGATTTGCTATCTCAAAGAGTGTACTCAGTTTGAGGCGGTCATTTGTTAGAGTAATGCTAGTAGTATAGTGCTCAAGAAAATACAAGAGTAAACGGATGCTTAAAAGAAAATCTACTTACAGCAAAGCACTTTAAAGCCTAAATCATGCATTCAGAAGACTAAGTAAATTATCAGTCAAGGGTACAGTAACAATAACTCATCCCTCTGTAAACTGATGTAACTGAAGACAATCAAGGAACATATCCTCAATCTAGGAACTAGACAACAAATTTCAATGCTCGCTACAGTTTCAGATCGTTCAATGCAGTGGCAATGCAAATAACAGGAAATGGAACAGCAACTATAATTGAAATAGCAACTATGCTTGATAAGCAACGAAACCTTATTCTAAGAAAATGAAGGCAGCAATCGTATCCTACAGAAATCAAAGAGCAATCCTTACTCTAAGAATAAATCGGACAGCGAATAGAAATGGAACGGCAACCAATTAGCAATGAAATATAGAACAACGCTTAGAGCCAATTGTGAATATACAGTACCGAAATAAATAACACACACAACACACATAGATATTGAGAGAAACAGTAATCTGACTCTGATACCACAAATATTGATCTCAGTTATAAAGGATAACGATCGCAATTCATAATGGAACAACAATGTCAATTGAACAGCAATTGTAATGAAGTATAAACCGTAGACGAATACAGTAATACCAACTTAAGAATACTACAGCTCGATTACTCTGTAATTTAACAGTGATAGCATTCTGTAAAGAACAGTAGGTTACATTAATGACTTACAGGAAAAACAATGCGTTATAAAGTCAGAATGAACAATACGACCTTTCTGTTACAGAGAACGATATTGTAAATATAACAGAGTTGTAATATAAAATAACAAAACACACCAGATTACCGATCAAAGCTGATAATGAAAACCACACACGAACTAAAGATAATGGTACAGGAGCAAGTGTTCCACCAGGGCCGGGCCCTTAGCCTCTAGGGACACACCGCTTGAAATTATTCCAGGATCAAAGATGGAACAACAACCAGATTTATATTAAAGCATTAAAACAGAGTTACAATGGATCACTTCTCAACGAGAGTCGATGATCAAAGTTTTGAATACAACGAGAAATTACATAAATGTAACAACAACCCGTCCCCTGGGCTAGCAGTGTTGCCCCTTTTTATAACAGCCGGGTGGAGATATCAATGATGCAAAAATAGTTAAGATTGCGATCCCTCAGGATTAGAGGATCTTGAGGGATTCGCCAAACTGTTAATTCCAGTTATCCCTTTGTTTTCTTGTGCCAATTCGATATCTCCTTTTCCTTTCCTTGGCTGATATGCTTCAGTTTGGATTGCCGTGTCTGCATATGGTTTCCTGCCACAGGGACAGCAGTTAACTCTGCTCTGTCTTTTTCCTTGGGACGACAATCTTTCGTTTTTCCCTTTTTCTGCATAAGAAAATGGCGATTATTAGTTATCTTGCGTTACATACAATTCTCATAGATTTTGCCATATTTTCTTATTAATTACCTAGTTCATGATGCAAAGGGATTATAAGTCTTTAAAGAAAAGATGACAAAATAATCAATAAAACATACCTTCTTCAGTACTCCACACACCCCCCTGCTTACTCTTTTTCATGCCCTCATGAAAACATTGTAGTTGACATGTAAGGCAGTGAGAGAGTAAGTTGGAGACAGAATCTCATGTGGTGGTCTACAGCCATGATGCCTAACTAGGTGTTCAAAAAGATGGCCTGTCTGGCCCTCAGGCATCTCATACAGGGCTTGGTATCTAGGTGCAGGGTGCCAAATAATCGGACTCCGAAACCTATATCCTAACCAAGATGGCCCTGCCCTCAAGATAAGTTCACCATAGAGGCTCAAACGATCAGCGACTAACTTAAAGTTCTCGTAATTAAATGGTTCCCTGAGTTGGATGTTCGGATTAGAGGTCTGATATCGAAATTTAGCAGCTGCAATGGCAAGGTCCTTAATGGTAAAGAAGTATTCTATCCCTTGCCGATTGATTGCTGTATGAATGGGTCCTAACGCGTCAATCACGCCCGGAGTCCTCATGAGGCTCCTGTGTTTGTTCCATAACTGTAATGGATCTCTAGGCTCAGCTCTTACCCATAAGTCTAATCCGTTTTCTTGTCTTTGGAAGGCATTATAGGCTTTAAGCCATTTGATTTGATTAACTCCAAATGAAACAAATGCCTGCAGTTGGATATCCCCAACGAAAGGGCCAGGGTTCTGCTCTGTCTCCTGATCTAATACGAGGTTATGCAGATAGAATTCACACAGTAGTCTTTGAACCTTTACTCCATAGTGCTTACAACAATTTATAAAATCATCAATGGTATTAATTTGTATACGGGCTCTTACTTTGACGGCCTTAATTTTCAATTGCAAATATCGTTCCATTAAAAACAGGACATAATTCTTGGCAGGGGCTCTACATGCTAGGACGTCAGTTTACAAAGAGCATAAGGTATCCATCTGTCTGATAACTACATCTAATCTATGAGTTACCTTTCTGACTTTTTCTTCTTCCTTTCGCCATCCTTCAAAGGCCCGGCTTTCGGATAAATTGACATTTCTTAGCTGCTGTTGTAATTCTTCATACTTTTCTCGAGAAACCATTTGTTCTGTGAGTTTTTCTATTGCTTGCTGTGCTTGCATCAAACCCTCTCGTAGGGCTACTGTCCTCGGATCGCTGTCCCACGTAGTAGTGGCCAGTGGAAGATTTACTTGAATCTTTTTATTGCGTCGCCTCGTGTTTATAGTCTGCATTCCTTCAGAGGACTGTGCCTCTATCTGAACTTCTTTGTCACAGGCCGATATATTGTTTGTTTGCACTTCAACATGGGCAACAGTGGAATGTTGTTCCTTTTGCTTTTGAACGACAGTCTGCACTTCAACAAGGGTTTGAACAACAGACTGTTCTTCAACAGCGGTTTGAACAGCAGACTGTTCTTCGACAGGGTTTTGAACAGCAGGCTGAACATGGGTCCTCCGAACCTTTTTCTTGGGGGGTCTCACCGGAGTGGTTGCATGTCTTACCCCTGAAGTCCTTTTTGCTCTCTTTCTCATTTTCAAAACCCTGATTTGCTGTCGAAGTCGAGCTATCACATTTAGTAATCTTTGCTGTTCTTTTCGTAATCGTTTAATTTCTTCTATTTCCTTAGAAGGAACAGCTGTCTGTTTACTCGGGCCTGGACTGTTATCTTGGCCAATTCCCTGGTTTTCTTCTTGGGGTGCTCCTTCGCTGTTTTGTTTAGGTTGCTCAGGAGTAGAAACCCTAGCTGGCTCTGTTATTTCCTGGGTAACTTCTTTGTCCACCCCTTCTTCTTCATGCAATTCTTTCGGTGTAGTCTGGCTGGGAGCAGATTGTTCCCCTTCTATATCTTCATCATTTTATTCTCCTGTCATACTTACATCATGAACATAATGATTCTCTTCATTTTCTTCCTTGTCGCGCAATTCTTCGGGTGCATTTTTGTCCTGAGCAGAATGCTCTTTTGGTTCTTCCTCAATCTGGAGGCCTAGCGGGCTGAGAGGTTGGGCATATTCGCCCATATTGGCCAGAATTTTGGCCAATTCGTCCTCTTGCAATGGATTTTGCAATGGACTCTCTTCACGTTGCTCTGTCTCCGCCTCCACCTGCTCAGGCTGCTCGGTCTCTTCCTCTGTTTCTCCTTCCTCATTTCCTCCCAATTCTTTCTCATTCTCTTCTCCTTCCAATTGCGGGGGTTGCTCGTCCCCTGAGTCGTCTATCTCCACAGGTTGGCTGGTATTCCCTTGGGGATTTTCCAACCTCCCTCTAATCCGCGCCAATCTAACTGATTTTCTCCGTTTTGATGGTCTATTTGGTGTACCGGCAGTATGTTTGCGTTTTGGGGTTGGCGGAGTCGGTGCCCCATCTATCATAGCAATTAGCTCTTCCCAGCTGCTCTGCTGCTGAGCAAGACTGTGGCTAACTATCAGCCGTATCAGTCCATGGTGACTTACTACCGATTCTACATGTTGTGACTTTTTCATGCTTCGGGCAACATCATGAAGTAATGAATTTAAAAATGCAGGTAGGTTCACAAAGCATTTCTCTTTTAATACAGCTAAGAGTTTAAGGTGTCATGGTCTTACCACGTCTTTCTTGCCTTCACAGGTGATGTAGCTCTGGATGATCTTCGCCAATTCTGCCCACGGCTCTCCTAATGCTGCTGGTAGGACTCCCTTTCCTCTGACTGTCAGGTTTTGGCCTTCATCCTAGAAGATCTTCATGATCTTTTGCAGTCTCTCCTTCTTTAGAGTCCACACAGGTCCAGTGGCTGGCAGTCCCGAGACCTCTGCAATTACGTCATCGGTGACTGCTATGTGTTTTCCCCTTACTGTGGAGTGATATTCTTGCAAGTTTTGCAAGAATTCTATTGCTACGGTCTCGTTGGATTCCTGTAAACGATTAAGATAGACTAACCATCCTGCCCTTGCCAGGATTTCCCGTGCAACGTTAAAAACTGTCAATACCTGTGGTTCTCTTCGAATTGACCTTCCTCCCATGCTTTAGCTCACTGTAAAAACGCAGAGACAACAATGGAACAGTAGGTTGTTCAAACTGTTAGAAACACAGAGAAAATAACGAAACAGCAAGGCTCGTTCAAATCTTACTAATTGCTGCAGAGTATAATGCGGAAATAGCTTAGGAACAACAAGGCATGCAAATTGAAAAACGAGATACCGTTAAGTCTTGCTATTCCCAAGTAAAAAATTGCCGAATAATAGTTTGACACGTATGCCAGCAAATTATGAGGTCAGCCTCCCCCCTGCAATGTGATAGGCCGTCCTCGGCCGTCAAATGAGGGAGCGGCGTGCCGAACTGCCATGGTACAGAGTCATAAAGGAACAGTGTATGTGGAAATGCCATGTTTACAAAAGGATCAGGTTGCCGAAATCGAGGCGTATAATAGGATCGCTTAACAAATAAGAGAATGTTGTGATATGATGCGAGGCTGAGAGGATAGGACAACTGACGTGCACAACCAGTCTAATGTGGTCATTATTGACTTTTCCGTCATGATTGGTTATGGTAGATTTTTCATGCGTTTAATGGTTCGGGGAAGTGATATACATAATCTTATTTGACGGATTACAAAGGTATAAGATAGAGAAGGGTGTTAATGATTACTATTGGTGTATAAAGAATGTGACTTCAATACCATTAACAGAGCTCTGCTGCCGACAAGTGTCCATAACCTTGGCAGAGCTGTTTATTTCACCCATGGAACCATGATCCTTTGTGTATGCTTAGGAAGTGCTGTACAATGTCAAAATGGAGGCCATTATGCTGGCTTGGTAACCAGTTAAATCATAATGCCATTCACCAGGAAGGAGTGAAAGGTGGGCAGGCCGGCTCGTGATGAGACCTCTTGTTCCAAGGACTCTTTTATTTTTTTTGATATGCCTCTTGGATCATATCCCTGGTGTGGTGGCCATAGTGGGAATGCCACTTCACTTTCTTCCTTATGATCATGGTAGGCTGGCTCTTGATGAGACCCCCTATCCTGCATTTGACAATTCATCTAAACAAAACATTCTTCTTCCATTTTTTTCTTTTTTTTATAAAATGCTTTCCTATCTATACACAAAGGGTGGTTCAGCCCTCCTTAAGAGTAGGAATGGTGGAAGAAGTCTTAACATCTCAATAGAAAAATATAAACCCTTTGTTCTTATTCCTTAATAATGATCAAAGAAGATTATGGGAATTTAAAAAGAACCAGCATGATAAAGATGACCAATCATGTCAGTATTAGTAGGATAATGACAGCAAAGTGATGAATAATTGTGTCCTTTTTTCTTTCCTCTTTATCAATTCACAACAATTTCTTGTAAAAGTAGCGATTTTATATAATTTGCTGATTTCAGTATGCTCTAGCTTTGTATCCATTGCATGAGTGTATAGCTGTGCTTCAAAAGACCTGAAACAAGAGGAGCAACAGGTATCTTTAAGCATAAGTATAAGGAATACGAGAATGTTTTCGTTTGAAAAAGGAAGGGCAAAAGAATACAAGTGCTGTTCCTTTGAAAAAGGAACAGCAGAAACCGAAAGTGTCGTTCCTTTGGAAAAAGGAACAGCAAAAACCAAACATGCCGTTCCTTTGGAAAAGGAACAACAGAAAACTAAAAGTGTTGTTCCTTTGGAAAAGGAACAACAGAAACGCAAGTGCTAAAAGTGCTTAGCAAGAACGCAAATGCCGTTCATTTGGAAAAGGAACATCAAAAATGAAAAGTGTTGTTCCTTTGGAAAAGGAACAATAGAAAACTCAAATGCCGTTCCTTTGGAAAAGGAATAGCAAAAATCAAAAGTGTTGTTTCTTTGGAAAAGGAACAACAAAAAATTCAAATGCCGTTCCTTTGGAAAAAGGAACAACAAAAATCAAAAGTGTTGTTCCTTTGGAAAAGGAACAACAGAAAATTCAAATGTCGTTCCTTTGGAAAAAGGAACAACAAAAATCAAAAGTGTTGTTCCTTTGGAAAAGGAACAACAGAAAACTAAAATTCCGTTCCTTTGGAAAAGGAACAACAAAAATCAAAAGTGTTGTTCCTTTGGAAAAGGAACAACAGAAAACTCAAATGTCGTTCCTTTGGAAAATGAACAACAAAAATCAAAAGTGCCGTTCCTTTGGAAAATGAACAACAAAATGAAAATGAAAAAGGAACGGTTGAAACAAAAGGTGCTGTTCTTTTGAAAAAGGAACAGCAGAAAAAAATGCAAATACAAAAATATATACAGAAACTGATTTAACAAAACAAAGAAATTATGTACAAAGTGTAAAAACAGGTGAATCACTTAATGAATCACAGGTGAGGAAGATTTCTCTTCCTCCTGTAAAATTTGCATATCGGAGTCTTCGCGTAGTTGCTGGTAGAAGGATTCCTGAGTAAGTGGTTTGTGGTATAATCGAACTCGGTGGCCATTTACTTTAAAGGTATGTCCAGATCCGTCAATAGTGACTAGAGTAAGGGTGCCATTATCATGTACCTTCTGGATTTCATATGGCCCCAGCCAGCGAGTCTGAAGTTTCCCGGGAAAATCCTGAAACCTGGAATCGTATAAGAGCGCCCAATCTCCTTCGTGGAAGACTTTCTTTTTAATGAGAGCGTCATGCCATTTAGCTTGCTGCTGTTGGATTAATGCAGTGTGTTGAAGGGTAGAGAGCCTGATTTCATCTAGCTCATTGATCTGCTGTAATCTATTAATCTGTGCCTCGTTTAGATCTAGGCCGACTTCTTGTGCTGTTCGCAGTGTTTGGATTTCGAATTCTATGGGGAAAATGGGTTGCTTTCCAAACACCAATTGGTATGGTGAATAGTCGGTAGTGCTTCTCCATGTTGTTCTGTAGGCCCACAAGGCTTCTGGTAGTCTTGCAACCCAATCGCGTCTATGTGACGCAATGGTTTTTGTTAAGATTGCTTCTATTATTTTGTTGCTGCTTTCTACTTGACCGTTTGCCTTTGGGTGGTATGGAGTAGTAATTTTATGCTGGATATGATAGCTTTAAGTGTTGCAACAATCTTGTTACTAGCAAACTGTGGTCCACCGTCTGTAATTATGTCTCTTGGAAGCCCATATCGCACAAATATATGAAACAGGAACTGTATGACAGAATCCTTTGTAGCTCTCGACAATGCTTCTGCTTCAACCCATTTGGTGACATATTCTGTTGCCACCAGAATATATGTTTTCTGGTTCGAGGATGGGTTAATTGGACCAACAAAATCAAGTGCCCATCGCTCGAATGGTTCAATAACCAGTTGTGGGTTCAGGGGCATTTCGTCGGACTGACTAGGGCGTCCTGCTCTTTGACAACTGTCACAAGCTTGAACGAACTTCTTTGCATATTTGAAGATTGTAGGCCAATAATACCCTGTTTGCAGCACCTTATGTCCAGTTCTCCGATCGGCAAAGTGTCCGCCACATGGTCCGTCGTGACAAGCTTTCAAAATATCAAAAATTTCATCCTCCTGGACACATCTCTTGATGTGCATATCTGCTCCTGTATGGAATAGGTAGCCCCCAATCCAGGAAAATCGAGCACTTCGCTGGACAATCTGTTTTTGTTCATTGGGGGTCAGATGTTTTGGTAATTTACCTACTGCTAAGTAATTCGCAACATCAGCATACCAGGGTGTTTTAACAGTGACAACAAACAAATGCTCATCTGGAAATTGATCTTCAACTACTGCTGTGTCCACTGGTTTTGGCATTCGCGAGAGAAAGTCAGCTACAGGATTTTATTTTCCAGGTTTGTCCTTGATTGTTATATCAAATTCCTACAATAAAATCAGCCATCTAGTTATTCTACCATTTGCGATTGGTTTATTTGCTAAATATTTTATAGCAGAGTGATCTGTATACAAGATAACAGGATATCCAGTAATGTAATGCCTGAACTTATTGACAGCACGTATTACAGCTAGAAATTCCTTTTCAGTAATAGTATAATTCAATTCAGCATGGGATAAGTTATTTCTAATATAATAAATTGCATATGGTTTTTTATCTTCTTCTTGCCCAAGTACTGCTCCAATAGCTGTATCTGAGGCATCTGATGAAATTTAGAATGGCAGGTCCCAATTTGGTCCTTGAAGGACTGGAGCTGTGGACACAAGCTTCTTCAGATCCTGAAAAGCACGGTCACATTTTTCTGTCCAAAGAAAGTCAACATTACCTGTCAGTGCATATAGAGGTGCAACAATATGTGAAAAATGTTCTATAAACCTTTTATAATAACCAGAGAATCCAAGAAAACTGTGTACCTCTGTTTGAGTGGTAGGAGTGGGAATTAGCAAAATTATTTGAATTTTGGCTGGGTCTACTTGTATCCCAGCTGCTGAGATATAATGGCCTAGAATAAGTCCTTCAGTCATCATCATATAGCATTTTTCATGGCTTAAGCAAAGCCTGGTGGCAATGCAGCGCTGTAGGACTTTTTCCAATGTGTCCAATGCTGGGTCAAAATCATCTCCGTATGGTGTAAAATCATCCATGTAGACTTCGAGCCCCTCATTTATTAAATTTGAAAAAATGCTGAGGATAGCTTTTTGAAATGTGTCAGGAGCATTGCATAAGCCAAAAGGTAGAACTCTGTAGGCAAATGTTCCCCAAGGACAAGTAAAAGTGGCTTTGTCTTGGTCTTCAGGGGCAATCTGAATCTGATTGTATCCACTGAAGCCATCTAAGAAAGAAAAGAATTTCTTTCCTGCTAGGGTGTCTAATACTTGATCGATGAATGGAAGGGGAAAGTGGTCTTTTTGTGTTGCTTTGTTTAACTCTTTATAATCTACACAAATCCTCCATTTTCCATTCTTCTTTGGTACCACAATAAGTGGAGAGACCCATTTACTATCGGAGATAGGGTAGATGAAGTTAAAATCTAAAAGTTTTTGAAGTTCCGCTTTTACAACATCTTTTAGATGAGGATTAAGTCTCCTTTGTGGTTGGCGGACAGGTCTCGCATCTTTTTCTATGTAAATGTGGTGTGCAAATAACTGGGGATCAATTCCTTTCATATCAAGGTAGTCCCATGCAAATGCTTCTTTATGTGATCTGTATACAAGATAACAGGATATCCAGTAATGTAAGGTCTGTCCTTGATTGTTATATCAAATTCCTACAATAAAATCAGCCATCTAGTTATTCTACCATTTGCGATTGGTTTATTTGCTAAATATTTTATAGCAGAGTGATCTGTATACAAGATAACAGGATATCCAGTAATGTAATGCCTAAACTTATTGACAGCACGTATTACAGCTAGAAATTCCTTTTCAGTAACAGTATAATTCAATTCAGCATGGGATAAGTTCTTTCTAATATAATAAATTGCATATGGTTTTTTATCTTCTTCTTGCCCAAGTACTGCTCCAATAGCTGTATCTGAGGCATCTGATGAAATTTGGAATGGCAGGTCCCAATTTGGTCCTTGAAGGACTGGAGCTGTGGACACAAGCTTCTTCAGATCCTGAAAAGCACGGTCACATTTTTCTGTCCAAAGAAAGTCAACATTACCTGTCAGTGCATATAGAGGTGCAACAATATGTGAAAAATGTTCTATAAACCTTCTATAATAACCAGAGAATCCAAGAAAACTGTGTACCTCTGTTTGAGTGGTAGGAGTGGGAATTAGCAAAATTATTTGAATTTTGGCTAGGTCTACTTGTATGCCAGCTGCTGAGATATAATGGCCTAGAATAAGTCCTTCAGTCATCATCATATAGCATTTTTCATGGCTTAAGCAAAGCCTGGTGGCAATGCAGCGCTGTAGGACTTTTTCCAATGTGTCCAATGCTGGGTCAAAATCATCTCCGTATGGTGTAAAATCATCCATGTAGACTTCGAGCCCCTCATTTATTAAATTTGAAAAAATGCTGAGGATAGCTCTTTGAAATGTGGCAGGAGCATTGCATAAGCCAAAAGGTAGAACTTTGTAGGCAAATGTTCCCCAAGGACAAGTAAAAGTGGTTTTGTCTTGGTCTTCAGGGGCAATCTGAATCTGATTGTATCCACTGAAGCCATCTAAGAAAGAAAAGAATTTCTTTCCTGCTAGGGTGTCTAATACTTGATCGATGAATGGAAGGGGAAAGTGGTCTTTTTGTGTTGCTTTGTTTAACTCTTTATAATCTACACAAATCCTCCATTTTCCATTCTTCTTTGGTACCACAATAAATGGAGAGACCCATTTACTATCGGAGATAGGGTAGATGAAGTTAAAATCTAAAAGTTTTTGAAGTTCCGCTTTTACAACATCTTTTAGATGAGGATTAAGTCTCCTTTGTGGTTGGCGGACAGGTCTCGCATCTTTTTCTATGTAAATGTGGTGTGCACATAACTGGGGATCAATTCCTTTCATATCAGGGTAGTCCCATGCAAATGCTTCTTTATATTTCCTCAATAGTTGGATGAGCTTCTTTTCTTGTTCGGAAGTCAGGTTGGCATTAATGTTTAAAGTCTTTCCTGGCTCAATTTCTACAATTTTGTTATGTGAAACAGAAGTAGTAGGTATTGTTTAAGAGGATCCTCTTCTAATTCATTATCAAATTGCTTCTATCATGTGACATTGTATGTGGGATCTGGGTTCAGCTTGGCTAATGAAATTATTAATGGCATCATCTTCTGTTTGGTCTTTGAAATCAAGGGCCTCTTGTATGATTAATGGAGATCTAATATTTTCGGTGAGATATGATACAGGATGCTTGTTAGTTTTTATTATTGTGACACTTGGCTGCGCTGGGGGGTATAAAGATAGATTCTTAATATTTGCCCCCCTAGTAATGGTCATATTACCTTGTCGGCAGCCAATATAAGCATTGGTAGTTGCGAGCCAAGGTCTGCCTAATATCAATGGATGTCCATCAAGTTGGTTTTTGGGGTTTATTATCAGAAAATCGGCCGGATACTCTCAGGAGTCAACGGATACCATAACATCATGTAGTGTGCCCTCTGGCCTAACTACATATCAGTCAGCCAGTTCTAATAAAGTGGAGGTTGGTTCTACTGATGTAATGCCCAGTTTTTGGCAAGTAGTGGTTGTTAAGATGTTAATTGCAACTCCGAGATCAACTAAGGCATTTGAGAAGGTTTGACCATAGATTTGTACGGTTACTATTGGATTTTCTGGGTCTTTGTATTTAACGGGTGTTTTTTTTCCTGATAATAAGTCAAATAAAGTGCCAACTACTTGGACTTTTGGGTTATTTGTTATTGTCCTCCTTGGTTTCTTTATACATAGTTCTTTGATAGTCTTTGCATATATCGGGATGTCTTGAATGGCTTGGAGGAGTGGAATTTTTATGTACAGGTTTCGTAGTTCTCCCAGAATGTCAAAATCAAGATATTGTATAGGTCGAGGTATAATTAAGCGTTCTGGGAATGGAGGAGAGGATGTGGTTGCTGGATCATGAATTTG
This sequence comes from Pinus tabuliformis, assembly GCA_031772625.1. NCBI lineage: Eukaryota > Viridiplantae > Streptophyta > Pinopsida > Pinales > Pinaceae > Pinus > Pinus tabuliformis. The sequence continues at coordinate 1,514,681,998 of CM062817.1, forward strand.
TTGTCTGGTCACGTCCTCTTCTTGTAATGGTTGTTCTACAGGTAACTGATTTTCAACTTGAACTGTTTTATCTCCCTCTGTTTCAATGATACGCCCAGATCTTAATTGAAGGTCATTACACTCCCTTAGATCGGTCCCTATCTCTGGTGTTTCGATTATTTGAATGGACTGGACCGGTCTGTTATTTGGATTGGGGTTGGGTTGGGCTGGGAGTTGCGGCCTTAAGTTAGACTGGGGGTTTTGTTGTAGGGTTGGCAATGTAGGTTGAGGGAGCGGGATGGTTCCTACTGGCTGATTCATCGGTCTTTGCTAGTTTGTCTGCCAGGTTTGACTCTGTGAAGTAGGAGGGGTCCATTGTGGTGGATAAACATTGTTTTGCCAATATGGTGGGGTATAGGGAAAATTTGGCCAATTGGGTTGGCTTGCTTGATTCGGCCATGCAGATGATGAAGGGAATGATTGCTGTGACCAATTCGGGAAGGGGGGTTGATTTTGTCACATTGTATTATATTGTTGAGCATGATATTGCGGGGGCTGGAAAGAAGAAGCTGGGTCTGAAAACATACATGTTTGTCGCGACTGCCATTGATGGCGCTGATTAAGTAGATACACCGATTCTGGCTCTTCTTCTGCTTCCTTGTATAATGCTTTCAATCCAGGAAGTGAAGGGCAGCTCTCTGTGGAGTGGTCTTTTGTATAAATGGCGCAAACTTGGACTGCATTTAATGGACACTTGTTATGGCTATGTTTCTTTCTGCATCTGGGACAGAAGATTGCCAAATTCTGTTCTGCTTCTGTTTGCTTTTGTTTGGCTTGCATAATATTTTCAGCGTCCCCAATATGTCAGTTTTAAAATTTTCTAATAAATTTCCAATTTCTGCACGAGTTATTCCTTCTGCCGAAATTCTATTATCTTTTACAAACCGATCATGTTCTGTTGGTTTTAGTCTTGCGCTGCCTCTCGAGCTCCTGATACATAAATCAATAATGTCAGCAAAATTTTCCTGATAAATATCTCCTTTCCCCATAATGTTTAATGTCTCAATCCATTGTTCCTTCATTCCCCTAATTAATGATGTTTTTAATACATTATCAGGTAAGGGTAATGATGCATAAGGAGATCTTTGAAGATTATACTGGAAACGTTCAACATACTCTTCCAATGTTTCATTTGCATTAGCTACCATTTGAAATATTTCATCTTTTAACTCTCAAGACCTGCAATAGTCCTGATATTTTTTTAGAAAAGACTCTTTCATTTGATCCCAATTATTTATAACACCACCACCTAATCCCATAAACCATCTTAAAGCAGCCCCTTTTAATGTAGAGGGAAATAATTTCAGTTTCTGGGGATCGGTGGTATAGTCATATCCTCTACACAGCACATCGAATTCAAACAGGAATGCATATGGATCTTCTGATGTAAGGCCATGGGATGTAGGAATATGCTGAAGAGGAATTGCTTTCATAGGTGCATTAGCTGCAGTATTCACAATGGGGTATTGCAGTGTAGAGGTTTGGGTGTTTGGCTAGTTTTGGGCCATTTGGTCAAATATATGCCAATAGCCTTCTGGGATATCTAGGAGGGTATTCCTAGGTTGTCGAGGGGGAATGGCTCTAATGGGAATGGCCTTGACAACACTTTGTTTGTCTGGGATGATGAGAGTGCCTAATCTCTGGGGGGATTCAGGTTCTTGAATTTCTTCAACTTTGTTATAAACGATTTTTGCAGCACTTCCCTTATCTGGGCTGCTTAATGGCTGAATTACCCTAAGAGGAGATTCTGGTTCTTTAGCTTCTCCTGTTTCTCCTCTTCCTTCACAGAGATTGCAAAGTTTCCCTTCCTGCAATGATTTTAGACTAGAATTTTCAATTTCTTGAAAATCTTGCTCTTTGGTTTGACTATGCACCTCAGCAAAGGCTACATATGGTGATCCTGTGGCTTGAAGGAACTAGTAGGCTGTCTAGAAGTAACTTTTCTTGGTCCTACTGAAGGCTGAGATTCTGCTTTCTTAAGGATTTCGTCTATAAAGGTCGATCGGCCAAGGGTCACTGGCCCCTTAGATTTATCAGGCTTGGGTAGAGGTTTGGGATTCTTTTCTGGCTTTTTCTGCTTAGTCATGCACACAAATCAACTGCTACGTTCTACACAAACAAAACAACAATAAAATCTGCAGGAAAGTGGGCAGGGGAGCAGGGCTATTACATACTCCACACACAAGTTCTTACCTTCCGTTTTTAAAACCCAGTTTTTTCCTAACAGGTTCTTACACTACTCTGGAAAAGAAACAAATGGCTACACTCTTCGCCGGCAACGACGCCAAAATGTCGAGCCGTAAAAAGGGTCTTTTTCACCTCTAATTACCTCACATTAACTTGTCAATCCAAGAACGATTTGCGATCTCAAAGAGTGTACTCAGTTTGAGGCGGTCATTTGCCAAAGTAATGTTAGTAGTATAGTGCTCAAGAAAATACAAGAGTAAACGGATGCTTAAAAGAAAATCTACTTACAGCAAAGCACTTTAAAGCCTAAATCATGCATTCAGAAGACTAAGTAAATTATCAGTGAAGGGTACAGTAACAATAACTCATCCCTCTGTAAACTGATGTAACTGAAGACAATCAAGGAACAGATCCTCAATCTGGGAACTAGATAATGAATGTCAATGCTCGTTACAGTTTCAGATCGTTCAATGCAGTGGCAATGCAAATAACAGGAAATGGAACAACAACTATAATTGAAACAACAACTATGCTTGATAAGCAACGAAACCTTATTCTAAGAAAATGAAGGCAACAATCATATCCTACAGAAATCAAAGAGCAATCCTTACTCTAAGAATAAACCGAACAGCGAATAGAAATGGAATGGCAACCAATTAGCGATGAAATATAGAACAACGCTTAGAGCCAATTGTGAATATATAGTACCGAAATAAATAACACACACATCACACATAGATATTGAGAGAAACAATAATCTGACTCTGATACCACAAATATTGATCTCAATTATAAAGGATAACGATCGCAATTCATAATGGAACAACAATGTCAATTGAACAACAATCGTAATGAAGTATAAACCATAGACGAATACAGTAATACCAACTTAAGAATACTACAGCTCGGTTACTTTGTAATTGAACAGCGATAGCATTCTGTAAAGAACAATAAGGTTACATTAATGACTTAAAGGAACAACAATACGTTATAAAGTCAGAATGAACAATACGACCTTCCTGTTACAGAGAACGATATTGTAAATATAACAGAGCTGTGATATAAAATAACAAAACACACCAGATTACCGATCAAAGCTGATAATGAAAACCACACACGAACTAAAGATAATGGTACAGGAGCAAGTGTTCCACCAGGGCCGGGCCCTTAGCCTCCAGGGACACATTGCTTGAAATTATTCCAAGATCAAAGATGGAACAACAACCAGATTTATATTAAAGCATTAAAACAGAGTTACAGTGGATCACTTCTCAACGAGAGTCGATGATCAAAGTTTTGAATACAACGAGAAATTACATAAAAGTAACAACAACCTGTCCCCTGGGCTAGCAGTGCTGCCCCTTTTTATAACAGCTGGGCGGAGATATCAATGATGCAAAAATAGTTAAGATTGCGATCCCTCAGGATCAGAGGATCCTGAGGGATTCGCCAAACTGTTAATTCCAGTTATCCCTTTGTTTTCTTGCGCCGATTCGATATCTCCTTTTCCTTTCCTTGGCTGATATGCTTCAGTTTGGATTGCCGTGTCTGCATATGGTTTCCTGCCACAGGGAGAGTAGTTAACTCTGCTCTGTCTTTTTCCTTGGGACAACAATCTTTCGTTTTTCCCTTTTTCTGCATAAGAAAATGGCGATTATTAGTTATCTTGCGTTACATACAATTCTCATAGATTTTGCCATATTTTCTTATTAATTACCTAGTTCATGATGCAAAGGGATTATAAGTCTTTAAAGAAAAGATGACAAAATAATCAATAAAACATACCTTCTTCAGTACTCCACAGCAAGGTGCATAATTACTAGACACATGAGGTTTAAGGTCCCCGACATAAATTGTTAATGCAATTATTGAGCCTTAGCAAGCATTTGACTCTGATGAGCTATGTAGAATTCAAACCCGAGAACTTTTATAACTGAATCTATTTATCAGTCAGAAAGGTAGCCACATTTGGTATTTTATTTATCTCTAATGGTTGGTAACTATTTATTGATCCTTACATCTCTTGTCAAGTTGTTTTGGTAGCAATTTGCATCAATCACTTGAGAGGGCCTCTTTATGTACTAAGACAATTGAAACATGAATATTGAATATTTTCTTCCATTTCAAGACCCACTAATGATGTTGTGCATGTCTTGAGTGTAAAGAAGGATAGCACATACATATCTAAGATATCTTGCTTGTGTCTGTGTCCATTCTCAAATGTGCACATATAAAGATGCACAGTGCATCCAACCCCTGACTTAGTTGTTAAATTAGGATTTGAACAGTCAAGTGGCACATACTTTATCTTTGTAATTTGGTTTTTACATTTTTGTTATTTAGAGTGGTTGTTGTTGTAGACCGAATGAGGGTTTCACAATATAATCTTTGACAGATTGATCCACATAGATGCTCAATGATCGATCCTCAAGCAACAATCTCAACTCGTGTGTAGAATTCATCAATATTTTCTATTTCTTAATGATCTATTTCTATTTCTTGCCATGCAAGGATGCATATAAGGGTGGAATTGAGGTCAATGATAGGCAATGTTGTTGCACTCTATCAATCAAACAATTTTCATTTAAGACACAACATGTAGGATCCATCTAGTATCCATTGTTCTTTGCCTAGATTGCACTAATAGTAAGTGTTTCCCTTCAGGTAACTCCCTCAAAGAATAATGGATACTAGATGGATGGCTGTGATTTGTTGCTTCTTGGACTTGTTTTTCCATCCCATAAAGTGCATTCTTGCACTGGTAAATCGTCATGAATACAATGGTATTTCATTCTTGGTGCCCAATTCTCTCAAGGTGGTTGTGCTCGATGATGTTGCATGATACTTTAGGTTACAGTTGGTATGGTTTCATTGTCTGGTTTCCCTTACTTAGAAGTAATGCTTGAGTTTTGATTTTCTTGTGAAGTGTACTTGGAATTAGATGGATACTTGATCACATATAACTCAGTAAAGATGTTACCTCATTACTTTATCAAACCATGTCGAGGTATAATTGTCTATGGATAAGTCTATATTAACCTTGGCCATTGGGTATGACTAGGAAATCAAGGCAGGTAACATAGTTATATTACCTTCATTCTTAACACTTTTTGTTAGTTTCCTTTTATTTCATCCATAAAATCAACACCCCCAACTTATGGGAAACTCATCAAATGTCATTAAAAAAGGCTTAAAAAATGAAGAGAAAGAAGACAAGAAAAATGTGAACCTTAAATAAATCAAACCAAAAATAGGGCTAAAGAGGTTATCAATAAATCAAATAAAGTACAACTACTTCACTATGGCCCCCGCCCTTTCAAAGTCCTAAGAGAAAAATGCATATCTAAAGAAAAAAAGACTTAAAAAATATTGGATAATCAAAAGAAAAAAAAGGGAAAGTGTGTGCAAGCCAAAGTAGGAAAGACTTCCTCAAAAAAAGGTTTCACCAATAAATGAAGACTCCTAGCCATAGTTTAATTGACTAGTTGGACAAGATAAAAAAAGGACAACTCTAGCCATAGTTTACTTGGCTAGTTGAGTAAGATATAAATCAATTTAACCATCTAATGAATTTGAGTTTTCTCTTATAAGTTTTCCTTTTATTCCCATTTCAAATTTACATAATTTACCTATTCTAACTGAATGACTTTAGAAATACCTTATGTCCTAGTCCATAGACACATGTAAAAGACATAAGGTTGTTCCCGATGACTTATTTCATGTAAATTGGTAGCACTGACTTGAGTTATTTGTGCTAAGTTATTTTATCTATGTTGGTACCTAACAACTAGTTGAGACTTTATGTGTCATCATAGGTTCGAATTGGAAATCATGTTGGTTGATATGGAGGATTACATAGTGCATAATATTTGAACATTATATATAAGCATTCGTGTTCATACAATACTATTTGGATAATTATTTCAATAAATAAGGCTTTTGCTAGCACATGTATGGTATCTCATTTTCTTTATATCCATGTTCATACTTGAAAGAATATTTGATGTAAAACTAAACTAGTTGGTCGTATGAACACAACTAGTCTCAAATATTTTTCTAGAAGTTTTGAAAAAATGCTTTGACCACTTTATTATGATATAATATTTTAATAAATCTTCTAGAACTTAAAAAGAAAGGTACAAAAAATTTAATCACAACAAAGAAGAACTTTGGTTTGAAATTAAGAGGTAGAGTAAAAAATTGTAAAAACCAAAAAATAAAAAAGGATCATATGGAACATTAACTCGAGCTTGGAACCCACAAATTAACCCTTGAAAGTATGGATTTGAGCCACTTTGTTGGGATGAATAGAAACTAGCTCAATACAAAGTTGATCCACAGAGAGTTACACCGTCCTAATGTGGCATTTTCTCTTAGCTTCTTGCAATTCTTTATCCGAGATCACACCATACTTTACAAAACATTTAAAATCTAATTCGTGTCCAACCAATCCAATGTGGAAGTACCGAGAAATATTCTGATTTCTTTTTTTTTCCCTTGGTTTATAACCAAAACCCTGCGTGTGTTAGGGATACAACCTTCATTTCTAGTTGAACAAAAGTCAAACAACAAATAGGGCTCACATGGATCTCATGATCAATACATATATTAGCATGAGTAAACCCCAAGGTAGTTTCTTATCATTTTTTTAATTTGGTTTGTTTTACTAGATCTCTCAAAGGGCCAAATTTGGGTTTCAATTTTCTCTTCCTCTCATGTTGCACAAATTGATGTTTTCTTAAACCAATTCTTTGGTAATAAATCTATAGATTGACATAATAGCTAAATTAGACAACATTGAAATCATATTAACTGAGTTTGAATGATGTTGTTTGACTTTAAGAATAGTGGTACTTTTGCATGAACACTGTCCAAATTCATTTTCGAATGGTTAAGATAACATTGGATTTCATGTGCTTTCATTTCATTTCCAAACAACAAAGTTTAAACCCAAATTTAAATTCTTGAAATAAAACACATTAATGGCATTATTCTGTATTCCTTAAATTCTTGTTGATCTTTGTTATAAGCTGCATCACTCTATTATAAAAAAAATTGTTGGGCCATTCACTGCACAACTTTACTCAGTCATATGCACAAATGTTTAGTGGATCATTTATGTTGGTCTCAACTATCTTAATGAATGTTGTTGAAACACAAGATACAAATTCACACTTGAGGACATACATTGACATATCATTTTCTTTAAATCTTCTCTTGTAATATGCTCAATTTTTTCTTGGCAAATGGAATAATTTTTTTGGTGCATGGTAATAAGATTTCATTTTACCATTGATGTCTGTGGGATTGAAATCAAATATTTATCATAAGATGTCTAAATTACATTTGATATGCCCATACATTATTAATGCTATAACAAGGTGTCTTTGATTAAACACACATTGGGATGATTGAATGATTAATTCATTAATTGGAACATTTTCTTTAATTTCATGGTATTTCATTAGCATATAATTTACTTTGTCATTTGGTTCATGTAATCTGTATTTAGTATTTGTATCTATTTTTTGGTTGAACAAAGACAATAATGTTTAACATGGCCAGACATATTTCTAGGCAAGAAGTCCTCTAGAGATTTTAGGCCAGAAACATGTTTTGGTGTCTTAAAATAGTAGCAGCATCTTTCATTAGGAATTTAAAATTGTGGCTTGGGAAGCATACATGTAGGAATACCTGAGACTTCAAGAGGCTACTCATTGAACTTAAGGTTGGCCTTGTTGGAGGTCTTGGTAACTCTTGTTGGTATGTTGGTACCCATTTGAAGTATTGCTTTAAACAAACTTGAACATGGACATTACTTCCATGTACCTTGAGTATATCAAAAGTCCCATAGGTCTCCTGAAACTACCTATTCGCTCGCCTAAGAGCTATAGTGAAACAAAAACTAGTGTTGCAAACATCTCGATTTTATTGTGATAAAATTGCGAAATCACATATTTTTGGCCTAGCCGATGTTTGCCGTTTTTTACAGATATTTTGGTGGTATCTTAATCTTGCAGATTTCTATCGATATTTTCTTGATTTTTACGATATTTTGGTTTTCCACACCCTTTTCGATTTTATCATGATGCCAATGTTTGCAACATTGCTAAAAACATTATTCGAGAAGACAAGCCTCTCATGTTGGCCCCATGTCGATATATATGAGGACTATAGCACTAGGTAAACTCTTTTCTACAAGCCATTTCTAGCCCAAAAAATCATAAATTTAATTTTCACTATTTAACCAACATTTTCTTTAATTTGTGGGATCGATATTTCATGGATGCATCTTTTTATTTGATTCAAATATGCCTCTTAAATCATATGGTTTACATGTTCTAAACACCTAACCAAATTGCACTAATAAGCATTCAAAGAATCAACATTGCACCAGATCCCTTCAAAGTAAGGCAACATTTAATCCAAGTCTCACTGTCACTCATATTAAATGATGGGCCTAGGATTGAGTGCTAATTAGACAAGCACAAATTTATGTAACTGATACTTACTTCCAATGATATATAATACTACTTTAGCACATCCCAGGATATCATGAAGCAATTACACTCAGAAAATTCAATTGTAAATGCAATAAAAACAATAAAGATAATAATAGAATAACCATGCACAACAGACACCAGTATTTAGCCATGAGCAACCCAAACTCAGGAGAAAACCAAACAATCTTTTCTAGGAGAAATTGTTCAATTCCATATACGTGCAATCTGAGTTTTACAAGTCAACCTTGAAGCTCCTAGTGTTAGACTAACCCTATGCCAACTTTCATCCCTTACTTCCAGCCTTGTCCTCGGTCTACGCTCTTTCATGAACAACAACCCCTAAACCACCTTCGCTGGCCTCTTCCAAGGTCTATGATACCTCAACCTTGTCTCCCAGGCCTTTGAGGCCTCCCGAACCCACCCCCCACCGTCCCCCCTTTATCTACAACCTACCTCATATGGGATTATATTAGTCGCGACCCTCTCCTTTCTACCTGCCCTTGGTCCTGAGGCCTTTTTGACCCTCCTACAACAACTTGAGGCCTTTTGGTGCACCTACAATAGACTTCTAGGGATTCATACCTCCACCAAGGAAAAAAAGATTCCCAACTCTTCCTTAAAATCTAGGAAACATATTCTCCTCATCCAGCAGGTAGGTAACTCAATCTTCTTTTCTAGGGAAGAATCCCTCTTGTAACACAAAAATCAGACCATACAATTCAACTTTCTCCTGGCTATAGATTCTTCTTGAGGATCTTGACTCTCTCTTGGCCACTATTCTTTATAATGATGATTGCGAATATGTGTGTGTGAAATGAGAAGGGTTAATGACCTTTTATAGTGATCTTAGGGTGCCCAAGGGGCATGTCTCCTTGGTTGGGATGACTTGAACTATTGGAGCTAAGATGAATGAATCACTTGAATTTTAATTTATTTTATGTGCTTTTATTTTAGCCGACTTGAGTAGCTAGGGAATGCCTCCTACAACTACCAAAAAGATCAAAACTCCCTCTTAGCTAGGGAGGTATTCACTTTGACTTCCACAGATGTTCCACTTAGCTGAAAATTTCTCCATTTCAAGAAAAGGTTGAATGAGCTTGCTATGTGAATATATCCATCCACTTCATGTTCTATTCTAGAACCACGTGGAAAGAATTTTGTATCAACATCGTGTAAAGGATCTAGTCTCGACTAGCCAAACACCCTTTGGTGATATGGTCAGGTACTGCATGATCATGGTAAAAATAAAACTAGCCTTGGGTCACCAACTAACTTGGCAAATCGTCACTTGGAACCAGGTCAATTCTCTCTAACCAATAGTGAAACCTTGGGCCCATTTGCCATTCCCCCATGTCGTCACTTGCACTTGAATGGTAGAAATACATTCTCGATGCTTTGAGGCACTCACTCTACCCACTAGCCAAGTAACCCTTGGTAATATGGTTAGAACCTTCTCACTGGGGGAGCACTATGGGTCCTGATGCTATTTGGGCCATTCTCCTAGCCACATTACATGGAACTTGGTCCATACCCTTGACCTAGGGAGAATGTCTACCTTGATGCTACATCATTAACACTCCCTCTCAACGAGGGAGGAATTCTCAACCACTCCAAGATTGTCCCTGAAGTATACAAACTTCATCTGGGACAGAGGCTTTATGAGAATGTCAGCAACGTACTTTTCCATAGAAATGTATTGGAGCCTTACTACTCCCTTCTATGCCTTGCCTTAGATGTAGTGGTATTTGATCTCAATGTGCTTTGACCTATCATGTAAAACCGGATTTTCTGAAAGCTTCACACAAATTTGATTATCACAATGTATCACAGTTGTTTTCCAACACCTGATCAAATATTCCTGTGAGCATCTTTCGAAGCCACATTAATTCACAACTCGCCATACTAGCTACAATATACTCAGCCTCTACAGTGCTGAGCATGACATATGTCTGCTTCCTACTTATGCACGATATCATTACAAAACCCAAACTAAAGAAACATCTTGATGTGCTCTTCCTATCTTTGGCACTTATGCCCAAACAAAATATGTATATCATTGCAACTGTACTTCACCATTTGAGACATATGTCAATCCATAATTGACTATACCATGCATATATCTCAACACATGCTTTGCCACAATCTAATGTACATTCCTCGATTCCACCATGAACTAGCTCAGAGTGTTCACTGCAAAGCAAATATCAGGTCTGGTATTAACCAAATACATCAAGGATTTGATCAATTGTCGATACATATAGGGATCCACCAAATTTGAGTCAGAGCCTCTTAGCGTCTTTAGATTTGTCACAATGGGAGTGGCCATGGAATTGCAATCCATCATCGCAAATCTCTGAAGGATTGTAATAATATACTTCCTTTGACCAAGGAAGATCTCACCCTACTTTTGCCACACTTATAATCCGAAGTAGCAATCCATCAAACCTAGATTCTTCATCTTGAACTTAGAAGTCAACTCACTCTTACACTTTGAAAACCTCGTAGTAAAGATTGGGATTGACATCACTCTTGTTGAAACCAAGACTCATTAGGTATCCATCAATCCGAGGATACAAAGCCCGAGGTGCCTAATTGAGTTTGTACAAGGCCTTCTTAAGTGTGCAAACATGAGACTCCCTCTCATGTACCTCAAAGTCCTGAGGTTGTTCTATGTACAATTCTTCCTCTTACTCCATTCAAGAAAGTGATCTTTACATCCATCTGATGTAATATCCAACCCATAATAGAAGTAATAGAAATAATAGTTCTAATAGAAGTGTACTTGACAACTAGAGTAAATGTCTCTTCATAGTCCTCTCCCTCTTTTTGGGAGAACCCTCTTTCCATGAATCTTGCTTTGTACTTATTTATGTTGTTATCTACCGCATGCTTGATCTTGTAAATCCACTTGGAAGTCACTACTAATTTCCCTTCAGGTCTTGGAAAAATTTCCCACACATCATTCTTCATGATTGACTGATATTCCTTCGTCATGGAATCCTTCCAAATTTAAGTCTGTTGCATCCTCATAGTTGGATGACTAAGAATCAATGATGTAACTCATCAATGTTGCATATCCTGAGTAATTCTTAGGACGCTTGCTTTATTTGAAAGTGCTATTAGAAGTTGCATGCCCCTCTTCATCCTGCAATGTCCTTCGAAGTCATGCCGACCTCTTCTTGGATTTTGGAACAATGACCCTAAGTGGGTCCACTAGCCCAATGGGTCCTTGATGATATAAATGATGTTCCACATGTACAAAAGGACTTGAACCCACATCCTTGGGAGCCTCCTGCTCCTCATCATCATGATAGACCCTTTGGATCTCTAGTAGGTTGCATCCTTTCACTCTACTTGATTGTCTGCTCCCTTTAAACTATTAGATCTTTCGATCATTTAGTATGGTTCTAGATGCCTGTACAATTTCTCCCTCTCAAACACAAATCACTCTTGTTGAGTTTATGCTCGATCCTAGGAAAATCCTCTTTCCAAAAACTTTTCTTCGTTCTTCTTGATGTTTCCATCTGTTGGCAGAATCATTGCCCTTAGTAGCCTTCACAATGTACTTGCAAACCTCATTAGGAGGCCATGGAAGAAATGATTATAACCAAAAAAAGATACAAAGACAAGAGGCTGACTAAAAATAAAGTAATAATAATCGAGGAAGAAAGATATAAAGTACTCATCTGTTGATCTGAGGATTGTAGGGAAATTTTGTCTCCCTCTTGACCCTTTTCTTCTTGCATAAATCTCTTAAATCCATTTGCAATCTCATCAATCTAGAAATGCTCATCCTGGTATTCATCATTAGCTACTAATGCATGTTTTTTTCCTTTCCTTCCTTGCATGAATTTTACGAGATATGTTTTTTTCATCCTCGAGTAATCCAACCACACCAAAGGTAACTCAACTGCAAGCTAAGACATATTCATGCTAATATGAAGATGAACCAAGTGCAAACTCCACTAGCATTCGACATTTTAGGTTTCGTTCTAAGGTTTCACAAACCCTCACGACCAAGACTTCAATACAATTCATATCCTTCTAGACTTATAAGACTTTCAAATTTCATCGACACCCTTTGCAAGTCCAACAAATTTGTCATGTGCAAATTATCTTTCTATAGTCATGGAGCCAATCATTGTCCCTTGAAAATAATTTGACACTGATCCATTACAATATGCTATCATATCATCTTAAACCTTTGAATATCATTGACCACTTGTGAATTTCATCACTAGAATTTATTACTTTATACAAAAGGTAGGTGAGGGGGTTTTCTCCTTAGCTCCCTCTGGCTTTGTAGTAACTTCTTTTTGTTGTTGGAACGTTTGTAAATGTAACTAGTTTCCGTCTTCATAATTGTTGTTGTACTCATTTCAATATGTATATCTTATGTAACAAACAAAAGAATAAAGAAAATTTATTATTTTTAAAGCATGGGTTTCATGTTTCTTATTGATGGTATTCTAGTTAAAAGCATGTTCTTCGTGCTTGTAGGGTTTGTTAGGTCATAGGATTTATTGTCATGAGTCTTGAAAGTCAACATCGTGTTTATAAGACCTTTTTGGGCAAGATGTAACTTGTAAAATAATTTATTTTGACTCTAGAAGGTCTTGGAAACCTCCAAAGTACAAGTAGGCCCTGTCAACTTCAAGTTGGCCTAAAGGAGGGTATTCGACCCCTTAGAAAGGCAATTGAATACATACAACTTCGAACTCATTTGGCACATTCATTCACAAGTTCAATCTCTCAAGAAGAAGTTTGGTCTGAAGTTGGGAAAGGCACGAAAAGGAGAGTGAAGGTCTAGAAGGTAAGGTGAATCCAAGAAGAAGGAAGAAAGTCTATTTTTGGGCTCTATCTCTCTCACACGTGTGAAATCTAGGGTTTAAATAACTTCCAGGAAGTCCAAAATTGGAGGTTTGAATTATAGGAGATCAAATTGCAGTATCAAATTGTTTGAAGAGAGAATACTCTATTTTGATCTCGTTAACCCTGGGAAGATCTATCTTGGTCAAAGAAGGATTTCTTGAAGAACTGTCTTAGGGTTTCTGCAGGAGCTACATGGTTGAAGTTGCAGGACGAAGTTGCAGGGTTGAAGTTGGGGTTGTAGTCGAGCTGGAAACTGGTTGATGCAGGATTGAGCCTTGTTGATCTAATCATATTGGAAGGGTTTGTTGAAGTGCTGACTTGGTACTTGGATGAGGAATTTGTCTATGGTTTGGGTCTTGATTGTCTCATTTGAAGTAGATTCTATAAGAAGAGGAGCTTTTTTGGGTTTTCCCATTGCAATGGTTTTTCCCTGACTTGTAGCATAATCTTTGTTTCCTCTATATTTACTGTTTTTCTCTTGATGATTGTTTGATGACGAAGAACTAATAAACAAAACATAAGAAGATCAATAAAGTTCACAAGCAATTATTAAGGATAAGGAAAATTGGAATTAATTGTTACCATATTTCATTTTCCAACATGGTATCAGAGCTAAGGTGAACAAGAGAAGGCAACTAGAAGGACAAAAACATGAGGTTGATTGTCAAGGGGAATCATTTGTGGAAGGACACAAGAAAAGAAGTAGAAGATATATTGATCTAGAAGGAGGGTGTCTACTCTGAAGAAGACCTCTACATCAAGCTTTCATCAAAGTGGAGTACAAGAAGATTGTTAAAATATCTTTTTTAAAAGCTCATTGGAAGACATCATTTTAGGACATCATTGAAGTCTTTTTGAAGATCTTGAAAGCCTCAAGATAATTGGAGACATCATCAGAGAAGGGAAGAATCTTAGTGGACAATTAAGTATCATATTGTCACTCTATGTCTAAATCTACAGGTCATATGGGTTCTTTTTACAAAGAAAGCAATAAGCTTGTTGGCTCAACAAAATTCCTAGCATGGAAGAAAATGATTGATCTGGCAATTACAAGGCATGAAGTAATGGAAGATGTTCTTGGTGAATTTACTGAACCTAACAAAGACAAGACTGAAGAACTAGAAAAATACAAGAAATGAGAATTAAGGGCACTTTGTTGAATCCATTAAGGATCATCTTGTTCCATTTGTTGCAACTTATAAGGCTATGTATGACAAGCTAGTAAATTTGTACTCTATAAGTACACTAGCACAAAAGACGTCTTTGAGAAATAAACTATATAACATCAAGAAGTCAAAGGATTGAGGACATGACATCCTTTCTAATGAATATTTCTCAAATAATAGATCAGTTGTAGGGCTTGGGGAGACAATTTCTTACTCTCAAATCACCATCTATGTACTAAATGCCTTGCCACCAGAATGGAGAAATTTTGCAACTAACATTTACTCTAAAGAAAGACTCAACTCCTTTTGATGAGTTCTAGGCTCAATTCATCTTGGAAGAAACTAGGATCAAGGAAAAGAATGACATTGAATCAGATGACCAATCTCAAGCCTTTATTACTAGAGTTAAGAAGCTGAAGAAGGGAAAGTTTGGAATGTCCAAGAAGAAGCTAGATATGTCCAAGGTTCCATGCTTTGGATTCAATGAATATGAACACTATAAAAGAGACTATCCAAACAAGTAGAACAACAAAATAAAGGAAAGAAGTGATGTTTACATAGGCGAAGAAATGGGAGAACCTACGAAAAAATCGAAGAAAGAATATATCAAAGATCTTGACTATTGAGGAAGGCATCCTCTCTGTCAGGTTCTTTATGAAGTTGGTCTTTCCTTTAGGATAGCATGCATTGTTGTCTACTCTATAAGAGTTTTGATTTTGTATGGCATCTTAGATAGAAGCATGTGATAGTGGCATATTTAGAGTCCACTTGATCGAGTTTCTTTGTAAGAATCATCTAGTCTTTCAAAATTGAGAATATTGGGACCATTTTGCATAATATTCATCAAAGCAGTATCTAACATCATGTTTGAGGTAGCCATTTTTCTAAGGTGGATTGTCATGATCCTATAAGAACCATCATTTTGGAAGGTTCTTGGAGGAATCATTATGACAAGGTTAGTATACATTCCATGTAGTATGGAAACTGTAACACGCTTCTCCCACATTTACCTAAGTTAATCGGTCTGCTGGGATAAACATGTGACGAGAGGCTACTATGATGTGATTCAACTCCCAATGTACAGTTAAGGAAGTGGAACCGACGAAACAAAACCATTGTGACCTTCCACACATGCTACAAAACCTTCAAGAGCTAACCAACCCTTCTAGATGACCAACCCCTGAGGCAACTTGACATTTCACTGATCTGGACCGCCAACCGCTCCCATGAAAAGCCATGCATGCGATGGGCGCCTTCCAATCGCTCCCACAACATGGGCATGCCAGTGTTTGTGGACTTTTTCAGCTAGTTTTGAGCTAGCGACCCCAGATTATGTGCCACTTTTTTCAGGGCCAGGACTCAGGCCACTGCCCAAAACTTCATGAAACTTCCAGAAACTATAAATGACATTGGAACAAAGGTTCTAATGCAAACACTTGATCATTGACTTGATTGGACCCCTACTAGCCATGATAGGCATTTCATCAAACATGTCACAAATATGCAATCTACATGCCATAACATCATATCTGAGCATAGGGGTCTCATACTTATCTGAGATTCGTAAAGAAGCATTGTTGCCATATCACAATAGTTGCATTATCATCTATTAGGTCATACATTCACTATAATTTCCATTACTAATGAAAACATGATGAGATCCATACATCAAGTCTGTCATAAAACATACTCATAAGCAGCATATAACCAACAGAAATAAAAAGGATATAATAGCCATATAATCCACATATAAGCCAATACATTTACACATGAAATACCAAGGAGAAAGAGCTCTTATTAATGAATGCAAAAGCCAACCAAGTATGGGACTTCCACGAACCACCCGACCATAGATTGGCTGAACCAAATATTTCTTTCAGCCAATCACCCCTGTGCCATATTCCAAGCATGAATGTGGGACTGAAAACCAAACCAAACCAGGTTTCCACAGGCTTTACTACAATCCCCACCAGATCACTAGGCCCTAAACAAGCATGGATGCCACCAGATTTCTCCACCTACATCGTGAGGAATTTTCCTGTCTCCTAGTCTCTAGGCTTTACCATATATCCCACCATATAATGGTCGAGGATTCCTAGGCTTAATCAAGACTCCACTCTCTAGGCTTCCCCGTATATCCTGCAATTCACTAGCCAAGGATTCCTAGGCTTGATCGAGGGCACACACCTCTAGGCTTTACAGTATATCCCACCATTCACCGATTGAGGATTCCTAGGCCATTGAGGCACACAAAATTTGACTTTACCGCAATCCCAATCCGGTTGAGAGATCCCTAGGTATGTGTTCTTTCTTTCAGAGACCACCTCACTTAGTTTCGAAACCATCTGACAATCCAACTCAACCAAATACAATATAACCCATCACACCATGGTTATCCGGAAATCGAAAGGTAAGGCTGAAGAACATTGTCACACCTGGAAAAACCCATGTCAATGACAACAAGAGAACCAAATACACACGTGCATGTGCCATTCATGCCAAATCTAGCAAGGAGATCACACATGAAAATTGATACATGCAAATAATCCTATTGTAGATGCTTGATCCTACTCTTCCTTGCTTGATCTTTGCTTCCTCTTTTCCTTCTTTGATTTCCTTGATCCATAGCTAAAGTGCTCCAAGAAAACTCTAAGTGTCCAAGAGTGTGAGAGAGAAAAAATAGAGAGAGCTACAAAATTGAATTGACAAAAGGTTGTGAATTGATCCTCCGAAGCCTTTTTATTAATGAGGCCTCTATTTTCTTCAATTTTCCATTATTTTTCCTTCATTTTCCTTCTCACATGCAACCTGTGACCTTTCACCTTCATTTTCTCCTAATTTCCATTATTTTCATAAATAAATTGCCAAAAATGCCATTTTTCCTTTCCAAAGCCTTTTCCATTGCCTTTGCCAATTTCCTTAGCCATAATAAACCAAATGCACTAGGATGTTTTGCCCAACATTCAGCTTGGAATATGTGTCCCATGACCTTGGCCTTTATTTTGCTGTTATTAACTTTATTACACGGAATTTTGACTAGGGATGTTACAGAACACTCTCCTTTGGGGGAACAATGTCCTCGGTGTTCAACGACACCTACAACCAACAAAACTACTGAAAGCAAAAAATATTGCCCATGGAGCTTTATAACTTAACTCGATGCAATATTTATAATGATCAACCTATTGAGAAGAAAACAAACATGACAACATAACAACATGACACCCATACCCCTTATTGGAGCTTTATAACACAATTGATGGCAGTATTTACATCCATATACATATGTACATATACCAAAAACATCACAACAAAGCATATACCAAAGACATTCACTCAAATGATGAATAGAGAAGGATACATAGCCCACATCTGATCCGCCATCTCCCATAGCTTCATCGGGCCCAAAGTGCTTCCACTACACTTTAACCTGCTCGATTGCTCGGTTTCGGAGCTTGAGAATCTTTCTCTACAATATACACTGAGGTTTCGGCTGGATCTCTCCATCTATCTCCACCTAATTAATATATTTTAACATACTTCTCAAGCAATGACACATGGAAAACATCATGGAATTTCACTGTTAGAGGTAGTGCAAGTTGATAGGCTACTGGTCCAACCCTCTCAATAATCTTGAAAGGTCCACAAAACTGATGTGCCATCTTGGCACATGATTCAATCCTCAAGCAGTTCTTCTTGGTCTTGATGTGCAAATACACCTGTTCTCCAACCTGAAACTCCTTAAAAAACCTGTTCCGGTTTGCATTATTAAATTTTTTGCTTGTCCTATGTTTCTTTTAGATTCTTCTTGATTACCAACATTTCCTATTCCATCTCTTCCAACATGTCCGGTCCAAGCAACACCCTGGTCACTGGATCTCTCCAATTGATGGGAATATTACAACTCCGCCCATACAATGCCTCAAATAGACTCATCCTCAAAGATTAATGGTACCCATTGTTGTAGGAAAATTCAACCAATGGAAGGTACTCCTCCCATCTCCTTTGTTGATGCATCACATACATCCTCAACATGCCCTGCAATATCCTATTGACCCTCTTTGTCATTCCATCTGTTTGCAGATGATAAGTTGTGTTGAAGGCCAACTCTGTCCCCAAACCTGCAAACAACGCCTTCCAAAATTTTGAAGTGAACTTAGCATCTTTGTTTGACTCATTCTTCCTTGGTACACCATGCAACCTCACTACATATTTGATGAATACCTATGCGACACCACTCGCTGAATACGTAGACTTCAATGTAATGAATTGCGCTACCTTAGTCAACCTATCCACCACAACCATGATGGAATCATGCTGTCTAGATTTCCTCGACAAACCTGTCAATAAATCCATGGAAATGACCTCCCACTTCCACCTTGGAATCAAAATCAATTGTAGTAGTCCACCTAGATTCTTACACTCTGTCTTCACCTGCTAACAGTCCAAACATCTAACCACAAACTCTGCCACGTCCTTCTTCAGATTTGGCCAATGATAAAACGTCTTCATTGTTGTCAATGTCTTCTGGTATCCTGGGTGATCTGAATATGGTTTTGCATGAAATTGTTACAAAATAGTATTCTTGAGCTCACTTTCATTCGACACATATATCTTGTCCCTAAATCTAACCAAACTATCTATAGTAAGACAATAGTCCACATCCTAACCACCTATACCTTGTTGTAATATGTGCATAAGCTCCATGTACCTTCCATCCTGTTGTCCCGCTTGTAAGATCCGATCCTGTAATTCTGTCCCAAACGAACTCATAGCTTCTATGTGATTCACTTGTACTCTTCTGCTAAGAGAATCTGCAACCATGTTCTCCTTACCATTGATTTACCTGATCTCAAAGTCTAACTCACTGATCATGGCCAACCATCTAGCTTGTCTTACATTCAAATTCGGTTGGTCAAATAGATACCTTTATCCATTGTGATCACTCATCAAGATGAACCACCTGCCATGAAGATAGTGTCTCCACATCTTCAAAGCATGGATGATCGCTGCCAACTCAAGATCATGTGTCAGAGAATTATTATCATGCTCATTCAGTTTCCGTGACTCATATCACATTACTTTTCCTTCCTGCATAAGGACTCCACCAAGTCCTCTCTTGCAAGCGTCCGTGCATACCACAAAGATGGTAGTCTCGTGAATTGTAGTCTACCATCTTTCTAGTAATCTTTGATCTCTTTCCTGCAAGTACACCATGTTAGCTAAAACCAAAACATAACATAATCAACATACCTCAATGCAGTTCAGGGAAGGATATCTCATCTGCAAAATCAACCAGATTAACACGATACATGTATAATCATAATCACATCAGCATATAACATCAGTTTAAACATAATCCAGTTATCAATGCCTAATCATACCGACCACATACCATGACCGTAGGCATGAAAACTGCACCCATAACAATGTATGCATAACAATATATAAGCACTAACATGCATAACCGACATACACTCATGACGGCCACATCCAATAATAGACCATCCATTTTCACATGGTGACACAAATGCGACCGTGACCAACACCATGCATACACAAGAAGTACATAGACCACAAGCATAAAAAACACATATATGCAACCGACATGAATGCATGACCAACACACCACCCATCTAGTCCAAGGGGTGAACCATGCTTTGATATCGCTTTGTAACACCCTCCTCCCACATTTACCCAAGTTAACCAGTCTGCCGGGGTAAACATGTGACGAGAGGCTACTATGATGTGATTCAACTCCCAATGTACAATTAAGGAAGTGGAACCGATGAAACAAAACTATTATGACCTTCCACACATGCTACAGAACCTTCAGGAGCCAACCAACCCTTCCATGTGACCAACCCCTGAGACAACTTGACATTTCACTGATCTAGATCCCCAACCAATCTCATGACAAGTCATGCATGTGACTAAGACCTTCCAGTCACTCCCACAACATGGGCATGCCAACAACTGTAGAATTTTTCAGCGAGTTTTGAGCCAGCGGCCCCATACTTTGTGCCACTTTTTTAGGGCCAGGATCAAACCACTACCCAAAACTTCATGAAACTTCCAGAAATGATAAATGAAATTGGAACAAAGGTACTAATGCAAACACTTGACCAATGACTTGACTAGACTCCTACTAGCCATGACAGACATTTCGTCAAACATGTCACAAATATGCAATCTACATCACATAACCTCATATCTGAGCATAGGGGTCTCATACTTATTTGAGATTCGTAAAGAAGCATTGTCACCATATCACAATAGTTTAATTATCATATATTAGGTCATATATTCACTGTACTTTCCATTACTAATGAAAACATGATGAGATCCATACATCAATTCTGGCATAAAACATATTCATAACCAACATATAACCAACCGAAATAACAAGGATACAATATCCATATAATCCACATATAAGCGAGTACATTTACACATGAAATACCAAGGAAAAAGAGCTCTTATTAATGAATGCAAAATCCAACCAGGTATGAATGCAATTGGTCAGGTCGTGGGCTCATTTTAGGACATATAGCTAGATGATTGAATGTGAGCATAGGAATAAAGTAACTCCCTCCTGGATAAGATTCATATGCATAGAATCTTGTAATATGCTTAGTATGATTATGTGATGCTTAAGAGAAAAATTTCACTTTAGAATGAGTAAAGAATTATGACTTTCTCACTAGATTATAGTGATCTACATCCAGTATAGTCTCCAGAAGAAAAATGTAACTTGGTAATCAAGTTTGATCCTTGGGCACTTTGATGCATGAATGAAGATTTATGTGGAGACAAACCATGAGGATGTTTATACTTGGATAAGAAGGTCATCATGATAAGGAAAGTCTAATATTAATGATTGTTTTTGGTTATCTGGTTAACATATTGTTTTTCTACTTGGAAGGTTATTGCAGGAATATATGAAGAATGTTGAGGGCAAGCTCAACATATGATATTTGGAAATTATGAAGATATTTTTTATCTTGGGATTGAAAGGAAACAATGCTATAAGTTAACATGAAGTTCAACCTCCTACAAGGGAGATCACTTTCATGAGGAAGCTATGATTAGCTTAAAGTTTCATAACGCTCTATTTAATGCTTTCATTAATGATGACAAGATGAAAGGGATGTGCAAACTTGTCATGATATTAAAGGAAGAAGATGGCTCCATGATACCTAGGAAGGAAGAAAGCTCGATATAATGAGATGTGAAGGAAAGAGGGAGCCATGCAGCTATAAAGTACAAGTAGCTAATACTCTCATTGATACAAGATATAAGGCTTATGGTGTTGACTTTCCAAAGTTGAAAGGAAGTTTGGAATCTCCTCTAGATTTGAGAGGGAGAAAAGGAGTCTCTTGAATAGGGGCAAGGACCTATTCTTTGATAAAAAATGGAATAGGGATATCCTTTCTTGTTGAGAGGGAGCGATGATGGACATCACATGTGCATTCTCTTCTTCATGTATCATGCACTTGACTAGGACTAATATCCATAAGTCTAAGTGAAGGAAATGAAGAGAGAATGGTGGAGGATTTGATAAACATATGTGTTTTCCTTGAGGATGGATAATCCAAGAAAGGAAAGGTACTGACACTCTTTGAGGATAAGACAAGTATCCAAGATAAGAGTAGTCGAAGAGGACTAATATTATTTAAGGATTGAGGGTTAAATATACAAGGTAAGAATAGTCCTAAAAGGACATAGCTTCTTAAGATTTGGATGGGGTATGTGCCTTGTAGAGGTAGTGCAATATCACAAGTAAAGCATCCCAACATAATTCGCTTGAATAAAGATGAGCTTGTCTAGTTAGGCCTCAAAGACAGTGCTGGTCATAATGTTGATGCTTACAATTGCCTTATCAATCTGACTCTTCTTATGAGAACTCTTCAATTTGAGAATGATGTTGTACTGGTTGTACAATTATGAATACCTCCCTAGTTAAGAGGGAGTATTGGAAATGTAACTAGTTTCGGTCTTCATAGTTGTTGTTGTACTCATTTCAATATGTATATCTTATGTAACAAACAAAATAAAAAAGAAAAGTTATTATTTTAAAGCATGGGTTTCATGCTTCTTATTGATGGTCTTCTAGGTAAAAGCATGTTCTTCATGCTTCTAGGGTTTGTTAGGTCATAGGATTTATTGTCATGAGTCAAGAGAGTCAACATCATGTTTATAAGACCCTTCTGGGCAAGATGTAACTTGTAAAATAATTTATTTTGACTCTAGAAGGTCCTATAAACCTCCAAAGTGCAATTCGGCCCTAGTAGCTTTAAGTCAGCCTAAAGGAGGGAATTTGACCAGTTGAAAAGGCTATAAATTAGAAAGCTTTAATCTCATTTGGCACATTCATTCACACAACTTCGATCTAAATCTAAGAAAGGAAAGAAAGGGAGAGTGAAGGTCTAGAAGGTAAGGAGAATCCAAGAAGAAGGGAAAAATTCTGTTTTTGGGCTCTATCTCTCTCACATGTGCGAAATATAGGTTTTTTGCAACTTCTAGAAAGGTCAAAATTGCAGGTTCGAATTGCAGGAGATCAAGTTGCAGTATCCAATTTCTGGAAGAGAAAATACTTTCTTTTGACCTCTCTAACCTTGGGAAGATCTATATTTCTCAAAGGAGGATTTCTTAAAGCATTATCTTAGGGTTTCTGCAATAGCTACAGGGTTGAAGTTGCATAACAAAGTTGCAGGGTCGAAGCTGGGGTTGTATTCAAAGTTGGAAGTTGGTTAATGAAGGATTGAGCTGTGTTGATATGATCATATTGGAAGGGTTTCTTGAAGGGATGAATTGGTACTTGGAGGAGGACTTGGTCTAGGGTTTGAGTCCTTATTGTTTCATTTGAAATAGATTCTATAAGAGGAGAAGAGTTTTTCTGGGTTTTCCCATTGGAGGGTTTTTCCCCTGGCTTGGAGCCTAATCTATGTGTCCTCTATCTTTATTGTTTTTCTCTTGATGATTGTTTGATGAAGACGAACTAATAAATAAAGCATAAGAAGATAAATAAATTTCACAAGCAATCATTAAGGATAAGGGAAATTGGAATTAATTGTTGCCATATTGCATTTTCCAACAAGAACATGCCCAATTATTCTTATACTTGGCTTATCCCTCATCATCATGAGGTTCAACTATCTTGCCTTCTGGTCCAAGAATCTAGTCACAAATCAGATTGCAGAATTGGTGTCTTCAAGAGGGGTAAAATTAATGGCCTTTCTTCACCCCAACTCTGGTACCATGTTGAATTTCTAGTGCTAATTAGACAAGCACAATTTTCTACCACTCATAATTACTTTCAATGATATATATATATTACTTTAGCACATCCCCAAATATCATTAAGTAATTACACCCATAAAATTCAATTGTAAATGCAACAAAAATAGTAAATATCACAGTACAATAGCCATGCATAATAAACACTAGTATTTTTCCCTGGGAAACCCAAACTCAGGAGAAAACCCAACAATCTTTTCTAGTAGCAATTGTTCAATTAAGCATAAGTACAGTCTGAGTTTTAAAAGTCATCCTTGAAGCTCCTAGGGCTAGACCAACTCTTTTCTAGCATGAAACCCTTCCTTCTAGCCCTGACCTCATCCTACCCTTCTTTCATGAACAACAACTGCTAAACCACTTTTGCTGGCCTCGCTCAAGGTCTGACATACCTCGTCCTTGTCTCCCAAGCCTTTGAGGCCTCTCAGCCCCCCTCCTTTCTATGTGACCTACCTCAGATGGACTGATCTTAGCTGTTGCCATCTCTGATCTGCCTACCCTCAGTCCTGGGGCCTTTTATTCCCTCCTACAATCGCCTGAGGCCTTTCGGCCCACCTACAACATACTTCTAGGGCTTCGACCCTCCTCCAAGGAACAAACAAAAACTCGTCTCTTCCTTATATAACGTATGGATCACAATATAGGCAACATATCCTCCTCGTCCAACATATTGGTTACTCGACCTTCTTCTATAGGGCATAATATCTCTCCCAACATAGAAATTAGATCATACTCTCAAGGTTGCGAATTCTACTTGAGGATATCGACTACTATTCTTGATAATGATGATTGCTAAGATGTGTGTGTGAAATGAGAAGGGATAATGCACGTTTATAGTGTTCTTAGGATTCTAAAGGGGCATGTATCCTTGGCTGGGATGACTTGAACAATTGGATCAACGTTAACAAATTAATTATAATTTATTTTATTTTATTTTAGTTGACTTGAGTTGCTAGGGAATACCTCTCGTAGCTACCAAAAATATTAACAGGAATCACCCCTTAGGATAGGAAATCATCCCTAAACCTCAGAGTGAAGAGTAAGACTATCAAGGTGATGACGAGTAGCTTGCCTGATATTTTCCTTAGCTTTTCCTACTTGGTGAGGTTAGGACTTTTCCGCTAGGGAGAATTTGAGAGATAACATTTTGGTGCCATTGTTGGGGACAAAGTCTAGGTCATTTGAAGTTCAAATTTTTTTCCTTTGGTGAATATGACCATAATATTTCATTTAATTTATTCACCTGGAAACTCCACCTGAGGAAGAATGTAGTAGAGGGTAATCAACCAAGAGTTCAAATCTAACCCTTTACCAGAGCGCCTTTTAGATCCTGAAAAAAGTCTATAGAAGAAGGAAGAATGAGGTTTCATACGTAACTTCCTCCAATTCCATTCCTACAAATCCAAATCCTTTTTTAACACAAACTCAAATCATCATCATGGCTGTTAAACTTTTGTTAAATAATGTATATAGAGGACTCAATGTGACTAGTATTAATGGGTTTCCTCATAACTTGCCCAATACGTATGAAAAACGATTGCCTAAGTACTCAAGAAACAATACTATCTCAACTAAGCAAGACATTTGTAATTTACACAAAGATGTTGGTGAGCATGATGTACCAAATGAGGAAGAAGATGTAGTTATGAATTTGTTTTCATTAACTTTAGAAGAAAATGCTATATCTTGGGTTAATTGCCTACTAAACAATAGTATCGCTAATTGGGAATCCTTTTGTAATGTGTTCATGAAATGGTGGGATACTAGAATTGATGCTAGGCTTATTTAACACCACTGCATTAAACAATGTAAACTTTGAAACGGGAACTGATACTGTTACCCGTTTCGTAGGGATAGCAAAAAAGTGACATGATTTTGAAAAGGGGTGATGCAGAACACACATGTTTTTTTTAGAGCATTGTTTTTGGCACTTTAATTTTTTTTATGTACATCACGTTTTAGAATGGTAGTGATTTTCATGCTGATTTAAAAAAGTGAGCATTCTGCATCACACTCCTTTTTTAAAAGCCCTGTTTTTTGGCTTTAAATTTTTTAATGTATAAAATGTAAATAATTATTTAGTAAATTTGATAATTTTTGAAGTGGTCGTTTTCTTCATATTTTCTTGTTTTTTATTTTAATTTTAAAATTTTTTTTCGTGAGGTTTTTATTGTTTTTCATTTTTAAATTAGAAGGTCGATATTTAGACTTTTCGATATTCTACACATTTATATATCTTTAATTAATTTTTCAATCCACATGAAATAATTGTTTCTAAAAAACAATATTTTTTAACAATGGACATAAAATTAACCATTTTTAACATAAATATAAGTAAAAAACTACACGTTTTGATAATTTTTTGCTAGAATTGACATGTCAAAATCACAATTTTTATACGATAATTTTAACTAAAAATGGTTAAATAATAGCTTTTTCTATGAATTTCATGTCAAAAAAATAATAAAAATCACTTTTTTTTTTCAAATAATAATGATTAATTTAAAAATCAATGCAAAAATCACATATTACTAATATTGAACGTATAACAACCCTAATTGAGTGTTTATTCTTCTCATAAAATGTCAAAGTCAAAACATTGCAAAGCTTGATTTACAAGCGTAACTTAAATTTAATCAACAATGTCACGTAATCCAAACTCCCACATGTGAAGTTAGCTAAAACATAGAGAGTCAGTTAATTGAGTGATTGAGTGATTGAGTGTTTGAGTGTTGATTCAAGTCAAGTGATAGACGACTTTTAGTGTGTGGTTGCATGTCAAGATATTTTAGGCAAGTAGCTAGTTAGAAAAAGATAAATACCCTTCACCGAGCTCATTGTAAACATCATATTTTATGTGAACAATAAAAGAATAGCGGCTCGTGTTTTATGTGTGAATTCATATATGCAACAAAAACACTAATAATTATTAAAAAAAACACATAATCCATAGATGTTCTAATGAAACATAAACATTTAAAAATGCCATAATACATCATAACCTTTGATAAACATATAACATAAGATAGTCTCCGTGAACAATAAAAGATGAACATAACCTTTGAAAAATGTTATTATGGGACATAACCATTGATACATATCACATTATAAAGTAACTATTTTCAAATTATGAAATAACTATTTATAAAATTTATTTTAATTTTACAAATTATGATCCTTCCTCCCTCCCCGAAAAAAAACTCATGATATTATCCTCTCAAAACACACGTGATCGATAGAAGGTATGACTAGTCTATGACAAATTATAAATGTTCTTGACGCGTTCATGCGTAAATTAATAACGTCAGGCTCGCAAAGAGGAGATCTAACCATCGGATTCTAAAGTGAAACGATTTAAGTGTGCTCCATATTTCTATCAACCGTGAGATCGAGAACTGGTCACAGTTCATTTTTTCCGGCTATAATAAAACATGGGGAAGGGCAAGAGTATGTGGAAAACAGGTATACGTGCTATATAATTAATAAAGCAAGCATCTGACGCGCTATATAATTAATAAAGCAAGACGATTTATACATGCGGTAAATAAAAGTAAACCCGACAAAACCAAAATCAGAATGTACACTACTAGGCTGATCTTCGTCAATACTGTCGTTTACGTAACTATTACAACTCTTATTAATGAAATGTTTCAACTTTGCATACTGGAAGGTTCTATATGTCTCTCAACCGTGAGATGGAGAACTGGTCACAGTTTTTAGTTTTTTATTTTTATTTTTCAACCATAGGAAAACATGCGGAAGGGGAAGAATCTATGGAAAACAAGCATACACGCTATTAGTGATGCAAGCATCTGACGTTTTGTCCACGTGGAATTAAAAGTAAACACAACAAAATCAATATATTCGTACTACTACATCGTTCTTATTAACTATTACAACTCTTGTTATTGCCTTTTCGTTGAACAGTTCCAGTCCTAATTCTCCTATGCTCAGTCACTGATTTCAATCCATATTAACAATCCTTCACTAACTCTCACCAACCCCAGAAACCTATACTGATTGTAGAAGAATTCTCCGTTGACATTGGCAATTTACTTATATAAATCCTCGCGGGGCTTAGTTCCTCTCCAGTACATTGCATTGGTCTTCTTCTTTATCTGTCACGAAAATTCATTTGGACAGAGGCCGCTTGCTGTTTAAGAAAGTTTGTGATACCTGGAGAAGTTGAGTCGAGTTCAAACAGTTTTAATTACGAAGCGAAGGAAATACAAATCGGTTTTGTTAGCTAATAGCTCTCAAAGATTGGATATACAATGGCAGAATTAGGGTTGAATCGACCGCATGTCAACAAAATGCTGCCATTTTCAGCGAAGCTAATTTTTCTGTTGGTGGTGTGCCTGAACCTTTTCGCTGCTACAGCCATGGGAAGCATACATCGATACACGTTTGATGTAAGTGTCTCAGTTTTTGACCTCCAACCGTTTTTGCATGATTGGTTTCATTCCATTTCCAATATTGTGTCCTAGAGTTAGGAAACTGATGATATCTGGTTGTGTGAAGATTGAATCCATGTCCGTAACAAGGCTGTGCCGGACACACAACATAATTACAGTGAATGGACAGTTTCCCGGTCCAACACTCCATGTTCACAGTGGAGACACTCTTATAGTGGAAGTCCGCAACAAGGCCCAGTATAACGCCACCATTCACTGGTCTGTAATCTGTAATGGTCTATTGTTCTTGTCTCCGTATTAAATAATGATGAATTCGTTTCTTATGCATAACACTCCATATTTATATATTTGCAGGCATGGAATACGGCAGTTCCGCACAGGGTGGGCTGATGGACCTGAGTTTGTAACCCAATGCCCCATTCGCCCTGGTGGAAGTTACATTTACAAATTCAAAATCACTGGTCAAGAAGGGACCCTCTGGTGGCATGCTCATAGTTCATGGCTTAGAGCTACAGTCTATGGAGCCTTAATTATCTATCCCAAGAGGGGAACTACTTATCCCTATACTGTCCCGGATAAACAGTTTCCCATCGTTCTGGGTATGCAGCTTTAACGATACCGGTGTGCTGTTTTGAAGCAGTAATATCTAGTTAAATAACGAAATAGAGTGGTAACTTGATCATAATATGTATTGTAATTCGTTTGTGCTTTGACAGGACAATGGTGGAATTCAAATCCCATTGATGTTGTGAATGAAGCGACACTCACAGGAACTGCCCCTCGTGCAGGCGCCACTCGGGTCGCCCGCGCCCGCGCCCGGCAGGCAGGGGGATTTCGGATATTGCCCTGCCTGCCGGGCGGGGGCGCGGGCGGCCCGGGTGGCGCCTGCACGAGGGAGGCCGCCCTCGTGCAGGCGCCACCCGGGTCGCCCGCGTCCCCGCCTGGAACCACCCGAGCCGCCCGCGCCCCCTCCCGGCAGGCTGGGCGATTCCCGGAATCACCCTGCCTGCCGAGCGGGGGTGCGGGCGGCCCGGGTGGCGCCTGCACGAGGGAGGGTGTCACGCCCCTACACCTGCGGTAGTCTTTCAACCGCTTATAGCGAGGTGTGGCACCACCGAACACTTTCTTTTCACCAATACTTATGTTCGTGGACTACGCCTAATTCACTTTCTCCTACTTAGTTTGTGTTTCACAACCAAGTATTATTATGTTTATCCTTTATACCAATGAACACCCATACTCATTCATTATCAACAGCAATTATAAACAAAGACAATTGCACAGTATAAAGGGGAGGGGCAACTCCCTGCAGTATGAGTTTGCCCGAATCAATATATTATATAATCATCACTTTTACAATTTACAAGCTAAATCTTGGGAAACCCCAAATTTACACTTAGTCAATTTTCACAACTTCGGCAAGCTCGGTTGCCCAGCTCGTCGGCACCTTCGCACGGTCGCCGCACGACTCACCAACCCGTCGTTCACCTCGTCGCACGTCTTCGCCGGTTCTCTCTTTGTTTGGTCGCAAACGCCCAAACTGTGTACACCTATCGACACGCGGTCCCACTTGCCAACTCTTGACAAATGCCCAAATCGTGTGAACAGCACGTAGTACCGTCTGCCCAACTCTACGACCTCCGGTTCCAACCTTCGTTCACCTTTCGTGCCTACTTGCACGATGAGCGGGTGCTCACCCGAGCCACCAAGACACCCTCGCCAAGTCTCGGCACAATGACACCTCTGCACTATCAACCTGGGCACGTCTTGCCCAACGCGTTCACCTCTCACCAAGAGCGTTTCCACCAAGTGCGTTCTATCAAGGAGAGCGCATGAGCTATGCGCTCATCTCCCCTTA
The DNA here is from genome assembly GCA_031772625.1 of Pinus tabuliformis. Classification (NCBI taxonomy): domain Eukaryota; kingdom Viridiplantae; phylum Streptophyta; class Pinopsida; order Pinales; family Pinaceae; genus Pinus; species Pinus tabuliformis. The sequence goes on from CM062817.1 coordinate 1,514,712,335, forward strand.
AATCTGTGCACAAGTGATTCTCCTCCAAGAGCGAAGTAAGAAGTGCGAAGTTCGTTAATGACTTTGAACGCTCCAACGTTCAAGCATATATAGTCTTCTTTGTGCGTGGGTGGGCTGCCCAGCCGATCGCCCACACACCCCGATACACACATCCATTCGACGCCTTTGTAATGTCGGCCTTGCTCTCCATCGCTGGTCGGCCAATTCTATTACAAACGCTTCATATATGTGTATAAGCCTACGCCCAACACTTAGTCACCCACCAAGTGTTCGTCGCATCTTGTCGCAAGGTCGCAACCGCAGCTCGCACAACTGGTCGTCGCACCGTCGTGCACGACCGCCCGTCGCACAACCACGTTTGCCCGTGCACGCGCCCGGGTCGCCCGTGCCCAACCGCGTCGCACATCTCCGAAGGCCTTACATCCTCCTCCACCTGAAATCGTTGTCATCCTCGACAACATATCATCCTGGTAACCATCCACCAAGATCATCCATGATGTCAATTCCTCCACACACTGCAACCATCTCTGCAGCATATGTAGAACCACCGTCTCCATCATGTCTCTCCTTGGCAACCATCTGTCACCAAGATAACCATACCAAGGTATACACCTCATCGGTATGCCATCCATCAGAGATCATCCCAATCCATGATCATCGATCACCCTGTCACAATCTCCACATGCTGCTCCCCATCGTGGAAGGTTGGCCCCTCCATCCAAGCTACATGCTCACTGCAACATATCGTGTCGACCTCCTCATGTGTCATCATGTGAACTGCTGCCATGATACTCCAACAAATGCTAACACATCTCTGTACACTGACGTCCCCCATGTCTGAACTAGTTGGGTAGCTAATCCAATTATCACGCTCAAACCATGAGAATGCACATCCTCATGCCACCATCAGTTGTTTCTCAAAACATCCTGTCACATCCTCAACTCGATCAAGAATCCATCTCCATATAAGTGTAAGCCATGCTCAGGTCCATGAAGTAGTCCTCATCTCATCTGCAACATGTTGTCCATGATGTTTGGTGTCAATGTGCTACATGAAATCAGCCACATCTATCCCAACATCATCCATATGTGTATCTCTTCCATATGAAGAGACCATCTCATCAATCTCCAACTCTCGGTGTGCCACATCCAGGTCCATGAAGCAACCTCCATCATATCTGCAATGTGTCATCCCTAAAGTCTGCCATAGAAACAAGTATCTACTTGTCTCATCTATCCATGTGCTGCCCATGATCATAGATCAATCAGCTCCCATGTCAAAAGGTAGTTGAGTCTCGGCTCAACCCATGCCCAAGTGTTGCCACCAAGGCATCATCATCATCGTAACTCCATCACTCCAAAGTGTCTCATATCGATCCTCTACATCAAGTCACTCTTCCAAGCCATTCCCATACATGTACTTGAAAGTATGCACCCCATCCTGCATCAAAGTCTCTGACCTCAGCTCCTCAATGCATCAGATCCTCCAAGTCCACCATATATGAAGTCTCCAAAAGTCACAACAATCTCATGTCATCATGAGCTCCATGAGTCATCTCCAACCAACACTCTAGCAAGCATACAAGTCTCGGCCCAAAGGTCTCTGCAAGATGCCTCAGCTCTCCATGTAGTAGGAATGCCCCATAGTCTGCTCACAACTCCATCCAAGTCCATGGTCTTGTTGTACAAGAGTGCACAACCTCTCCATAGGCTCATAAGTAAAACATCTCCATGTCACACTAGCAAATCCATCTGCACAACATCCCTACCTTGGAACTCCTCATTGGATGCCCATAAGTGACACCCCTACAAGTGCTCCTGCACAATGTCCCTGCATAAGATTGCCATGCTCCATGTCTCCAACCTGATGTCCATGACTATGTTGCCCATGTAGTCCAACCAAGTAGACCCATCACAACAATCGGTCATCCTCATTCAAGCTGCAATCTTCGATCTAGTGAACTCGGTCACCCAACCAAATCATCATGTCATGAGTCCCTCCATCATAGCTCCTCCACCAAAGTGTCCACCAAGACTATCTCTTGGTCTCGGCCATGAGAAGTCCACCCAAGAGTGTGCCCTCTAATCTGTCCATGAGTCATGCCGGGCCCTTAGCCATGTGGCTAAAGCATGACCTATTCATCCACAACGATCATCAAGTTCCACCCTTGTCACGGGCCTTTGCACCTTCTACCATAAGGTCACAAACAACCCCAACAAGTCCTGCAACAATCAACAATCCTTGCTTCTCCATACAAGGTTTCATCATAGACATCCATGGTAAGATGCTCCCTAGCATCGGCAAACTGGCTTTGCCCTTCCCTGCATACGGTCCATCCACCAAATGCCCAAATGAAACACAAGTATCAACGGTACTTACATCATCATGAGGTTCCTCCAAATGAGTATCCTCATTCATCCATGTCCACAAACTGCACGATCCTGGTTCAACTTGATCAATCTCAAGTTCATCCTCCATCATGGTCATGTCTGCAACATCTTCAATTATCATCACTTCCTCTTCCTTGATAGCACAATCTGCAACTTCATCTTGCTCCATTGTCCAACCAAGTTGAAGAAGTTCGTCTTCAACATTCTTTTCCAAGACTTCAAGCTTCTCTCGAATCCGGGGATTCTCTTCTTTCAACCTCTTCAACCTGTATAAGGTAAGCAAGAGCTTCCCTTCGCATTCTTCCAAACCTGCCATGTCTTGTCGTTCAGCTTGGTCCAAGCATGATGCTTCACCTCTGCTAAACCTATTTTCACCATTCACCAGCTTCACCAAGTTCCCTGCAACCATGAACCAGCGCTTGTTCCACTTGTACGTGAAACCAACTTCCTTCACCTGCAAGTACCTGCTTCCACTGTCATCAACTATCAAGTTTCCAAGTGTACCCACACCTGCACTTCATCACGAGCAACCCTGCTCTAACACCAGCTCCAACCGAGCTCTGATACCAACTGTCACGACCCTACACCTGCTGTAGTCTTTCAACCGCTTATAGCGAGGTGTGGCACCACCAAACACTTTCTTTTCACCAATACATATGTTCGTGGACTATGCCTAATTCACTTTCTCCTACTTAGTTTGTGTTTCGCAACCAAGTATTATTATGTTTATCCTTTATACCAATGAACACCCATACTCATTCATTATCAACAGCAATTATAAACAAAGACAATTGCACAGTATAAAGGGGAGGGGCAACTCCCTGCAGTATGAGTCTGCCCGAATCAATATATTATATAATCATCACTTTTACAATGTACAAGCTAAATCTTGGGAAACCCCAAATTTACACTTAGTCATTTTTCACAACTTCGGCAAGCTCAGTTGCCCAGCTCGTCGGCACCTTCGCACAGTCGTCGCACGACTCACCAACCCGTCGTTCACCTCGTCGCACGTCTTCACCGGTTCGCTCTTCGTTTGGTCGCAAACGCCCAAACCGTGTACACCTACCCACACGCAGTCCCACTTGCCAACTCTTGACAAATGCCCAAATCGTGTGAACAACACGTAGTACTGTCTGCCCAACTCTACGACCTCCAGTTCCAACCTTCGTTCACCTTTCGTGCCTACTTGCACGATGGGCGGGTGCTCACCCGAGCCACCAAGACACCCTCGCCAAGTCTCGGCACAACGACACCTCCGCACAATCAACCCGGGCACGTCTTGCCCAACGCGTTCACCTCTCACCAAGAGCGTTTCCACCAAGTCCGTTCTATCAAGGAGAGCGCATGAGCTATGCGCTCATCTCCCCTTAAATCTGTGCACAAGTGATTCTCCTCCAAGAGCGAAGTAAGAAGTGCGAAGTTCGTTAATGACTTTGAACGCTCCAACGTTCAAGCATATATAGTCTTCTTTGTGCGTGGGTGGGCTGCCCAGCCGACCGCCCACACACCCCCATACACACATCCATTCGGCGCCTTTGTAATGTCGGCCTTGCTCTCCATCGCTGGTCGGCCAATTCTATTGCAAACGCTTCATATATGTGTATAAGCCAACGCCCAACACTTAGTCGCCCACCAAGTGTTCGTTGCATCTTGTCACAAGGTCGCAACCGCAGCTCGCACAACTGGTCGTCGCACCGTCGTGCATGACCGCCCGTCGCACAACCGCGTTTGCCCGTTCACGCGCCTGGGTCGCCCGCGCCCAACCGCGTCGCACATCTCCGAAGGCCTTACAGAGGGAGCCCTCGTGCAGGTGCCACCCGGGCTGCCCGCGCCCCTGCCCGGCAGGCAGGGCGCCCTCGTGCAGGCGCCACCCGGGTCGCCCGCGCCCCCGCCGGGCAGGCAGGGCGATTCTGGGTGCCCTCGTGCAGGCGCCACTCGGGTCTCCAGCGCCCCCGCCCAGCAGGCAGGGGCGCGGGCGGCGCCCCGGGAATCGCCTTGCCTGTCGGGCGAGGGCGTGGGCGGCCTGAGTGGCGCCTGCATGAGGGAGGGCGCCGGTGGGAATCGCCCTGCCTGCCGGGCGGGGGTGCGGGCGGCCCGGGTGGCGCCTACTGCCTGCCGGGCGGGGGCGCGGGCAGCTGGGTGGCGCCTGCACGAGGGCACCCTCCCTCGTGCAAGTGCCACCCGGGCCGCCCACGCCCCCGCCCGGCAGGCAGGGCGATTCCCGGAATCGCCCTGCCTGCTGGGCGGGGGCGCGGGCGGCTCGGGTGGCCCCTGCACGAGCCCCGCTCGTGGGGCCGAGGGAGGCTGGGTGAGGCCGAGGGCGGAGGGTGGGTGGGCGCCCGGGCGGAGGGGGGTTCGGGTGAGGCGGGCGGGTAGGTGAGGGCGCCGGGCGGGGGGGTGGGTGAGGGCGCCCGAAGGGGTGGGGTGGGCGGGTGGGTGAGGGCGCCCGGGGTGGGTGGGTGGGGCGGGTGGGTGAAGGCGCCCAGGCCGGGCAGGCGGGTGAGGGGGGGGTGGGTGGGGCGGGTGCGTGGGGGGGGGGGGTAGGTAGGGCGCCCGGAGGGGTCGGGCGGGCGGGTGAGGGGGGGCGGCTGGTAGGGCGCCCGGAGGGGCCGGGCGGTCGGGTGAGGGGGGTGGGGCGCACCCACGGGTATTAAGCAAATGAGGTTGACCGGGCCCACCATGCTCACGATGGATGTAATTGTTGGATTATATGTCTTAATTATGATAAATTTTATTGTTTAAAATATCTACAATGCAATATTAAATTAGAAATATAAAATATGTTTTATTCAATATACAAATAATGACTTTTGAATGCATTTAGTGATGTAATTTGTTCATAATGTCATGGTTTTTTAATTTTATAGTTGAAAAAATTTCAATTTTTTTTGTATCTAGCATGTTATGGTTGAAAACATGTTAAATTTATACTTAGGAAAGAAAAATGATATTCTACCAAAAACATTAGTGTGTTTTTTCCCGCATAAACAACTTTGTTTGACACATAAAAATTTGGTTTTATTAGCATTTTTTTAAAATTTTGAAAATTGACCCTAAAAAAAAATCATTGTTCCAGTGTCATCACTTTCATTTTGAAGCTATATTTTGCACGAAAATTTCATAGTAAATTTTGTAGTCACTGCCAATTTTAAAACATGTTCAAAATTGACGCCTAAAAAATAAAAACATCGTTCCAGTATACACACTTTTCGTTTTGAGCACTGTTTTTGATGTTTTTTTGGGGTTTTTTGGCCAGAGTTCCCGTTTCAAAGTTTACATTGTTATTAGATGCAGAAGAAAGAGAGTGAAATGGTCAAGGAATTTGATGAGAGGTTTGATAAGTTGATGAGGGATTTTCTTGCCAATTTGAAACCAAATGATGGGATCATCTTGTTACATTATGCTAAAGCCTTTGAAGGAAAATTTGGTTTCCTACTCAGGGATTAGTCCCCTACCACTTTAGAATTGGAAAAGAAACGTGTGAGCAGAATTGAAGAAAATATTCTTTCCTCCAAGTTTGAACCTTTCAATACTTATAAAGTTTCTTCATCCAAACCCAAATCATAAAAGAATATGGTAAATAGTGCAAAGTTATCAATTGACATGTTGTAGTTCTTGGTTGATGTAATGAAGATAATGGAAATTAATTCCTCAAAACAAAATGAAGCTCTCTAGCAACAAATCAAGTCCATGAGAAGTAAAATTCTCCTACTTGAGAGGCAAGATATGCTTTAGCCTAGGGGGAACTTTAACTAGGATGGTTCAAGACATAACCAACAAAACAAAAGACCCCAAACCCTCTTGTTGGAAACAATTTGGTGGAGCAAGAAGATCTCCTCTGGTGTCAACATTGCCATTTGCCTCATTTTTAAGGCACTTGCTTGTATGAAAATAAATCATTCAATTAGAAAGTGAAGTTAATGAGACTATCCAAGTGAGCTTAAGAACTATGTGTTAGAAGTTCCTAACATAGGAAATAGTTATCATGTTTTTTCTAATGATCAACTAATCGTTCAAGAAGCTATCCAAAGATCCTTAGCCCCCATACCTTCTCAAGAGGAGATAAGAGAAGGATTAAAGATAAATAATGGCCAACATATTAAAAAAACTGGGACACATAGAGTTAACCTCAAGAATATCAAAAGCTAACCAAAGCATATTCTAACAAAAAAGAGTCAATTGTTAAGAATTAATGAGGTGTTCAACCTCTAAAGTTTCAAGTGAAGAAGATTCTGAAATAAATATTGATTTGGATGTATACTTAGCTAAATCCCACATAACTGCCCCTTTCCTAAAGTTAATGAAGATTCCATCACTTATGAGAAAAGGGGAGAAAGCTACGGGGTTCATTAAGGATGACCCTTCCCAAGATAAACCTATAATAATACAAAAACCAAATATAAGGGGGTTAAATGGTAAGTATGGTCCATTCTATATATATTTAGGTGTTAATGACCAGGTTTTGCATAATTGTATCTTAGATATTGGGCCTTCCACTAATGTTACCCCCCTTGGTATCATGCAACGATTAGGGCTGAAGACTTATAGAACTTATAGGAATATTTGTGCCATGGATGTTAGATAATTTATGGTTTATGTTGTTGTGAAGATCTTGCTCGTACATTTAGTAATTGATCTTGATATTAGACTCCTAGTGGATATCATGGTCATTAATGTGCCAAAATCTTGGGGAATACTCCTTTCTAGGAAGTTTTCACATGACCTAGATGTAAATATTCAAGTGGATTTGTCCTATGCCACAGTCCCTACATATGAGGGGAAAATTGTCACATTTCTTAAAGAATCACTTATAAAATACCATGTGGAAGAACTTAGTGACCCCCTAAATTAATTTATGTGTCTTGTAGATGATCACTTGAGGAACTACACCACTTTGTATCACTCCTTAGCCCATGGGCCTATTGAAGATGACCAAATTTGGACTATGTACTTCGATGGAGCCCAAGCTCATCTAGGAAATGGAGCTAGCATTATCTTTATCTCACCCCAAGGAATAATTTTGATCTTCTCCTATTGATTGGAGTTTGAAGCCACTAATAACATTGCTGAATATGAGGCTCTATTCCTAGGGGTTGACTTAGCTAAATATATGGGAAGCGAGTTCTTGGAGGTATTCAAAGATTTCAAATTGATCATCCTTCAAGTTAAAGGCATCTATTCAACTATGGACAATAGGTTAAAACATTAAAAAGTGGCCATAATTAAACATGATTGATAATTTTGAGGCCTTTTCGACCAAGTATATTCTGAGAAGTCAAAATTATTTAGCTGATGTCCTAACTATTATTTCCTTATCTTACCAATCATTAGAAATTGTTATCTCTAGGAAAAACGAAAGTGATGTTTGCTATAGTCCATCAATCCCAAATAATCTTAAACATTCAAGTCCTTGAGGATGAAAAACAAATTGAGATATTCTTAACTAGTGAGGGTGAATTCATAGATAGGAAAATTGATTGGAATGTCTTAGATGGTGTATTTGAAGTCATTGAATTGGGTAATAAGGATAATATTCCAAGAATTTTGGTTGCCTTTGAACAAAATTTTGATAGGAATGACATGTATAAAAAAAGAGAGGAATCCCCCAAACTTGAGGAATATGTGGAAGTCAATGTTAGATCAAAAAGTGGTTCAACGATATTAAAAGTAGGAAAGGGTATGTCAAAAGACGAAAGGCGAGAAATTGAAACGTTGACAAGAGAATATAGGGATGTATTTTCTTGGTCATATGATGACCTAAAAACATACTAAGAAAACATCATACAACATGCAATCCCTCTAAAAGAAGGAGCTAAACCTTCTCGACAAAAGTTAATAAAACTGAACCTAAAATTACTAGCCTTAGTGAAAAGGGAGCTAAAAAAATGATTAAATGCTCGAATCATTTCTCCTACTACACATTGATCTTAGTTATCCAATCTGGTCATGGTAAGGAAGAAATTTGGGGAAATTAGGCTATTTGTAGATTTCAGGAATCTTGATCAATTATCCTTGAAGGATAACTACCTGTTTCCTAAAAACATGTTACAATGAATTATGGGGGTGAATATGTTATCAATGTTATATGGTTTCTATGGGTACAATCAAATCATCTTCAAGGAGGAAGACAAGAGTAAGGATTTTTTTCTTACACCTTAGGGTATCTTTGAGTATCTTAGGATTCATTTTGGGATGATGAATGCTAGGTCTACTTTTCAAAAGGCCATGGATTTTTCCTACAAGGATTTAATCGATAAAATAATTGAAATCTACCAAGATGGCCTAATGTTATTTTCTAATGATAGAAAGGATCGTGTATGACACTCTAAACATATTTTTGACATTTGCGAAAAATTCAAAATATCCTTGAATTCAAAATATTGGTGTTCAACATATATGAGGGTAAGTTATTGCATCATATTATATCTATGGAGTAATGATAGATCCTAATAGGGTTGAAGACATTCAAAATATTCCTCTACCTGGAACCAAGAAGGTTTTCAAGACATTGTTTGGTAGGATTAACTTTACCTGAAGATTTATTCCCAAATTTGCTATATTTATGAAACCCATCTCCAATATGTTAAGAAAGGGCCATGAATCTAAATGGGATGACCACATTAGAGACAACTTTTTATAAATCAAGAATGTTATAAGTATGGCACCAACCTTGGTTAGTCTTGACTATTCTATAGATTTCTTAATTTTTTCCTTCACTTTATAAGAAACAATTGCTGGTGTCTTGCTACAAAAAACATGAAAAATCAAGAGCGACCAAAAACATTCATGAGTCAAGTTCTTAAGAGTTCTGAGTTAAACTATAAAACCATGGAAAAATAATCTTATGCTTTAGTCCAATCTCTTAAACATTTCTGATCCTATGTTGGCTATTCCAAGGTCATAGTTTATGTGCTAGATGCAAGAGCAAAAGATGTGTTGACCCAAAATGATTTCGTTGGGGCTTGTTGTAACACCCCACCCCACATTTATCAACTTTAACATACTTACCAGGGTAAACTTGAGCTGAAAGTTACTATGCATGACTCAACTTCCAAGATGCAGCTATGGAAATGGGGTCTAAATTTCCCGACACATGTTATTCATTTTTACAAACATTTTGTGACCATGGTACTTGTAAGTCATGGATGCATGGTTTGTTCATTGTTTTCATTAGTTTCATCATATGTTCATCAAGAAGGATTACTTCCCTTTCTTATTAGCTGCAACAAAAACATATTTTCTCATGCATTCATATAAAATAACCAAGAGGCTATAAAACCATGGAATAAACCCATAACAAGAGCACATCATATAATGAGAATTATGCCATGCATGTAACCAACATTGAACCAAAATGAGACCATGAAAACCCAGTCATAAAATCACACATTAAACCAGAACTTGTGCTCATAGATCATCATTAAACAATAACACATAATAACATATGCATAAAGCCAACCAAGTCAGGGAGGTCCACATACCACCCAACCATAAATTGGGCTGAACCAATTCTTTCTTTCATCCAACCACCCCCGTGCCATATTCCAAGCCTGAATGTGGGATCACATGGGATAAACCAAAAAAAAAAAAAAAAAAAAACTAGAGAATTTAGAGGCTAAACCACCTCTACCTTGAATCACAGTCATTCCACCTCAACTGATCCATAAATCACTAACACCAACAATAGCTTAGATGCCTCCAACTTTCTTCACCATACCTAGAGTAATTTTCCTATCTCCACCCACCTATCAAGAGTTCCAAGACAAACATCATCTCCACCCTCAATTGTTGGGAATTTTCCTGAGATCACTTCAACCAGGATTCAAAGTCTACCGGACATCCAAAGCTTAACCAAAACAAGGAGCCCACAACATCTTGGCTATCCAGGAAATGACAAAGGAAAAGCTATAACTACTGTCAACCCAGGAAAATCCCATGCCAATGACAACAAAGTAACCAAATAACCGAATGCATGTACCATGCATTCAAATCTCAACAAGAAAATCACAAACAAAACCTGTTACTTGCAATGTCCTCCTATTGTAGCTGCTTTTCCAACCTTCTTCTTTGCTGCCCATGAATTCCTTTGCTTGCTTCTTGCTTGTGTCTAAGTGCTCTCTCTCTCTAAGTCCAAGTGAATGCTCAATTGTCCAAGAGTGTCCAAAGAGTCTTAGGAGAGAATTATAGAATGTTCTCTCTCTTCTTTTATTTTTTTCCTTCATTTTCGCTTGCATGCATATTCTTGTCTCTTCATCCTCCTTTTCTTCTATTTTTCTTTATTTCTTATATTAAATTGCCATTTATTTCCTTTTTCCTTTTGACAATGGCAATGCCAATTTCCATAGCCAATAATAACCACAAGTGATGCCCACTATATTTTTTTCCCTTCATCCAGCTTGGAATAGGTGTCGCATGACCTTGGTTTGATTTTTTCCTTATATAATGCCCATTTATTTATATGGAAACTTAGCATGGGGCTGTTACAAACCCCTCCCCCTTGGGGGAATACCATCCTTGGTGTTCTATGACACTCATGACCTGCAAAACATACTACTTATAGAGATTTATAAACACAACTCAATGTAGTATTTACAATAACAATTGCTGAAATATGACAATCATGCTACTTATGGAGTTTTATAAACCCAAATTGATGAAATATTTACAATGAAAAACACATATATACTTATGCACATTTTCATCAACCAACAAATAAACATACTGTTTATGGAGCTTTATAAACACAACTCAATACAATATTTACAATAATATACACATATATACATATGCACATTTGATTTAACCAACAAATAAAATGATACAATGCCGACATCAACAACAAGGGAATCTAGAGGCTCACACCTCTACCATCAAGTGTAGTACCAGGGATTCACCTCCTTCCTGGGAAGTCCATAATCCACTATTAAGATCAAGGTCAGCCTCCAATGTCCAATGATACAATCCATGCACTACTTGTTCTCTCCATGAACAATTACCTGCTCATTGTTTTTGGGAACACACCCAATGTTCTTTTCATTCCAATAAACAATGTTATTTACCAAAAAAATCTATTCCCTAACATTCCCTTCTCTACTTCCAAACCCCTCGACCAATCCATTGACCCCTTTTCTCGTAGTCACTCACCTTCAAAGTTCCCTGACATCCCCTTATCTACTTTCCAGTCCCTCGGGCGATTCATCCCTTGGCACGGTTTCCTCACATCGGAAGGTCCAAAAACCAATACATACCCCTGCCTCAAAATCATCATATCGGTCATAACATGCTTATGAAAATCAATGGACACTATTGGGTACCGATGTCCCACAATGACCCTGCTCCTGAAATGCTTTGCCAACATACTACTGAATGCTCCAATTCCTTTTACTATTGTTGGTAACCATCTTACAGTCAGTTCCAACCACCCAAACTAAGCATTTTCCATGCTTTCTTGTACCAAACACATAATTTCCATTAGACTCGAAAGGAATTGTAATAAATTTAAATCATACCTTATTGGTAGCTCATCGATAAGGTGAAACTTGCAGTTTTGATTGATTTCTGTCACAACAAGTCAAATTATCTCATTGATCAAATCAAAATATCACATCAAGATTTTATGGCAGTCTCATTTTCCCTGTGATTCCTTGCATCACGTAGAATTAACTCATGCCTTTATTCATGCCTTTACAAGATGATGACCTAGTCTCTTATCTCAATATTAGTCCTAAGATAACAACCTGTTAAATACATGTTCATGAATATAACACATATCCACATAATGTTAGACAAAATCAAGGTTAAGAAAATCTCTTGTATTCATGCGAAACACTCATTCATTTGGAATTTTAGTTTCCAAACATAGCCAAAAGAATTCTCACCCAATTCCTTTCTTTTATCTTTTTACCTTGTTGCAATTAAGTCATTTTATGTGTTATCACATTCACCCAAATGTTAGTTATATAAACAAATCAATTGTTATATTGTCATGCTAATACCAAGCATGTTGCCCTGCAACTATTCACACATGTTTTGAAATCAGTGTTTACCAAGACTAACAACCATGTCATAGTCTGCAATCAACTCATAGTCATTAGTCATAGTGCTACAACTAACAGCCACTTGCACTCAAGTGCATATCAGTTGTCTCAGTGCATATTGTGTTAGTACAACTATCTTAAAGCAACATCATTCCTTCATGAAATCTTATAGGCACATACTCATATCATGCACTTATTCAAACATTCAAACAATCTGTAAACATACCCCCTTACCATCTATGGTCCACACTAAGGTAGAAGGAGATAACTACTATAATGGTCTGATTTCAAATGTCCATTTATGGAAATGGGATCTCCAAAGCTCTACTAAATTTAACCACACTTCCAAAACTTGATTTCATTTCTCATACATTTTTTATGAGATCAAATCAGAGACATTGCACTTATTCCACTTGTAACATACTAACTGAAAACATGCCACATATTCGTGCCACTTCCATTTCTTTACATGCAACTTTCAAATTCCTTGCATGATTTCAAACTCCTTGCATGCAAATAGGCATATATCAGCTACAACAATATTATCACACAACAATATTATGCCATTCAAAAAAAACATTTTATTCAAACAATTACCATACTATTACATTTTCTTTAAACAACCACTATACTATTACATTTGCATGTAAACATTTCTTCAAACACTTTACATGTAAACTAGTATAACAAATCATTTGCATACAAATAAGAATATATAAGCTACAAAAATACTATTACACAATAATACCATCCACAACCACAAACAAAATACTCACTGGGGAATTTTATCAAATAGTTTGTATGCAATGAATCATTGAACCATTTAAGCATTTCATCAAACACTTTGCATGCAACTAATATGGAAAATGATTCAATGGATATCTCCCAAACTATAATAGTACAAGTTATGAAAATTGAATCATATGATCAATGGGAGTTTCCCTCACTATGGATCAAGTTTCAACATTTGGAACGTCATATATGAAAAGTTCTAACAAAATCACCAACACAATCCTATTTGGTGCACAATTCTAGGAGCATTCAGGAAGCTCGACTTCCACTGGTCATCTCTCCTAAAATATAGCGACCCAATGTCTGAAATTTTTACCACAATATCAGTGGGATTTCCCCTCATTGTAGAAAAGTTTTCAACTCTTGTGACTGCCCAGAAGAAAAATTATAACAAAAGTTCCAACATAGCCTGTTTGAGGCCTAATTCTAAAATCATTCAGGAGGCTCGACTTCCTATGCTCATATCTCCTAAAATATTGCGAACCAATATCTGAAACTTTAACCACATTATCAATGAGCTTTATGCTCAGTGTGGAGAATTTTTTAGCTTCTGAAACTTCACAAAAAAATTCTATAATAAAAATGAAATAAATTGTACTCATTAATCGCTGCATCTCCACATGCACAGTCCTGCATTTTAAATGATTATTGATTTAATAAGGGACAAGAGCTGAGTTGAATGTGTGCTATTGTCATGTGAGTATATGAAAGAGTTTTGCGTGGGTTGAATAAAGAGAAGGATGAAGAGGAGAACAAAGAGTTGGAATCAGGCAGAGTGGCTGCCAATTACAATGAGCAATACAGTTTCTTATGGAGTGCGGGTTGGAGCCTACAAACCAGGGAGTTGGTGTTTCCATATTAGTGGATGTCTAAGTAGATATTGGGGATTGGTGCCTCCTGAAAGTTAGTGCTTGCACAAATCCAAGAAGATGCAATTTGGTGTTTGCAACAAATACAAAAAGTTGGTGCTTTTGGTAAGCTAACTAGGTGTCTACAGAAGAAAGATAATTGGTGCTTCCTACTAGTGGGTGTTAGCAAACAATAAAAGGGAGTCGTCGTTTTCTGTGAGTGGTGGCTCACAAAAAATTTGATGTAATAGAGTATGATCTTATTTTAAAATCATAACAAGCAAATTTTGGTGGTTTTTCTCGCGGAAGGGTTTCCATGTTAAACCTCTGTGTCTCATGTGTATGTTTCTCATGAATTGAGTGTTTTTGTTTATTCATATGGTTGTTGTTTTGATTTGTTAGTGGTTTCTCACATCATGAATGCCAAAGTTTTAATGTGAATCTATAAGTTGGCATAAAAATTAAAGATTATCCTTAATACTGATTCACACCCCCAGCCCCACCACACGATATTAAACAGCGCTTCCAACACAATCATCCACAAATTGTCATTTATAAGCCCTAAATTGCACCCTTTTGTTAACGAAAATCTGTGTCAAATCAATTAATGATAACAGATAAATGGATAAAAAATATTACTAACTAGGATGGAATCTTTGACCACTGAAATTAGTAGAGACTTGTTAGGGTGGGATCACCTCCACCGAAACTAAACAAAAAGAAGGGGTCTTAAAACCCTTAGAGCCCCATCTCACAAAAAATAAAAGTATTTGATCCAAGTTGATGATGACAAAATGATTCCAACTCTCCTTTATTTATAGATTTCCTCATGGGGTTTTCTCTAATGTGAGGGGTTGCAAATGCACCCCCAATTTGAGCTTTTTTCCCCAGTTACCCCAAATATTACCCAATATTTCCCTAAACATTAGATAATTATGTTTCACACTTTATCAATGACTATATCCTATGGGGTTAGATAGGTTACTTTGTCCTCCCTTATCCAATTAATTGGAAGAGGACATTATAACCCCCCCCCCCCTTCCCAAAATTGCTTTCCCTCAAGCAATTGAAATTGTAAGAGACCTATCCTAGGGTCTGCTAACAAATCTAATTTCTTAAGAAATTAAATGCAATAAGAGGCGATAGTTTACTTAAAAGACTTTTAAACAAATAAAATTTTACCATTTACATTCTAATCAGCATAACTTAAGGTGAATATTTCGTTCTAATAAAATTTACAAGAATAATCTATGGAAGAATACCTGTACCGGTGGCTGGTGGAGATGCCTTTGTCTTGCTGCTCCTACTGAACGTTCTTCTTGACGGACCCAACTGGATTTACCTCCCAGCCAACTAGGAAATAATCCCTAGCCCAGAAAACCTCCACAGGTTCCCTAGCCCTCCGAGCCCAAGTCTAACCAAATGTAGTGTGTGTGTCCAAGATGAATGATCCAGACTAAGATGAATAATATTTCCCTTCTCTCAACAACCCAAGAAACCTCCAGAGGTTCCTAAGGTCTCCAAAAAAACACAACAAGTCCTAAAATCACAACCAACCCCACAATCATAAGCAAGACCCAACATCCCCTTTTCTCCCTTCCCCCTTCCCTTTTTATACCCTCCCTCTCTTCTCCATCTCAACCACCCCTCATTAATGTCATTAAATTCTCATCCATCCTTACAGTTGACTTCTCTTCTCCCACGTAAAGTTGGGAGTATATTTAGAAATGTGACATGAATATAAAATTGGGAAATTAATGGGAGAGGACCATGTTTTCTCCCAAGTAAATCTGAAAGTACATTTGGGAATGTGAGATGAATATATATATTGATAATTAAATGGAGAGGAATATGTCTTCTCCCAAGTAAATGTGAGGGTGCATTGGGGAATGTGAGATGTAATTAAATGGAGAGGACCATGTCTTCTCCTAGTAAATGTGAGGGTACATTGGGGAATGCGATATATATATATATATATATATATATATATATATATATATATATATATATATATATATATAATGAGTTGGAGAGGACCATGTATTCTCCCAAGTAAATGTGAGGGTATATTGGGGAACGTGAGATGTAATTAAATGGAGAGGACCATGTCTTTTCCCTAGTAAATGTGGGTACATTGGGGAATGTGAGATGAATACATATATTATTTGAAATAATGGAAGGAGGCCATACCCTACCTAAGATTCATTTTGAGAAGGTAATTTGGGAATTTGAATCATAGAAATCATGAATTTTATATTAGACCAATATTTCTCAATATTTTCAGATAATGTAAACATTAACAAAATTTGCAGGATAAGGTTTAAGTGGGGCATTACAGAAATTCAGATGCTGCAAAATTTGTTCTCCTTCCCATGTTTCATTTTCTTCAGGTAGGTCTTTCCATCTAATATGATATTATAAAATTACTCTACCCCTTAGTATTTTTTCTCACACTTCCATTATTGATTCCATAGTTAATTCTGACTCTCCTTGTTCATCCAAATGAGATAGCTTGATGGAAGTAGTGACCTGTTGCCCAGTAGCCTTCTTGAGACATGATATATGGAAGACATGAGTTTTTATTTCTTTTGGTAGCTCCAACTCATAGGCTACATTGTCGATCTATTGAAGCACTTTGTAGGGTCCATAAAACCTCATATTCAGTTTTTTTGCACTACTTTTCTCGACTATACATTGTCAATCTGGTTGTAATCTCAAGAAAATAAGGTCTCCTGCCTCAAAATCGTGTTCCATGCAATGCTAGTCTACATACATCTCTTGTTGGTTATGAGTGACCTGCAAATGTTTTTTGATTATCTCGAGAATGTCATTGATTTCTTGTATCCAGTATCTCTCAATCCATTTATTTACAATTTATATTTGACCATCTTTCTAAGGGTTGTAACTAGTGCTAGGGTGTAACAACCCTAGTGAAAATTCTATGTAATAAAATTTAATAAAGGAAAAATAATAACCATGACTGATGGGACACGTATTCCAAGATGAATGTTGGGAAAAATTAGTGAAGGGGATCACTAGTGATTGATTAATGGCTAAGGAAATTGTAAAAGGCAATGGCAAAGGCTTTGGAAAGGTAAAATGACCTTGTGGCACATTTATTTATGAAAATAATAAAAATTAAGAAAAAAAGGAGGTAAAAGGTCACAAGTTACATGTGAGGAGGAAATTGAAGCAAAATAATGGAAAATGAAGAAAATAGAGGTCTCATTAATAAAAAAGGCTTCTGAGTATCAATACATAGACTTTTTTTAGTTCAGTTTTGGAGCTCTCTCTTTATTCTCTCTCTATTCTCTATCTCTCATACTCTTGGACACTTAGAGTTTTCTTGGAGCACTTTTGGAGAGTGTGGCATACTTGTAGTTTTGG
Source organism: Pinus tabuliformis (assembly GCA_031772625.1). NCBI lineage: Eukaryota > Viridiplantae > Streptophyta > Pinopsida > Pinales > Pinaceae > Pinus > Pinus tabuliformis. The sequence goes on from CM062817.1 coordinate 1,514,729,793, forward strand.
AGCAAGAAGGCAAAGGAAGAGCAGGAAAGCACAAGAGGACATCGGGATCAACAAATACAACATGTTTTTCTTGTAGGTACTGAGTTGCATGTATGTTTTCCTCACTATTTTTGGCATGAATGGAATATACATGTACTTTATTGGTCATGATCTATCATTAGCATAGAGAATTTCCTGAATTGACAATGGATTTGCCTAGACTTTCCATTTCCTGGATAGCCATAGTGTTGTGGGTTCATTTCTTTGTTTTTCTGGTTGGTTCTCATGTTTCCTTTAGCTTGGGTTGAGTTACTAATTCCTGGAGCCTTGGTTAGACAAACGCTCTGGAAACTTGTAACAACTTGGGTTGAGTTACTAGTCCTAGAGCCTTGGTTAGAAAAATGCTTTGGAGCCCTTGCTGGATTGAGTTACTAGTCGTGGAGCCTTAGTTAGACAAATTCTCTAGAGCTCGATGACAATTGTGGGTTGAGTTATTAGTCGTGGAGCCTTGGTTGGAAAAAACACTCTGTAGCCCTAGAAGACTTGGGTAGAGACCAATTTGGTGATGGTTTTGTGATGTTTGAGTGTGAGGTGGAATCATTGTTTGATGGGTTGAGGTGGCTTGGCCTTTGGAAGCCTTGGATGATTTTGATTCATGTGATTTATGAGATCCCACATTCACACTTGGAATATGGAACGAGAGTGACTAGATGAAGAGAGATTTGGCTCAGCCATGTCTACAGTCGGGTGGCTCGAGGAAGTCCCACTACTGGTTGACCTTTGCATTATTAATATGAGGTTATTTCTCCTTGTTATTTCAGGAGTATTGTACTGGTTTATATGTGGATGATATGACTGTGATTTCCTTGGTATTTCTATTAAATTATGTTGGTTATGAAGATGTATTAACATAGTGGATATGTATGGCTCTCATCATGTTTTTCCTTGTCAATGAATGAACAATGTATCTATGGCCTAATTGTAGGTTTTAACCCCATACATAAATTACCTACATACAAATTCTAAACACAGAAAATAAACAATGCGAGAGCAGAACACATAAAACACATATACACAGAGATTTTCCCCTGGATCCCAAAACCGGGACTACCAGCTTGATTTTTCATTATGTTCCTTTCAATGTTAAAATACATATTTATACATGTCGAAGCATCCAATACCATGGACTAAAAACCATCGCGTCCAAAACCATGGATCGAAAACCATCGCGTCCAAAACCATGGACCGAAAACCATCGCATCCAAAACCATGTGCGAAAATCATGCATAAAACAATAGGTAGGTCAGCCCAATCTAATATAGGGTCCAAAAACAAAATTTTCCGGGGCGCTGCCCCAGACCCCATAGAGTGGGGTTACCTACACCCCTCAAACCCCCTTTGACTCCCCCTCGCTACGCAATCAGCGCAACGAAGGGGGGCTCCGCCCCCCTTCTAAATTCCTGGTTAACTACGTGGGCTAGTCGTGGAAAGAATATAACACAACCCAACATTCTCCCACTTGTTGTTTTATTTCCACAGGGGGCCCTAAGAGAGTTTAGTCATTTATCTAGCCCTGCAATGCCCATTGTTTCTCTACACCAAGAGAACTTCTCAGAGCTCACAGATTTTGTCAATGCATCTGCATTATTCTTCAAAGTGTCCACTTTTACCAGCGACACCTTTTTCTCTTCTATCATATCCCTCACAAAGTGATACTGAACATCAATGTGCTTTGTCTTTGAATGATATGCAAGGTTCTTTGCCAAAAATGTTGCACTTTGGCTGTCACAATCTATCCTTATAGCTCCCTATACTAACCCCATACTTGAACACAATCTCTGCAACCAAACTGCTTCCTTGCTTGCATGAGTGGCTGCCATGTATTCTGCCTCTGTAGTTGATAGTGCTACTATAGATTGTTTCTTACTCATCCAACTGGATTCACCTCCAAATAGGTTAAACACATACCCACTTGTAGATCTTTTGTGATCCAGATCTCTAGCCCAGTCTGCATCAACAAAGCCACGAATATCCAACTATTGGCTTATTGGGGCCCGACCCAGGTTCAGAAGTATTTTAGGCAAACAAATCCTACACTGCCGGTGCTTTCAGCAACAGCCCGTGGAGTGCAGACTGAAGTCTCACCTGAGGTAGTAGGGGAGGATGCTGGAACCAGGTTTCCACACCCTTGGGATGTCTAGATGTGGTCTGGAGGGGTTGCGAGCCACTCTGCGCCCTTGCGCTACTTTGTACTGCTGTCAGGATTCCGCGTAGATCCGCACTGATGAACTTTATTATTAACGAGTTTATTATAGATCAGATATGATTCCTAAGGTCTTTAAGCAAACATTTAATAGTAATAACTAGTGCACGCAATCATACATAGGCATAAATTCCGAACAGAAACATATAAATCACAATAGATGCATAAACTAGAATATAGCTAGATCCACAATCTTTCAGAACCAAATTATCTTTATGAGTGTCTTTACTTAAGTACAATCCACTTCTTACACTGTGCACTCAGCTGCAGGGGTCCGCGCACATAGCTACGGACTCTATTAGGTCCCCGCGCACATCGCTGTGGAGCCTCTATCTATCTACTACACCCTCGACTCGGACTTACAGACGCAGAGAAAATATTGCCTTCATAAACCCATAACATTTAAGATCCAAAACCAAAAACTTACCTCTAACCTTAGAGCCTTGCTTTATTTATACATTCCCATGGTCCTCGGACCATGGGCAGGCCGACTCACTTTCTATTTTCTTACATTATTTTCGGGCAGATAACCCTTTGACTTGAATTTTTACAATTCACGCCTTGTGCACGTCGCAGAACCTTTACCATACTATTACCAAAATTGTGGGCTTTGAGCCCCAAAAATAATTACGCGGGGCCTCCGCTACCCAACATGCCCCCAACACAATCATCATGACTCGTCCCAAGTAACTCGGCTGGTGCAACAATCTTCGCGCGAAGGTCATTTAACAACTTCTGCGCTTCACTTACACTTGCAAAAAACTCTTCTGTCATCTGCTGTACCCGTTCTACACGAGCCACCGATGCATCAATATCAGTTTCAGTTGCTTGGTCGGGTTCATATACTGCCTGCATGTGTGCTAACATTCCCTCGATGTTGGTGGAGACCGCGCATGCCTCATCAAGCCAAGGCTGGATGCGTTCTTTAAGCACTGCTTCCTTCTACAGAGTGACGTCTACTTGTGCCTTGAGAACCTGGGCCTCCCTCATTTTGGCCAATTGTTGCGTGATGACGATCACTTGTGCAGTCCCCCGGACTTTGTCATAAGCCTGATGTTACTCCTGCGCTTCTGTCTCTACCTGCTGTAGCATTGGGTCTTCCTGAAGGGATGTGAGTGTAAAGAGGGACTGATCCAACGATCCCAAGCAATCTTGGACAACGCGCCCTATCACTTCCAATCCTGCTTGAATTTCGTCACGGCGCTGTTCTCAAATTTCTGGGGGTGTATGCGGCTGCGCCTTCATCCTTAGTTCTGCAATTTGTAAGTTTAATTCCCATTGAGCTTTCGTGGTCTCCTCTTGGGCCGAACGGAATCCTGCGGCCATGTGATGAATCTTGTCAGCTGTTGGAAGTTCTGCTGGCACAACCAACTCTGGTACCTTGCTTCAGACCTCTGCCATGGCCTATTCCAATTCTTTGTTGTCTGCGACCAAGTCATCACACTGTAGAATGTCCTGCTCTAGATTTGTCCTGTCCTCCATTTAGATCTGGAGGGTGCGAATTTCCCTGGCACGGAGTTCAGCAGTTACACCATCCTGCAATTGGTATAGGGATTCTCTAGGAATGGCGTCCAAATTCAGCCCCCAACCCCTCATGTCAGCTTCAACTTCTGCTACGACAGTGCTTGCTGGTAATACTAGAGTGTTCATGGTGGAAGCGCTCACCCTCTACTCCGCTGTGGTTATACCTTTCGCGAGGTTCAGACTCATCCCTCTCGGGGGTCGCACCTGTAACACTCGCAACTATGCCTTAAGCTCTCCCAACACAGTTGTCTGCTCTGTCATCAGCTCCTGCAGAGCACCTTGAGTGACATCATGCGTTGGTTCGCTGCGGTCCAGAAAGTCTTTCTCCAAGGTATTTGCTATCTTTGTCTTTTTGCGTGTATGTGGCAACTTCTGGGTGCACAACCTCTTGACTTGGGTCGATTTTGCAGTGTATTCCTGTGTCTCCACTTCCCCTTGTATGTCCTGCTCTGTGGACATTTCTTGGTCATTCCTGATTTCTTCAGCGATTGTGGTGGTGGTTGCTGCTATTTCCTTGGTTGTCTCCTGCTGCGAGGCTACTTTATGTTCCTGTCGCACTTTTTCTGCCATCCTGGTGATTCACAACTTGAGTTCCTTATTTCGCTGCTGTGCTGCCATCTTTTTTAATTCGGCCACATCCAAGGTGCGCCACTCCGGGGCCCATGCTGCCATTACCTCATAAATTTCCTCGTCCGTTGCAATGAATGAAAGCTTTTCCCATGTTTGATTTGGATCCTTCCGCGCTCGGATATACAGATTATGCATGTCTGCTTTGAACTCAGCCACGCTTTGCAAATGGTTGTATACTGTCGGGGACAACTACGGTTTGCAAGCGATCCATGTCCGGATAATCGCCTCCATGAATATCCAAAACACCTCGATTTCACAAATCCTTGTGGCATCTTTCGTAGCCTGGAGCGAGTTATACCGCACGACTTCAGGGAGATTCTTCTCAATGTTGGGAAATTCGCTGCCCTTTGGCAGCTCTCTTGTCATCAGTAGGATTGTTAGGAGTAGCCATGCATAATGGAAAGTCTTACCTTGATCCCACGCTTCCCAACAATTCGTAAAAAATTCATTACAGAGGAATTGCACCCAGTTGAACTGAACCCCTTCTGCACATTGTTGGGTGAGTGCAATGACAAAGGCTGGTACCTCGTTTGCACAACATTTCCTCATGAGCTTACCGGCTAATAACTAGGTGGCAACGTGCACTCCTCGGTCTTTGATGCTTGCTATTACATACCCGCGCTTCCGCTTTTCCAGTTTATATTTAGCCTTCATTACTTCTACGAGATCCACATCGCTACTCATTCCGGCTATGTCCGCTGGGTCGTTCCCTTTAGTAGGCATATGGGTAATTCGGTGTACTAAATCAGCTATGATGGGAATCGGTTCCTCAAGCCAGAGATATCCGTCATGTACCAGACATAGTAACTGTCGGATAACAAAAATGGTGATGGCCACGTGGTGATAATGGGGTATCCACCTCAGATTGAGTAATCCTGCCTGTTCCACAGCTCGTAACCACTTCCGCTACAGTAATTTTTCCTCGGCCAATTGGGGGAGCTTCTCGCTATCAGTAAGATCCCAATCTTCGAACTTGATACTCAGTATTCGGCCCAGCGGTAGACCATCAAATCTTATTTCATCCGGAAGAAGTGGAGTCTAGAGCGTACTCTTCGTGGCCTCTAGGTCCTTAGGTGCCTTAGCTGTCCTGTTCCATGGAGAGATATATAGTGGTAGTGAAGGTATCTGGAAAGCATCCTCCTCTTCCTCATCTTGTGCTTCAATCTAAGCGATCAGGGCTTGCAAATCTTCCTCGTCCTCCTCTATTTTAGTGGTGATTGCTTTGCCCTTTTCGGCCACTGATAATTTGTTGAATCTCGGTGATACCCGGACTGGCCCCATAGTCTGCTTGTCTTTTCGAGGTCGCGATGTGCGTGGGGACTTTGGAACTTCGGGGGCAGTGACCACTTCTTCTGGCTCCTCCTGGGTCGGATACAGTTCTTCCGTGAACCGTGCTCAGGTTCTAGCCATGGTACTCATGGGAGGCCTAGTAGCTGGATGTTTGTTGTTCTATACTGGCTCAAATCTCAAATATCCCAGTGTTGTCCAAGGGTTTTTATATGAATGCGTAAATTTGAATGGAACCCTTCCCTCCTTTTTCAATTCATTAATATCTTCTTGGTGGCAGATCTTTTCGTATCTAGCTCGGGACTCCTATCTTAATGACCTGCCACCCGCTCCTCTCTGCCGTAACTCAAACTTCTTGTCATGAATAGTGACGTCAACGGTCACCTCCCAACCTTTCCACACGGCAGCGCAACTGCTTCGGTGCGACTGCGATCTTGTTGACCGAATGGCCCTGCACGGGAGCCTTTTTCCGCGCAGTCCTCCTGCAGACTTGTTTATAGTCCTGTGCCTCCTTTCAATTGCTTGGGGCACTGAGACTGTGCTTTCCACAGCTAGTCAGGTGGTCGCACCCTAGGTACGAGATTTCAGCTTCCCTGCTAGCCCGGGCTGCGGGCACCTTTCGAGTGCCTTGATATCCGTTATCCCATCGGGTGCTGCTGTATATGGTACACTTCTCTGTTGGTGCGATTGCAACCATGATAGCAGGGTCGTAGCTTGTTCTAGTACCAAGCTAGACCCGACCAAGCCTGGTTCCCTTATTTGTAGATTTGCGCTGCCCGCTTATGCGATGTCGATTTTAATTTTGCTGATATCTTCATCCAACATCGTGCTTTTCCTCCTTAGTCGTGCCCATTCTTCCTTGATTTCGCAAAGCCTGCTGCTGCTGTGCCGAATGGCCTCCTGCAATCGTCAAATTCCCTTGCCCAGGACCTCACGTGTAGACTGAACTGCAGATTTTGCGGTCTAGGGAGATTCTTCCATCATCTTCACTCCCCTCCTTTTGCCGATGGTCTTATAGGCCCATCAAACCCCTTGTATCCACAGATTCCTATTGGGTTGTCTTATCAGGCGGATGCTGTTCATGCTCCGCCCGGTTTTCCTGCCGGCTTTGTTGCAAACAATTGGCAGAAGGCATCATGGGGAAGTCTGATTTTTGATTCTTAGTTGGTTAGGCATGTGCACCACATACACTTGCATCCTACACTATCGATGGATGCCCCCGCTTTGACCTCCAACGTGTACGCGCGCCCGCCTTCTACATCCGCGCCACTTTCTCCTAGTATGTTGGCATGTCCTCCACCCTTGTGCAGTTGTTTCACACAACATCCCCGTTTGTGCACCCTGCTACTTTTGCTCTAGAATTTCCTTTTCGTAGTGGTCTATGAGTTCCTCCACGTTCGTTTCACCTGCATTTTTTGGCAACTCCGTTGCTTCTATCATTACGCGGCATAGTGATCTAACCATCATATTACAGTTTAGCATTGTGACCTCATGCAATCGGTTCTGCCATCGCTCAATCTCTTCATCTGAGTTTGACATGCAGGAACTGTCACGTTCCCATGAGATTCTCTCGTCCGCTGTCGGATTCACCCGATCTTGATCCTGCGCTGTGATCTGGTAGATGCAGTCCAATTCATCGTCACTGTTGTCATTGCGCACTGGCTCAGTGTAGCGCGCCCCATCGGCTAGGTCCAGTGGAACCACTACATGGAGAGACTTTTTCTTGAATATCATTTTTCGTCTCTTTAGGTTGATGACTCCATTCATATCCATGGCCCAGTCTATCCCTAACAATGCAGGATATGGGTTACTGCCTCCACAATTTCTATTACCTCAAAATCTGTTTGTGTGCTCGCACCTTCAATGTCTATTGTAACTCCTTGCAATCTTCCCATGGGCAAGACTTTCTGTTGGTTTGCCATCCGTAATTGAATAGGAGACCATTATAGTGCGGACTTGCCCATGTGTTCCCAGGTTTGTTTAGCTAGCACATTCGCATCTGATCCCAAGTCCAGAACGACTTGGTATATCTCATAGTTGCCAATCTGTGCAGTTAACCACATTTCCCGCCCGGTGCGCAAAGCATGTTTTCCTAGTTTCCGGACCATGCGCAATTCACCCGACCCTGCACACCTAGTTATCAATTCCTGCAATCCCTTAACTGCTTTATTGTCTCGTAGTAGCTTCATGCATGTCTCTAAAAAGGTAGTTAGCATAGAGGGATCCATTTCTGGTTCAGAGTGATCCTTGCTACCTGAAGTAGAGGCCTCCACGAAGCTCTTCTTAGCTTCCATAAATGTCTCCTTTGCACGTTCCAAATCAAACTCAGGTTGCTTTGTAGGGGCCTTGCGAACCTAGGTATCTTTCTCCGGTTGTTTCCCCTTATCCTCTCCTGTAGTTGCACCACTTCTAAGCACCATGTTCACGTCAGGGTCCTCTTCGCACGGTTCAGCCTTCATCATTTAGATGTTCTGCGTGGTAGTAGACTGAAGCACCCCCTTTTCACGCATATGTGTGATTAGTGTGGGACAATCTACCGCTTCATGATCAAACTGGTAACAGTATGGGCAACATGTTCTGGTCAAGTTCGTGCAGTCACGCGCGTAGTGCCCAGGTCCCCCATAATTGTAGCAGATTAACTGTCTGTGTCCTCGTACGGTCCCATTCCTCCTCCTCCCCGTCTGCATCCCTGGAATCCACCACGTGCTATTGCTGCAGCTGGATCTTGACCTCGCGCCTTAGTCTGCATCCTGTAAGCAGGTGTCTGATCCATCAGTAACTCATAACTTCGGCAATTTTGTTCGTCATGGCCCATCGATCTACAAAAATTTCAAAATAGCTGCTGGGGGGTTGTATAAATTTCTGTAACAGATGACAGTTGTCCCTGTGGCGTGCTTTCCTTCCAGTTGACAAATCGTGCACTAGAGCGCGGGCGCCGCATTTGGCCCCACCTGCACCTCTAGTCACAATGGCATTGGTCCCCCCCTGCCAAATAGTTCGTGAATATCGGGCAATGATCCTTATCGTGGCCCTGGCCTTTACATTTTATGCACCACACCTCTTCGCGCGCCTCTGACCGGGGCGCCTTATCTTGTTTCAAACTTTGCATCTCCAAGCATAAGTTTTGTAGTTGCGCATGGATTTGCTGAACTCCCAACCCAGGATCCTGTATGGGGGTTTCATGCAACCTCATCGCTATCTCTAATGCTTCAGCCTGGGTCGAGATCTTTTGCTGTGATAGCGCCGTTCTCAGATGTGGTGTCAAAGATGCCACAAACCACGCGCGGTGCTGCGCATCCGTCAATGTCATGTTAGCCTTTTGGATCGTACTCTTCAGTCTCTGATCCAGATCCCAAAGAATTTCACCTGGCAACATCACAATCTCCTTAAACCCGATAATCGACCGCATCTTTGATTTTGGCCGGCTAAATTCTTTGTTCAATGCATCATGGATCTCCGCTATTCCCGCATTCGGGCGATCGCTAGAGTTCTTTATATATCACGTGAACGCGCGATCCTGCAACGCGCTTACTAGAGTAGCCTTTTTGATGATATCATCCGTTACGCCTTGGGCTTCCCATACAGCCTTTACCACGAACCAGAACTGATCTGGTTCCTCATTCCCCACGCCTCTAAATACAGGCAACTTGATTGCACTCGCCATTCCAATCTTCGGTGGTGGTGGAGGTGGTGGTTTAAGATGAGGTTGATGTAAGTGAAGTTGGTGGGGGCGTGGATAGAGGTGGTAATAGTGGAATGCACTGCTTGATCAAAGGACCGTGCTTCTCAGAGAGAACCCAGCTAGTTCCTCTTCGCTTTCTCGCGACAGTGAAATCAGGGGACTGTTCTCCAATCCTTCAGACCCTCGGTAGCCTCTTTTCCGCTCTGTGTTACCCAGACATCATGGATTTGCATAACCCGTTTTTCACATAACAACATTTTAAATCTAGGTATTCAAGATTTGATGTACCTTACCCCTGGACCTAGAGAAAACGCTTTTCCGCTTCGCTATAACTCACGGTTGTGTCTATCGCAAACCCAGTGATAACCCCTCCTATTATTCGGTCTAGTCAATGATCTACTGCCCGTGCAATTTTATCTTCAGATGCCTCTAGCCTGTGCACCAACTCGGGAGTCCACATTATTAGTTGATCAAGTCTGCACCTTCCCACACTGTCAGCTAGCCTCGCGATCCACTCGTACACCTCTAATGCGAAGGTCGCAAAGAAGATCTCATGGATCTCCATATATATGTAGCGATCCAACCACCTCTCTTCAGATATTCGTGGGTTTTTGTTTCTTGTACCGTGAACTCGTGCAGTTTCTGATCCAACAATCTTCAATCTCTTTCTTCATAGGGTTCTAGTGTTTCAACATCAGACATCCCTTAGGCAGATCCCAGTCCCGACAACGAAACCATTTGTTAGCTTATTGGGGCCCGACCCAGGTTCAGAAGTGTTTTAGCCAAACAAATCCCGCACTACGGCCCTTTCGGTAACAACCCGCGGAGCGCGGAATGAAGTATCATTGAGGTAGTAGGGGAGGGTGCAAGAACCAAGTTTCCGCACCCTTGGGATGTCTAGATGTGGTCTGGAGGGGTCGCGAGCCGCTCTGTGCCCTTGCACTACTTTGTACTACTGTCAGGCTTCCACATAGATCCCAACCGATGAACTTTATTATTAACAAGTTTATTATAGATAAGATCTGTTCTTAAGGTCTTTAAAGCAAACATTTAATAGTAATAACCAGTGCATGCAATCCACTTCTTACCCTGCGCACTCAACTGCAGGGGTTCGCACACACAGCTGTGGAGCCTCTATTTATCTACTACACCCTCTACCCAGACTTACAGATGCAGAGAGAATATTGCCTTCATAAAACCCATAACATTTAAGATCAAAAACCAAAAACGTACCTCTAACCTTAGAGCCTTGCTCTATTTATACATTCTCATGGTCCGCGGACCATGGGCAGGTCGACTTAATTTCTATTTTCTTACATACTTTTTGGGTAGACAACCCTTTGACTTGACTCTTTACAATTCGCGCTTTGCGCACGTCGCGGAACCTTTACCATACTATTACCAAAATTGTGGGCCTTGAGCCCTAAAAACCATTACGCGGGGCCTTCGTTACCCAACACTAACACTCTGTCCAATCTGGTCTTCCTTGGTAGCACAAACCATAATCACTAGTGCCACATAAATACCTGAAAACCAGCTTCATTGCTGTCCAATGCTCCTTCCTTGGTTTTGACATAAACTTGCTCAATACTCCCACTGCATGTGAAATGTCTAGTCTAGTACAGACCATCGCATACATCAGGCTACCGACTGCACTTTCATATGGAACACGGGACATGTCCTCTTCCTCTTCTTGTGTCTGGGACACTGTTCAACAGATAAACTTACACCTGCAGGAATATGAACCTTCCGGTTTACTATCCTGCATATTAAACCTCTGGAATATTGTCTCGACATACTTCCTATGGTTTAACCAAAGCTTCCTCTTTGTCCGATCTCTTGTAATTTCCATGCCCAAAATATAGTTTGCAACACCAAGATCTTTCATGTCGAATTTGGAGGACAAATGGGTCTTAAATCCTGGGTAATTTCTTTGTCATTTCTAACCAGCAACATATCATCCACATACAAGACCAGATAAATAACAGAGTCACCAATTAATTTAAAATACACGTAGTGATCTGCATTGCTTCTGGTGAAGCCAAGTCCCTGTATAAATGTATCAAATTTCTGATACCACATCCTTGGTGTCTATTTTAACCCATACTGAGACTTATTTAACTTGCATACCAGTTCTTTCTTACCCTTCACGCAAAGCCTTCAGGTTGCTTCATGTAGATGTTGTCTTCCATATCCCCGTGAGAAAATGCTGTCTTCACATCCATCTGTTCTACCTCAAAACCAAAACCAGAGGGGAAACTCACCCGATTCTGCTTCCATATACACAATTTTCACAGAAATCAAAATCCTGAGAGCTATTAGTCATACCTTCTACCATACCTTTACATGAAGTATTCGAAGGCCCTTCTCTCCAATATGTCCAAGCCTTTGATGCACAGCATGGTCTTTTCTCTAGAGACCACTATATTTTTTGTTCCACTTTTAGGAACCACAGAACTGTTGCACCCATCAATAACAGTGCTACCTTGCAGCTTGTACAGAGTTCCAATTCGAACTCCCCACATGAATACTAGTGCTCCACGACCATCTTGCAGGTATCTTTCTCGAAATTATTTTTACACCTAGATCATCCAACTTGCTTATAGAAATCAGATTTCTAGCCAATGCAAGAATATGCAGAACACTCGGAAGTGTTATAACCATTCCACCTTGCACTTCAACTTTACTTTTCTGCGACCAATGATTCTAACCTTCATGTCATCCCCCAAGAGACATCATTACCATCATATTTCTCATACTCGCAGAACCACTCTCTATGGGGAGTGAAGTGAAAGGATGCACCTTAGTCAATCAACCATGCCTCATGATCTACATGTGTACTTGAAGAAGCCAAGTACACATCCCCACCTTCATCTGAGGTGGTTTTCGCCTCTGCAGAAGGAGCATCATCAGATCCTTTTCTTTTCTCAGGAGCTTTAGATTTATAGTCTCTTTTGTAGTGCCCTTCCTTTCCGCATTTCTAGCGCACCACCTTTACAGGTTTTCCTAGAGATATAGATTCCCTCTAGATTTAAATCTCTCACTCGATATTTATTTTTGTTTCTGTTTTGGGACCATCCTTGTACAGAAAAGGCATCACCATTTTGGCTCTCCATATTTTTCCGTCTCATCTCCTTCATCAACAAGGATGAGACTATTTCATCAAACTATAATGCAGTTGCATGCTACCTATTGTAATAACGAGACTATCCCATGAATCTCGTAGAGCACTGTTGACACCTAATCCTTGTGATTGGGTAAATATATATAAATAAATAAATGAGAAATGTGAACAGTCATCGGGAGATGACTGAACAGTCTCTCCCTCATGTATATAACAGACCTACCTGATTCATGAATAATACGAATCAGTTTTTGCTTTGTGGAGTTACTACCTGGTCTGACATGGTATCAGAGCCAGCCCTTTTTTAGCTTTTGTGTCCCTTGTAACTCCTTGTCTGCTCTCCATATAGTTGAGCAGCTCCTCCATAAAATTAGCTGCTCCTGACATGGTAGCTGCCCCATTGTCCATACGTTCCATACTGTCCTCCACTATCCAGCGCTGTCCATCCTGTCTGACTGTGAAACGTTTCAGAAAAAAAAAAGGGCGTTGTCCTGACAAGCACTGTCCTGTGCGTTAAAGTTTTTTGAATGCCTTGCCTTGCACCTGCCGCCTCCATTGCATGATTTATTCCCTATTCTGATTACTCGCTCTCCCCTGATACCAGGAGCAGCGTTATTCCCACAGACGGTGGTCTTCGCCTTAGGTCCTGCGCTGGAGTGTCAGGCTCGGTTGCATTGGAATTGAGAGCTGTTTCGGATATAAACATGGTGAACCCGATGTGAAGCGAGAAGACTATTCTGCGGTGAGAAGACTGTTTGCCGGAAATTGCAAGAGTGCAACGGAGCTGACATTTGAGCTCTAACAAATACAAATGAACTGAGACCTCGTTCTAGTGGCGGAGCGGAAGAGTGATGGTGCCACTCGGAATGGTATTTTTGATGGTGTTTAAACTATAACAGTATGATACCTTGCTCACATATGCAGTCATAAATATTTTTTGAACGCAGCCATATGTACTGTTTGAACATATACGCAGCCATAAATATTTTTTTGACAAATTCATTCATCATGCTCTGTCTGCCTTGGATGTTAGCAATCTCTGCTCTAATCTAATATTCGAGTTCTGAAAAAAAATATCGGCAATCTTGCAATTAAGTTCTGTAATTCTAGAGCTCTGAATTGGTTGAAGATGTCGAGGCCTTACAACAATGTGCACGTTGACGTGTATGAACGCTGACATGGTGGCGCACGAAAGCGTTTTGTCTCTTCATTAAAGCATTTCACAGATTCGGAATTTACGGTGAGAGCTGGTTATTTATTCATCTTCATTGTCATACGGGCTGAATATAAGTCGTATGATCTTTTTTTTGTGGTTGTCATATGTTAATTGAGTTTTGAAGTAGTTGAAAGGGTATCGACCGTTGCTGCTCCAACTTTGTAGAGCTCGCGGTTGATGCCATTGCTGCTCCAACTTTGTAGAGCTCGCGGTAAATGATGATTATTGACTATAATATGAATTAACAACCAAAATCGTTTCCCACAGACAGCGTCACAGTGTTTTCCTTGATGCTCTCTGCTCCATATAACGCTGCTGCCTTGCTTTGAAGAACGCTGGTATTGACTAACTAGATTGCACCTTTTCAAAAAAAAGAAGTCTTTTTATCTGATCAATCTGTTGTCCGAACTTTAAAAGAAGCCATGACTCATTCCTACATCGCAGTTTTGAATGGATGAAGTTGTATGAAATGATGGCATTAGGGCTTATGTTGTTTGTTGATAACATGACATATTTGCATGATTGCACTTGATTCCATTTTTTGGAAAGTCATAGGAATACTGTAATTATTTAGTTTCCAAATTTTATAATGGAGAAGTTTGTTGAAAAAGTGAAGGGTTTGGAAAAGAAGACAACTCTTCTTGCACATAGAGAGGATAATCTTGCTCAAGATTCTTCCAGAGCAAGAGGTAGAAGAGATTTCAGAGGCAGGGGGGGCAGAGACTCTCGAGGAGAAAAGACAGATTTTCACTGCATTCGCTGCAAAACAAATGGATCACATGATGCCTCTACATGCAAGCTACCATGGGACAAAATTGAGCAGAAAAGAAATCAACAGAAAAGGTAAAACTGATGATACAGACAAAGGTAAAGCACCTGAATCCGCTCACTATGTTGAGGCACAATGTAACATTGGAGTAAATGAAGATTTATTTAATGCTTCACTTGCATCTTGGAAAAAATGATTGGTTGCTTGATTCAGGTGCAACCATCACATGACTCATAGAAAATATTTTTTGAAGATTTCATTGACAATGTTGATGGAGCAGTATACTTTGCAGATCAATCAAAAATCAAGCCTTAGGGCTTGGCACAATCAGGCTTAAACTGCCTGGTCTTCCAGAATTTCTTCTGGATCATGTTCTATATCTCCACAGCTCAAGACAGACTTGTTGTCTTGGTCCACATCCGCCAGCAAGGTCACTCCATTCATATGTTTGATGGCAAGCTTGAGGTAAGAAAGGCATCTGACCACTCACTTGTCATGAGGGGAATAGAAGAAGAAAGGCTTCTCAAACTGCAAGGAACATCTGCTCATGCACAACATTTCTCATACAATTCTCATCATGAAGAAGGTACACTTTCATCAAGTTTATTATGGCATGCTAGATTTGGACATTTGAACTATGACAGTCTCCGCTTATTGAAGAAAAATGGTGTTGTTGGTTTGCCTACAATTCCTAGAAAACTTAAGCAATGTGATGCTTGCATTCTAGGAAAGCATAGAAAACAGTGTTTTCATGATTCACATTCAAGAGAACATAGGAAAATTGAATCATTCATTCAGATTTATGTGGTCCAATGCCTGTTCCTTCTGCAAATGGAAATAAATATATCATGACATTTATTGATGACTACACAAAATGTGTTGGGTTTATTTATTGAAGAACAAATCTGATGCTTTTCAACATTAAATAATTTTCATAAATGGATTGGAAATGATGCACAATCTCATATTGGGTCTATTCGCACTGATAATGGAAAAGAATACACATCAAATGAATTTGAAAACTATTTTCGCCAACATGGGATCAAACATCAAACAACTGTGCCTTATAATCCCCAACAGAATGGTGTAGCTGAAAGAATGAATAGAACAATCTTAAACATGGTACGATCCATGCTCTTCTTCAAAAATGTAAAGATAATGTTTGGATGATGTTGCTATATGTGTGCATATATAAAGAATAGATGTCCATCTAATGCTATAAGAAACAAGACTCATATGAAATGTGGTATGGACATGTTCCTTCGGTAAAGCATCTCAGGGTCTTTGGTTCCACTGTTATGCCTTGATACCAAAGGTACATAGAAACAAACTTGGTGCTAGAAGTCGTAAGTGTATCTTCCTGGGGTACTCAACACCTTCAAAGCATACCGTCTCTATGATGAAGTAAATAAGAAGTTTGTTGTATCTAGAGATGTATTTTTTTCTTGAATCATCCAAAACTGACAATGTTGTTGAGCGGCAACTTGATCGCTTGGATAGATTCACAAAAGCAAAATCATTTCAAGAATTTGATAATTAGATTCCACATCTTGAAGGGGGGATTCCTATACTAGATCAACATGTGGAATCTTCTTCTGAAGAACACTCTCCCCCGCATGAAACTCCAACAACAGATGATGCTTTAAGTGATGTAATTGATAGAATTGGGAGACTCAATCTTGATTTAGTCCCAACTCAATCAATGGAGCAGCCTGGACCATTTGAGAAAGGTCCCCCAAAGTGGCTGACAAAGACACTTGAAAGTGTTATCCTGATGAAGTTGGAAAGACAGGAACCAGAAATTCAAACCGGCAAAATGGAGGTGATGTAGATGATTGTGAATTGAACTTGTCTACAGATTTTGAACCAACTTCCTTCAAAGAAGCTACTTCTCATGATGAATGGAAAGAAGCGATGCAAAAGGAGTATGATGCCCTCATAAAGAACGACACTTGGAAGCTGGTTGATCCTCCATTAGGAACCAAACCAATTGGCTGCAAGTGGGTCTACAAAAACAAGTATAAAGCTGATGGCTCACTTGACAAGCACAAATCTAGGCTTGTGGCAAAAGGTTTTGCACAAAAGGAAGGGGTTGATTATGAGGAGACTTTTGCCCCCACAGCAAAATGGGCTACCATTCAGACACTCTTTGCACTAGCAGCTCAGAACGGTTGGAAAGTCCATCAAATGGATGTAAAAACTACTTTCTTGAATGGAGATCTAAAAGAGAATGTTTTTATGTCCCAGCCTGAAGGATTTGTTGTGAAAGGACATGAACATAAAGTATGCAAACTTGTGAAGTCCCTGTATGGCCTCAAACAAGCACCGCGAGCCTGGTATGAAAAACTAACTGATCATCTTCTGAAACTCAATTTCAAACATTTGATCTTGATGATGCAACTTTATTTGTCAAGAAATTTGGAAAAATAGTTGTATATCTTGTGGTATATGTAGATGATCTTTTAATGACAGGGAACAATGAAAGCTACATTGCATCCATAAAGAAGGAATTGGGGAAAAGTTTTGAAAATGACTGATTTGGGCTATGTTCATTACTATCTTGGCATTGAAGTAACAACACAAAGTCCATATTTCTTTCAAAAGAAATACATTGGAGATTTGTTGAACAGGTTTGGCATGACAGAGTGCAATCCTCTTACTACTCCAATGGAACAAAACTTAAAGCTCACATCTATTGAAGGAAAAGAATTTGAGGATGCAACAAAGTTAGAAGCTTGTAGGAAGTCTCAACTACCTAACGACTACCAGACAGACATTTCATTTGCTGTTGGAATCCTCTCCAGGTTTATGCAAAAGCTTTGTGAGGGACATTGGTCTGCTGCAAAAAAAGTTCTAAGGTACTTGAAGGGAACTCAAGATTTGGAATCAAGTATACACAGGTGGACGACTTCAACTTGATTGGATACTCTGATTCAGACTTCGATGGAGACAAAGAAACTGGAGAGTATCTACTTCAGGATATGCTATGAGTCTTGGATCAGGAGCTGTCTCCTGGAGATCATGCAAACAATCAGTTCCAGCAGATTCCACAACAAAAGCAGAATACGTGGCAGCAGCTGAAGCAACAAAAGAAATTGTGTGGCTCAGGAAAATTCTTGAAGATTTGCAGGTAAAACAAGTACAATCAACTCCACTCATGATTGACAATACCTCTGCAATAAAGTTGGCCAAGAACCCAAAGTTCTATGATCGAACGAAGCACATCAATACTAAATATCATCTGATTCGACATCATGTTGAGGCTAAAACAATCCATCTCCGCCATTGTTCCACAAATGAGCAAATTGCAGACATCTTCACCAAAGCGCTTGGAAGAGAAAAGCTTGAACGATTCAGAACGATGCTTGGACTCACCAACATCCCTTCAGATTAAGGGGGGGAATGTTGACACCTAATCCTTGTGATTGGGTAAATATATGTAAATAAATAAATGAGAAATGTGAATAGTCATCAAGAGATGAACTGAACAGTCTCTACCTCATGTATATAACAGACCTACCTGATTGAATGAATAATACGAATCAGTTTTTTCTTTGTGGAGTTTACTACTGGCCTGACAAGAACAAACAAATTGATGCACTTATCTTCATCTGAAATTTTTAATATCAACATAATAACTAACTTACCACAGTATTAAATGCGTTCAGATGTTCTGTCACCGAGTCTCCATCTTTCATCCTCAGGTTATACAGTTTTTCCGTAAGGAACAGTTTATTCACAGAGACGTAGATTGGTTCAAAGCCTCTAACTTGTCCCACAAAGCCTTCGCCGTAGCTTTCTTGATACATTCAACAATACTGAATCTGAGACACACAATCGTATTGTGCTCTTAGCCTTCTGATCCAACTTCTTCCATTCTTTATCGGGACACTCCCGTTTGTTTAGTACCTGGATCTACTGCGACCCCAGTAATCTCTATCCACCAACAGATCCTCCATCTTGAATTTCATAACTCAAAACTTTGACCATTAAATTTATCAATTTTTATCTTTCCACTGCTCGCCATTTCTTTCACCACCAGAATCGATCCCGTAGATCTCTCACTGAATAGGGTCAACCACAAGCCTGAGCGAAACCCCTCAGCAACAAAGGCGTCCCTTCAAGCCAAAACAACTTTGATACAAAATGTAGGTTTTAACCCCATACAAAAATTACTTGCATACGAATTCTAAAACACAGAAATAAAACAATGCGGGAGCATAACACATAAAACACATATACATACAGATTTTCCCCTGGATCCCAAAACCAAGACTACCAGCTTAATCTTTCATTATGTTCCTTTCAATGTTACAATACATATTTATACATGCTGAAGCATCCAATACCATGGACCAAAATCATTGCGTCCAAAACATGGACCGAAAACCATCGTGTCCAAAACCATGTGCGAAAATCATGCATAAAACAAAACCATAGGTAGGTCCACCCAACCTATATAGGGTCCAAAACAAAATTTTTCGACGCGTTGCGCCATACCATAGAGAGTGGGGTTACCTGCACCTCAAACCCCATGTGACCCTCCCCACTACGCAATCGGCACAACGAAGGGGGGCCTCCACCCCCTTCTAACCCCCCAGTTAACTATGTGGGCTAGTCGTGGAAAGAATATAACACAACCAACACTAATGGATGAAACTACATCTAATGTGTTGAGGCATCAATGGTTCTTAGTGATTTCCAGATGAGTATGAGACCCCTATGCTAAGATTTGTTGTTTAAACCTATAGATTACATGTGACATGTTTGACAAAATGCCTGTTATGCCTAATAGGGGTCCAGTCAAGTCCTTGTTCAAGTAATTGCATTTGTTTCCTTATTCTGTTTTTTATCTTTCGGTTTAGAAAGTGTCATTGAGTTCTGTGTAGTGACTTGGTATTTGGGCCTGAAAAAGTGGCTCAAATCCCGGAAAGGCAGGCACAACACTAGGCAAGAAAGTCCCTGGATGGATGCATACCCATGTAGTGGGAGCATATAGAGCCTCTTGTACGCATGCATGCCCATATCAAGGGAGCGTTTGAAAGTTTAATGATTTGAAAACTCAGTTGGTTTAGGGGTTGGTTACCTAAGTGGTTGGGATGGCTCCTTGGAGTTGGGTTATTGATGTGGAAGGTCTGTATGACGTGTTTCCATCGGTTCTACTTCATTAACTAATACATAGGGAGTCAAATCATATCATAGTAACTTCTCGTCACATGTTTACCCCGATTGGATGGTTACTTGGGTAGATGTGGGAGGATGGTGTTACAGAGTGGTATCATAGCATGGTTCACCCCTCAGACTGATGGGTTGTGCATTAGTCATGCATTCATGCCGGTTGCATATGTGTTTCTTGTTGTTGTAAGACCATATGCTTGTTGCATTTGTATGGTATGGGTCATGGTTGTTGTGATGTCACCATGGGAAGTCGATGGTGCTGTTGTGGAGTGTGTCGTCATGAGTGTATGGTTGATTGTGCATTGTTTGTGTATGTTAGCATTCACATGTGGTCAAATGTACATTGATGTGGTGCTTGTTGTCACACATGAGGGTCATGGTATGTGTAGTTGATATGGTCATGCATTGATAACTGGAATATAGCTATATTGATGGGTACATGGTTATATGCTTGTATGTTATATTTCTATATGCTGTCATGATTATGTTATACATATAGACATTGATTTGTTGATCTTGCAGACGAGGTATCCTCCTCGAATTATGATAAGGTACATGATATACATTGCAGGAAGAATATCAAAGATAATAACAAGATGGTAGGCTACAGTTCTCGAGACTCTCCCTATGGATCATATGAGCAGTGTGGTGTTGGGCACTCTTCTGAGTTGGAATATGTATTGAGGAGCTTAAAGGCAGATGTAAGGCAAACAATGACAGAATCATAAATATACAAGAGAAACAAGCAAAGGTAAGTGCAGTGATACTTCAAAGTCTTTTCAGAATTGTAGTGACATCGACCCCTTTGGATCAACCATGAGAAGGAGGACATAACTAATGGGGCATATGGTAGTAGGTATCATGGTGGTCACAGGTTGGATAGAGATGACACGGTGAGAGATGGAAGGTTGTTGGACACTCCAGATAGGAGAGGTGATGGACACAGGTACTATTCGAGTTCTGGTTCTAACACGCGTTATGATTAGCATTGTTACCATCCTTAGAGAAAGAGTGATAGGGGATATTTTCCAGATGAGTTTTAAGAAAGCAAAGCCACCTACATTTGATGGATAGATGAAGAAATCACAGGATGTAGAGGCATGGTTTCTTGGTATGAGGTA
Source organism: Pinus tabuliformis (assembly GCA_031772625.1). Classification (NCBI taxonomy): domain Eukaryota; kingdom Viridiplantae; phylum Streptophyta; class Pinopsida; order Pinales; family Pinaceae; genus Pinus; species Pinus tabuliformis. The sequence goes on from CM062817.1 coordinate 1,514,750,566, forward strand.
GTTCTCTAGGTTGCATGATTACTTAGAGAACATGAAAGCCAGAGTAGCTAAATTCAGTCTCAAAGGTAAAGAAAATATTTTGTGGGAAGATGTGAAGAAATTCAGAGGTATTCATAAGGAGGGATTGAGTTGGGATGAGTTTGAAAGGCTATTCCAAAAGAAGTATCTATCAGAGAGATACTTTGATGACAGGGCAAAAAAACTATGAGCTAAAAGATGGGATTGATGATAGATGAGGAGTACACTAGCAGGTTCTTGGAGCTACTGAGGTATGTGCCTTACCTCAAGGAGGAGAAGGCAAGATTCAGAGATTCATTAGTGGATTACACATTACATTCAAATATAATAATGAATTCGATGAACTAGATCATTGGAGGAGGTCATTGAAAGCTAAAGCATTTCTATGAGCAATCGAAGCACACATCTAAGACTAAGAAATACTGGAAGGGAAACGACAAAAACAATGGAAAATGGGACATGAAGCGAGAAAATACTCAGGGTACAAGTAATAAAGAGAATGTAGCACCGTCTCAGAAGTTCATTGCATCTCACAGAGGACATGGACTTTGAACTGAGGAGCAGAATAAGGAGCCTGTGCAGTGTTGGACTTGTGGAGGAGATCATCACAGGAGATATTGTCCACAACATCAAGGTGGTGGACTATAGATCTACAATGCTCAAGAGGCACAAACAGTGGGAGATGTTGGATAGAGTATTTCCTAGGATCTATGCATTGCTGGATAATAGACATGCAAACCATCAAACATCCATCATTGAGATGGGCGGTAAGCTTTGTGATCAAGTTTTTTCTATTTGATTGACCCTGGATCTAATTATAGTTATGTTATCTTGACTTGGTGGATAAGTGTGGTTTGAATAAAGAAGTGCATGTAGAGTCTTGGTTAGTGGAGTTGGATACAGGTACAAAGAAGCGCGAGTTCATCATTGGGTAAGAGCATGTACATTTTATTTGAATGGTATGCCTACCTCAACGCATTTGAATGTATTACCATTGGGATCATAAATATTTTTTTGGGCATGGATTGGTTGTACTTTCATAGAACCAAGGTGGATTGTTATGACAAATCCATTGAGTGCTTGGATGATAATGGGGGAAAAGAGTTTTACAGGGTAAGAAGAAAGAAAACGTCAGTAATAATGGTGAAATCTATGTTAGGCAAAGCGTACTCACAGAAAGGGTTGGGTGTGTGTGATTTGCAGATGCACATTTCTAGTGAAAAAGATAAGGAGGTGACGATGCAAATGTTTTGAGAAGGTAACCAGTTCTACAGCAGTTTCAGGATGTATTTCTTGAGGATATTTCAGAGTTTCCACCCCAGGGAAGTAACTTTTCTACTGAGTTCTTACCAGGGGTAGCTCCGACATCAAAGACACCTTACAGGATGAGTACACTTGCGTTGGTAGTGTTGAAGCTGCAGTTGAAGAAAATGTTGGAAATGTTGAATTCCCATGACCTTGGGTCTAGGTTAGAGTCTTAAGATCACTAACGCTACCAAACAAGAATATAAAACATAAACTACTTTGCACAACAAAAATATAAAGCAGTAAAACAATACGCACAATGATACACAATTTAAACAAAATTGTACAATATGTACAATCCCAATCTTCATTATATTAAACAAACTGAGTAATACAACAGTTTATGGTATACAAGATACAATGAAAAACTTCGTTGCACAACTTCAATGTCGTATCTTGTCCTGTCGGTCCTTTGCTCCCTTACTACTCACTAGTAGTGCCTTAGTCCATCAAGGCATCTACACATCGAGACTCCAAGAGGGTTGCTGATGAGTCTCATCATTGGGTATTTATATGGGCCTTAATGCACCTCCTAGCTTAGTCAAACAACTCTTCTCACCACTTATTACATGTTTGATTATATTTTGTTTAATGAGATGAGTTAAAGTGAGATATTATGCCTAGTGAACTAAATTGCATTAAACGCATGTTTGGAAGAGAAAATCAAGGAATTTTGGCAAGACTAAGGTTTGAAACTCGAATGGGACAAGGGAGAGAGATTGTAGGAGGTAAATCCTCCTCATTTACTCCCCCATTCGAATATTCCTCCATTAATCCCACCAGCGCGGAGAGTGCAAGCAGCCAAGTCATGAAGATCAAAAGGCAATCGAGGAAGTGATATACAAAGTTTAGTTCATCTTGAGTTTGGGAGCCGAGCCTCCCTAAATCTAAGGAAGTTGTTCAGGAATTCAGTTGTATAAGCGAGAGGCCTAGAGCCTCATTAGGATTCAAATTTTTATTGTAAAAAACTCTAGTTTATTTTCGAGCTCCAGACTTGTGGAAGACTTTGATGTAATTTTCTGTTTTGGTAATAAGAATGGGTTTTTTTTTGATCCAACACTGAGTTAAATCATAGGGTTGAAGCTCTTGGGTTAGGGCCAACCTAGTAGCAAAGGCTCCTCTTCTTGTATCTGTATGCTTAGCTTAGTTTCATAGATTCATGGGTAAACTGTCTTTAGAAGTATTTCATTGCAAGTAGTGTAGGATTAATTGTTTATTAGTTTTGCTTCATTTGTGCCTTACTTCAATAGTAGGTTAGAAGGGATAAAGAAGCACCAAAAATCTTCAGTAGGTTGTCCCGGCCTCACTACTTCCTTCTGGGATCATGATTTGAGGAGAAAAGACCCTTATAAAGCCCCAAAAAGATAGATTTCCATTTCTTTCATAAGATTTAGAGTTTACTGTACTTGAACTAGAATTTGATTAGTTTTGCAAGTATAAGATTTCATTTCCATCTCTTCTATCTTCATTCTTCAGTAGATATCATCCATGATTCCATTTTATTCAGAAATTTCCTCATGCATAAGGTAGGCAGTTAGTTCATTAAATTCTGTTTTTAGCTCATGAGAATTCTTCTTGTTTACACGACTTTTTGGAAAATTACACATGTTTGATGTAGAGTAGGTGCTTTAGAAGTAGAAAGAGATCTCATAGCAAGAAACCACCTTCCAACTTCATCCACCCATAGGCATTCCTTGTTTTATCAAGACTTTTCACCAATTTTATCATTTTACATCAAGAAATTCCCTAAGCATGTTGAACAGATCCAACCACCTCCTAAACTTGATTTTGGGTTTTAATGATCCTAGGCCCTTTCTCATCTCCATTCCACACATCAACCACCTTCCATAAGTATTATCCATCACCTCCAACACCCATTGTTTTCTCTCTGGCTGTATCCTATAGAAATACAGAGATCCTGTAGGTTTTAGTACATCATGTAGGTTTTCCTGTAGTGGCCTGTTTTGAGGCCGAATTTAGGAAAACCTCTAGGAAGCCACCCAAGGTCACCAAGGGTCTCCCAAACCTTCCAACCATCTCCTGAACCTTCCGCCATCCACCAGCATCCCTAAGCCACCTGCCACATCACCAAAAGAGATTAGTTTGCACACTTGATTTTTCATGAAAAGCATAAAAAGAGAAAACGGATTTATTATAGTCCTTTACATGCATAATAGTGTGTTTGATGTTTTTGACTTCCATGCTGAGGACAATAGCATTTTTTTCATGTTAATTTAGCATTATTGCAAAGCATATTCTCTTAGCAGTTAATTAGGAATGGTGTGCCTTAGCATTGAATTTCAGACTTTTTCATTATTAGTGGATCAACTCTCTCTTAGAGTAGATTTCTATCTCTTTCATCAAGGAACCAAACTTCTTCTAAATCCATAGAAGTCTGGCTTGAAAACTCTAGTGGTCTTTCGCCAATTGAACAGGACGAAAGGTAGAAACTATCACTTTTACTTGTGTATACAACACTATCACTCCAGTTTGTATGAACCGGGTTGATAAAGTAAAGTGGTATAGCCCAGGGGTTGCAGCGTTTTTATGCAATATTGGTGCTCATCATTTGTTGCCGTTGTTGTGAGGTGTTTGAGTAATATGTGATTACTGCTTTCTTTCTTCTATTTCTTATTTCTGCTATTCTACCATTAGTTTCATTTCTGAAAAAGTAATTTAGTTGCTTTCATTTTTCATTCTTACATTCTCTGCTTTTCCTTTCCATTTTGAAAGTAAGATTTCAATTCAACAATTAGTTTTTTACTTAGCCAATATTTTTTCATTCAATCTGCAATTTTAGATTTCTGCAAAATACTTCCCAAAGTTAAAAAAAACAAAACCAAACAAAAACATCTCTTTCATGCCTCATAGGAATATGGATAACTTCGGGAAATTTTTGCCAAATACCCCCACTGAATCAACGGCCAACCTTCCCTCTTCTTCGGTGGCTGTGAACTGGAGGAACCCTTAGGTGAGAAACAGACATTTGAAAAATCTACAGGGGAAGAAGAAGAAGAAGAACCCATTCCTACCGAGCTAATGGCTGAAAACATAAATGAAAGAGGGAATAGAGAGAGAGTTGAGGGTACTTCCCATCAAGGAAACCAATAGGGAAACTAGGATGAAAAAATATAAGCCCCTCCACCCTTCCTCATTTCCATGGCCTGATCACAAAGGATCCCAACACTTTCCTATTTGAGTTTGTTGTTATATGCCGAACATATGACTACACAAATGATGAGCAGAAGTTGAAAAACTATTTCCATCTACCTCAAGGATGAAACTTTGCGCTGGTTCATGGTTTACTTGGAATAGCATCACAACTTAGGCTCAGATGCAACAGCTTCAACAACAAGTATCGAGACTACTGTGGTCTAAAGATATAAGAGAAAATTTTTAGGATGACCTTAGGTAATGATGAATCCCTAGAGGATTATGAAGAAAGATTCCAGATTAGTTACAAAAGGGCCAGGTGCACACTTGACCTTGAGTCACTGAAGTTGGTCTTGCTTAGAGTAGTAAGGGAAGACTTTTTATAACCCTACACTTGTTAGCAGGAAGAGATATATACAAGTTACCCTATGAGGATATCAAGACTATCTTAGAAAACATTCTAGGGCAGCTAGGAAAAGTGTAGGGGAAGTTCAACCTATGGTCAGTACATCCTCTTCCATTTCATACATCACAAGTGAAATTGGAAACATGATGGAAGATTTCAAGAGTGAGATGCTGCAAACCCCTTGCTTTACAGATGGACACTATGCACATTAGGAGAAAGCAGGCGGAAGCAGAGAGAGAGAGCTTGGCCATTTTCTGTCCCAGATGCACCAGAGGCACCCTAGGAATGATGTTCATTGAATTCTATTGAAATTTGCTCAGTCTATGAAGGAAAACACTCCACAGACAAGTGCCTTCTTTTTTTGCCTGGTCACAGCTGTATATCAAGGAGCTGAAGGGGTCATTGAGCAGCTTGCTACATAAACCAAAGGAGAACCTCATGGGCCTAGGCCATACCGGTAGGGCATGCAAGGGTCATCCATGCATATTACACCCAAACCAGACCACATCCATACCTTCTTGGGGACCCTGCTCATCTTCCTAGTGTACACCTCCCCTTAGTCTTTACATCTCAATATCATTCCCAGCCAGCCAACTAGTCATTTCAACCATATGCTTCGCCACAACCTCAATGGAATGCACCGCCTCACCAGTGGAGGCCTTAGTAAAATAATGTTCCTGCTTTATTGCCTTCACCACCTATCCAACCATAGTTGTTACACTCTGCTCCACCTAACAATCCTAGATGCCTGCCCAAACCAATCTGAACTGGGAACAACAGATAGGCACAACAGGTATACAATGGAGAGACATCATATCTAGCTTATGCTGTGGAGATCAGGAAATTAACCTGAGATCTGGGAGAGTTCTCCCAGATAACCAACCTCCACCTCCACCTAGGGAGGTTTGAAGAAAAAAAGAGAGGAAATCATTCTTAAAGTAAATCCACCCTTTCCTGAGAGATTAACTCAACCACTCCAGCCTACCCTAAAAGAGACTAAACTTCTGGGAGAATTGAAAAACCTATGTGTCAAGATTCCACTTCTCCAAGCATTAAAGATGTACTATTTACGACAGGTTGATTAAGGAGAAGTCCTTAAAGCATTCATGGAGGTGAAGAAGAGATGCCCTACGATTAATGTCATTGGACAATTGTCCAACTTAATGCTGGTGCAGGCAATATGTCCACAAGTATTTGACTTGGGAGCCCTGTAGTAGATGTGCACATCAATGGCACCATTGTCCCACACACTTTTATCGATCTTGGGGTTGCCATTAATGTGATGACCAAGGACACCATGCTCAAGCTAAACCTCCAAGGTTCATTGAGAAAGACCACAATAGTCCTACAACTTGCAAATCGTTCACAGTGACCCTGAGAGGATTGTGGAGGATGTGTGGTTGGTCTCCATTGACTCTTATGAGTACCTTGTAGATTTCTAGTTCAGCCTAAGGCTAAGCTTATTGGTTACCCTCTCATCCTTGGAAGGGCCTGGTTGGCCACTGCCAATGCTTACTTCAACTACAGAGCTGGAAATATGACATCAAGAATGGGCATATGTCAAGTAGTTAGTCCTATACCCTCCTGCTCAACCATCTCTAGAACATGATTTACCTTTATGGAGGAAGAGGAGGAAGAAGATGAAGTTTATTTTGCCCAAATGTAGACTTAGAAAAAAACCATGGGAGGAGGACAAAAAGATGAAGATGATTTGATTGAACACCTACTCCAAAGTCCAACTCCAGTACATTGTCCCTAGAAGAAGTAGTAAAGGAAACACCAAAAAACCATCCAATTGAT